>KK115397.1:231146-344332 GCA_000611955.2 Stegodyphus mimosarum | reverse complement strand
ACTCAGCTGAAGAGGAGGGAGGAAAAGACGACCCGCAAAAGAGTGTCATCTGACCGAGGAAAGAAGAAAGAAAAAAAAAAGTTAGGGATAAGTTAGAGAAATTTACGGGAACCATCCTTCTGCTGCTCTGAACGCATACGTGACATGATGCATGAGTGCTCGTAGAGAGGCGAGGGATCGTTTTCGAAATCGGAGACTCGGAAAATGCGTTCATTTCGTTGCGATTAATTCCCAGGGAAAGTCGATCGCCACGCGAGCGTAAAAATCTGACGGGGAAGGGTGGTACTTTTTTTCCTTTGTTTCATTTTTTCCTTTTTCTGTACTAGGCTTCCATTTCTTTCTTTCTTTTTTTCACACCCCTCCTCATTCTATTTTTTAAAAGTCCACCCACCGAAAGCGATGAAATCGGTTTTCACTGATGTTCAATTTTCTGATATCTTTCAACTGTTCAGAATCTTTATAAGTGCGTTTCTTTAACTATTATAAAGGTAGTTTTTTTAATTTACGGAGGGTTATAAATACGAAAATAAACAAACGAATATCTGCATAATTGTTAACAGCGATTAATAGCTGTGTTCATATTCTCCTAATGGTGCCTAACTTTATAACCGTTCGAAGGGGCTAAGCACCTATATAAACAGCAGTTATATTCTTTAAAATGTTCTTTTCAGGAATAAAATATTTATCAGGATACCATAAATATACGTTTACTAGCGAGAAAACGGATTAGTATAGGTACTTGATTGCTATACACAAAGCCACTGCAAAAATAACAACCAAATTGTATACTTTAATAACAACGATATGAATTAATCATAATAAATTTTACAGTGTGATAATATCGCCGTGAAGATTTCTGAATGTACTCAGTTCTCAATAAATGTGGTACTCAGTTCTCAGTAAATGTGGTGGAGGATGGCTGTGGATTTTCGTCTGATATTCTCAAGCCCTTGCACAAAAGACAGAAACTGATGATGCATCTACGTCATCCAAAGTTAAATGTTTAAAATTCGTTAGGCCTAATTTGCTTTCAGTTGTGTGCTTTATGCTGAATGTGCGTGTTATCACTCCATTCTTCGTTTTCAGTATATATGAGCGTATTACATGAGATAATCAAAAGTTTACTACGAAATAGGCTCGTGTTGAATTATTTTGCTCACATGCAACATAATGCAGTCTTTTGAATGCATTTAAGACATGATGGGCTCATTTGCTACGTTAAGTTTCTGAAACGTAGTTAATTTATGATAAATTTATCAGAATTCGACTCTATTCAACGGACTGTCGTGGTTTTTGATATAACTTAAATGTCTGGTTGGAAGAGGATTGACTTGTTTTGTTTAATTAGGGCAAAACATTAAAGGCTATCTGCCTAAGGAAATGGGTGTCTTTGCGGAGCACGCTTCAAGAAAAGATGGTTCGTATACAAATTACACACGAGAAAAATCACGAAAACACCCACGCATCCTGTCCGTTTACCAAAATTTAAACCCGGGTCGAAGAACCCAATAGTGATCGACGGCTTTTTCGTCCGCTGACTGGTAAGCCCAGTTTATGAAAGAAATATAATATTGGTTTTGGGAAAGTCTAGTACTGAAAAAGGTTTTTCACTGTTATAGACTAATTTAAAAATTACAATTTCTAAAAGTAATAAGCGATTCTGAATGAATAAAAGAATGTCGATGGATACCGGTAATATTTTTCTGCATTCGACAAGCGATAAAACGGACTAGTTGTGTAAACTTCTAGATATTTTGCTTAAGCGCAAAAATTAGAAATTAATTCTCAAAATTACGTCACATTTCTGAACTAACCCATTAGCGAAGGTGGCTGTGGAGCATAGCTAATTTAGACTGAAGCAGAGGCGAATTATTGAATTAAAAATTGATGAATACGTCTATAAATTTACAAATCTAACTTATTTAAAAATTTAACCCCTACATACTACATCTTGCATTTCGATTAATTCTTCATAAACTTGTAAATTCTATTAAGCGGTTATAAACAGCATAACCTTTACTCCAAACTGCAATCAATTAAAATACGTTATTTACATGTCTAATATACACACCTGTAACTTAACGCAATTTTTCACAGGTTAGCAATGCTTCCACATCGCTGTGATGTAGTTAATTGCAGTAGACAACTGTTTTATAGTTAACTGTAGTGTAAATTGCAGTGCGTCTAACAGTTACAATACCAGGCAATTGAAATTTTGTATTTTAAGATCAGGTAGTTAATTTAAGTACATACTTCAGGGAAGAAAACGTATACCTAATGATTACAAATCAGTTAGTTACTGCGTGTATAAAGATCTGCTTGTATAAAGATTTCTGCGTGATCACAGATTTAGTATCTGCAGCCTGATGAGCTTCTGCAGGACTTTGGGTTCAGTTCAAGCTGTATTTTAGACAGCGTTTCTGTTTATGTTCTTTAAAAGTATCACGTGAACATCTAAGGTGATTTTAGCGTATTCGCTTCATGGAAAATCTCGATCATCTAATTGATTTTTATTCTATAACAGTGGTCCTTCGAATAGACTTGACTCCTAATCTCTGTTCAACAAACGATGCAGAGTCGCAACGGCACCTTCTTTTGGTACGAAGCGTCATTCTTTGAAATCATCTTACAATCTTGCCCAAATGAAGATTATTAGGTAGAATCATGTAACCGTTTTCTCGCTTGGATATATAACCGCGAAAAGTAGTACTACAAGCGATATTCCAAGTGCATTTGAGAAGCATGAATAATGATCTACAAATCTCTTAAAAATTCTAATTCTATCCATTAGTCTTAAAGAGATGTTTTATTGACATCTTCAAGTATCCTTTCATATTCAACTATCCTGCAGACCCAGCTGAACTGAATTTCGCTTAGTTAAAAAATCCGATTTAACCCACCACAAGACCGTCAGCAATAAAAATTGAATTAGATTCTTTTTAATCTAGTTCAACTAATTCTATTCTTATTCAATCTAATTCAATTCTTTTAGACTTACTAATCTAATTCAATTATTAATAATTTTAATTGATAATTTAATTAATAATTTTCTTTCTTTTTAGTCCAAAAGGATTTAGTCCCGAAGGACTACTACTTTCGCTTTGCGATTTTGCGTCGATTCACTCTGAATGCCCGTTTCACTTTTCAAATTGTTGCCACTAAATGTTATCGCTCTGCATAAAATTTTAAAAAATGAAAAATCTACATCTACAATCTTTCTCGCATCGTGATAAAACCTAGAGCCATCGAATTTTGAATGACGTAATCCTACTGCGAATATGGGCATCTGGAAGCCCTAATTTTGAATTTGAAATTTGCTTTATTATCGATTTTATGTTTTGTAACATTTCAACGAATTTCTGATTAACAAACTAAATGATTTCAAAGCGAGCAATGGCAACACGGTACGGAAAAAAAAACATTTTTATCTCCAGCGCACGAGACTTACGGAAATTCTAAAGATATGTTCATTTTTAAATGATTTTGCGATATTGATTTTGAACTGAATTTTGTGGTTTGAGTACGTAGTACATGATATTTAATAAAAAAAGGTAGCACACGAAACGTTAAAGAAACGCGCCTTTGGACGTAATTTAAAATCTGAAATCTTTCAGATTTTTTTTTATATTACTTCTTTTCATTATTTTATTATTTAGAAATAAATACATATTTTGCAAAATAAAGAAGAGAATTTAGTATACCGTGTGCAAAAAACAGAGAATTACAAAATAATTGCCCGAAAGACGATTTTGGAATCTATTTCTTATTTAATAGATTACGTCAGTTAAATTTAAATTCACTGAAAGTTTCTTGAAGGTAAAAACTGTTAAAAAAAGGGAATCTTAAAGATGGAAACAAATTACAAAATTAATTTTCAGCGCACTTAAAGGAATTTTTATTATTTTAACAAGAAAATTTGTTCTGAACTATCACTGATGTGGACAATATTTCAAGAATTAATTTTAAAAAGAAAGGAAATAGCAAGAAGAAGTTTTAAGTTATTTGCTGGGACTTTTTTTTCCTCTCAGAGTTTCATACATTTTAATTTTAATATGTTGGTAAAATATTACTCATTTAGGCATCAGTACTACTAGTTTTCCTATGTATATTTCCAATTTCGTCAAAGGAACAGTGGTTAAATAATTTCAAAATGATAATCGTAATAAAAATATAGCAAGTTTCTCTTTTGTACATTCAGGTCCACATTTTTTCTGTTGTGCTCTTAACTGAAAATTAAAAAAAAAATTAAAAAGCAATTTTGAGTCTTTTGTACAGAGTTCAAGGGCATGGAAGTATTAATAATCATTACCAATAATTGGAATTCTTATTATCAATCAATCGGGAACTATTATAATGCTGCATGGTGATACACGAATTCTGTAAGTAATATTGTTAAGTGATAGCCTTCTGATCATAGATAAATCAGATAAATAGATTTGAAATGAAATTTTTGTCATTCGAAATAGTATTCAAATAGTAGTGTTAAGTCTAAAGTGGTTTTATAGTATTTCCAGATCCACTAAAAATACATAATAAGAGTTTCTGTACAGCCCAAAACTATATGATAACTGCATGAGTTTAAGTTTTAATTAGCCGAATTATCGACCAGGAACGAAAATAATTTGTTTCCGGTCTTTAGCGGTAGATGGCAGTATCAGAAAAAGGCAAGCAAAATTCAACTATTCAAAACTCTCCTCTGAGAAGTATCAGTAACCATAAAGCGTTTTATTATCCATTCCAGTAATGAAATAAAGTAAATGGAATTTTAAGATAAGGCCTCGAAAATAAATGTAGTGTTCTAAATCTATCCCATTATAATTTTTTATCACCATTCAGAATTTTTATGTCGCTTTCTTATGGACAATCAATCTTCGATTCCCCTTTATACCGCTGATACTTGACTCAACATACACTTAAATATTACCATAACGGGTTTAAGCTAAGTGGTAACCTACGCTCGGAAACGTTTTAGATTTTTAATGATATTGTAATTCACCAGGAGCATCAAATAAGATAAGATTCAGTAATTTATTTTATTCTTTAACTGAGGAAAGTCTAGGAAAAGATGCGTAGGTTGAAAAGAAAGCAAATACGAGATGGTCGTATAAAAAACTTGCCGATGGAAGAGCCTCTTGTGGCCTATGCACTCAAATCGAAATGAAGTACCGCGTGTTGTTATTTGAAGGTATGCGTTCGAGATCGTGATGATTTAAAAGAATAGAGTGCTCACGGTTAGGGTTACAGTGAAAACATTTCAAGTGGCAATACCCCTTTCTTCCTGCACATATTGATCAGTATATTGTAAAAACATAAACTGCATTGGAACGAAACATGCGTAATGAAAATTATCGGCATAAAACACTTGCTAAGAAAAGCATTGTAACGGACCATTGACAACTTTTATTGGAAATATAAGTTTTCAATGGGCTCAGCCAAAGAACCTCTATGTAAAGAAGGAAAGGCTCCATAGACGTAATGTAATCCACTTTGTCTGCAACGCCGCTACAACGAAAAGGGAACATTCGCCAAGGGATTTGGCGACGGAATCTGTTGGCGAGAATTTCCCCTCTGGTGATGTGCCGGTTCTTTGGTACCGGCAGACATTTTCCCCCTCCGCAACGTAAACACACGGCTTAAGATGAATCGTTCTTTGACTTGTCGCGATAATTTAAACTCGAATTTTCGTGCTTTTTTTTGGCTCAAAATAAATAATCCATTAATTAATTTAGCGAGAAAAAATATTTTCTTTACCTTTACAGTTTAAAGAAATTCAAAATGATATTCGCGTTAATAATATTGTAACTAAATGCACTTAGATAATTTCATATTAGAAAATCTTTTATATTAATACAGATTATTTTATAAATTTATCAGTGTTTTTTAAATATACTGAAAGTGATTTTTTCTTCATAATTCACACTTTTCTTTACAAAATTTTCTAGCTATAGAACATACCACATTACCTTATATTAAGTAAATAATAAACCTCCAAATTTTAGTTTAAATTAATTATTGATACAATTAAATATTACATATATTTATTTAAATTCTGTACATATTTATATATATAACATAATCCTCCCTCTTTTTGTATAACTCTACATACATGTTTTCTAAGATGTTACTTTTACATTTTACTTACATTCAGAAATTTCAATTTTTTTTGAAACAGTACTAAAGTTATAGATGAAATATCAAAAACTCCCATACCCTCTTTGCATAATATCTTTTTTTCTGTATGTATATACACACACACACATATATATATATAAACTTTTGAATGTCCCTTGTTTGATATATTATGCAGACTTTGAGAAGGTTCTCAGAAATATCATTAGTACTGCAACTATACGTAATGTCCACCAGTTATTCTTCTAATATTTAATATAATCTGAAATTAATTGCTGAATTAATATTAGAATTTGCACCCACTCTTCCTTTCTATATTTCTCTATATTATTTTTCCTCGTGTCATTTGATTTTTTTTTCTGTACGTATACACACACACACGCGAATATATATATATATAAACTTTTGAATGCCCCTTGTTTGATATATTATGCAGACCTTGAGAAGGTTCTCAGAAATATCATTAGTACTGCAACTTCACGTAATGTCCACCAGTTATACTTCTAATATTTAATATAATCTGAAATTAATTGCAGAATTAATATTAGACTTTGCATCCACTCTTCCTTTCTATATTTCTCTATATAATTTTTCCTCGTGTCATTTGCTTGAGGTATTCTATATTTGCGTATTAAAAAGCTTTTCAGAAGCATCAGTACTAGAAGCAAACAATAAAAAAATTATCTATATAATTAAACCAAGTATCATTTTAATATTTAAAGTATTCTGAAATTAGTAACAGAAATAATTATATACTTTACTCCCTTTTCCTCCTTCCTTCCATAATTCTACATGATACTTTGCCATTTGTTTAACACATTATCCAGACTTTAGCCCAAGTCTCCAAAAATATCCTTACTCTACCAAACAACGTTAAAAACCATCTATGTAATATAAATTAATTAACATTTGTAATACTTAAAATAATAATTTTTTTTTTCTGAATAAGAAGTATTTTATAATTCCATTCAGATTTCATGTCTCTTAAATACAAAAACAAAACAAAAACATAATATATTTGAAATATATTTTCTGTTTATTCAATTTTCTCCAATTGCAGACAAATTACATATAATTTAATTATCTAAATAGGCAGCAGACAATATTTTTAACAAAATTCTGAAGTGATTTGTTAGTGTAAGAAATTTTTTTTCTTGCTATCAAAGCATTAAATGGATAGACATTCTTGTTCATAAATATAACCTTTTCTAGAACTCTGCACATGTAGTTGATTTCTAAAAACCTTCTTAAAAATTAACATTTATGTAACAAGTTATATATTAAAATTTATATAAGAAATTAATTAACAAATTATATTGACATTTATATATCAAAATATAACAATTTATATTTTTTTCTTGTTATAAACTCTTCACATGATTATTAAACCACATATTATTCACATAATTATTAAACGATTAAAATAATAGCAGGCAGTTTTCATTGTGTTCATTATAATGTTCTTTAATGCGTCTCAAAACTAAATGTTCTTTACTTAAAAGTTTTCTATTGCTACCATGTTTTGCAATCCTTTAACAATATAATCCACATTATTACTTTTCAAAGCATATTTCAACACTGAAGAGCCAAAACATTATGACCACTTACTCAATAGCACATTGTGCAACTTTGGCCGGCATAACAACTTCAGCTGGCCTTGGCATGGATACAGGTTCTTGGTAGACGACTGGAGATAGGTTGTACCAAATGTTTAAGCAGTGATCACACAAAGTTGAGATATTCCGACATGGTGATGCTTGAGCTCTGAGTTACCACTCCATGAAATCCAAAATGTGCCGTATCGCGTTAAGATCCGGTGAGTTAGGTGGCCTGGATATTAATTGGAATTTATTCTTATCCTCCTCAAACCACTCCAACACATCAATCCTTGTGACACAGGCTGTTGCCCTGCTGGAAAATTCCATTTCCAGTGGCTGCCAGACAGCACTGGTCAGTTCTTTGGTCTGGCACCAATTTTGCTGTACAAACAGGGTCAGTCTCCAAAGTCCTTTTTCTTTGATGACACGTGGACATCTGCTGATTCCACCATCATTTATCCACTTTGCATAAATACAATTAACGGCAGAGCGTGAAAAACCTACCAGGAGTTCAGTTTCGTAGATACTTGTTTCGAACCTTCATTCAAGTTGATTCAAAATGTGGGACACATTTTTCCAGTGCTCATAATGTTTTGTCCCGTCAGTGTCTATACAAGGGTGATAATACGATAAAAGGAACATTTACACTCAAGGTATGTACACATTTTGCTGCATTATGATTGAAATACAAAGCAGAACAAAAACAAAATTTACAAGCAAGAGGCTAACAGGTTAAACCTATTATTAAATTATTATCCTAACCTATTATTAAAAATGAATTAAGCTGATTGTTGTCTTCACTATGAAATGAATTACTGAAAGAAACATTATAATGGAATTATTTTACACGACATATTGCCATGCATAATTACTATTAATAACACTTTAAATATACTTGACCATTAATTTCAAACTTCAATACAAAAATCAAATTAATAAAAATTTAAGTCTTTTTTTTTAAACAAATCAGTGGTCTCAAAATTTAGTTATTAATGATTATTCTTTCTTTTTTATTTTGTAAAAGATCTTGTGTAAAGAAGATGATTTACCCAATAACTGCATTCAGGATGATTCAACCAATATTGTATTCAGTTTCACGATAAATTAATATACTTATCAAAGAATGAAACTTGCATCAAGCAATGTATCCTGAAATGTATAATATCTGCATATTTATAATTTAATATATAAAAGACAACAACATATGTGGCAATTAAAAGCATCAGTTCTAAATCAAATTAAAAATCACGAAATATACTAAATTCATAAATAAATTAGTTCACTATTATTCAGACTTTAAAAGAATTAGCACTTATAATCAATAAATCACATGGAATATGATATAAAAACTTGTTATTGGCATAATAGAAAATGAACACAAAATTCCTCAGAAAATTTAACAAACAAAAATAAAATCATTTTCTTAACAGCAGTTTTGTAAATTCTTCAAATTATAATAATAGTTTTTATTTTGAATTATACAATACATAATATACAATTTTCCATATGTAACTTTAATACATATTTATATTTCAAAATATTGCTTCTCACACACACTAAATGCAATTTGAAATAAAAAAGATACTGCGAGGAGTTTCTTAATATTTTCATGAATTTTGGGTTTATACATGTTATGAGAGACATAAAATTTATTATATTTTACTTATACAACAGATCAGTTTAAAAATTCAAAAAGTTACAGTATATTAAAATCCAAGTTTGGAGAAATATAAGCATAACAATATTAACAAATAAAAGGAGTACATTTTTAATTTATTGGAACAAGTTTTGTTGGAATAACAAAAAAAAAAAATGCTCAGTATTTTCCAATTATTTTCACAATTCCAACTTACAGTATACAGTAAGCTTTCGGAATTTATGAGTATGCATGCAGTAATGCATAATAAGCATGTATAAATAGGTAGAACATGCAAACTTAAATACAACTTAATGCCTGTTTCACCAAACAGTATCCAGCAATTGCAAATATATAAACATTCAGTACATAAAAAATTTTCTCACCGCATATAATGCTTCATGGACAGAATGTTTTTGTCAGTGAGCTATTAATATAGCCAAATAGATTTCCTTTGCTAATTCCCAATGTCATGAATAGTTTTCAATTTTTCGTGGGAATGCAGATAATCAGAATGTACCAATGTTGACAAAATAAAAATAAAGTTCTCCCCCCCCCAAATTTTAGAACTCAGATTTGGAATTTTCAAATATATTAGTATTCATAATAAAAAGAATATGCTAAAATATTAAATGTTACATGAACTAATAATTAGCAACAAGAATCAGCATATCATGAGCAAATTTACAGTCAATAGTTTTGAACTTTTCATGCCTGCAAATGATGCAAACTATAGTTTAGGAAATTTACTTGTTACCTACTGATTCTTTTTACTTTTTTTTAAGAACTTAAAAATGTTTAATTTGGTATTCTGAATTTTATGCTTTTTTGCTAACACATATAAAACGATTAGTTTAGTTTTTGTAATCTTTTTTTGGCTTTTTTCACACTTCTTAACACTTTATTAGTTTCCTTGATTTTGAAGTATAAAAGAAGTTGCACATATGAGTTGACAATATGTTCCCACAACTGAAAGGCATGAAGATGGCATTTAAGCCAATCATGATCAATAGTTTTCAACTCGGATATAATTTTGGATTTTACATTTTTATGATAACATACTTTTTCAAACACAGTTTTGAACCTTTTACCCATCTCACACACAGATAAAGTAAACTGATGTGAGGGGTAACACAATCCATCTTTCATAAAATCATATTCTTTAAAATGTAAAAAATAGGTGTGTGTGTCTAAAGTTTTATTTGCAACAAGAACACTTTTGCACAACAGGCACAAAGGAAACTGTTTTAATGCCTGCTTAGCTATATACCCAGCAACATAGGCTGAAGAATTTTGATCAAATACATCATGTACTGCACCTGCATTAGGAATATCTACAGCATTACCTGCAGTCTCAGTTAATGGAAGCAACAGGTCATCAAAATCAATTTCCAGTTCATTTTCTTCCTCACCAAAACTTTTTATTTTTTAACTCTTCGGAGTGTAAACTTTGGAGTGCGTTTCTGGTGTTGTAAATGCTTCCTTCCTTTGGTCTTTACTATTTGCAGATGGCAGCTCTTGAGCTCCAGTCTCATCTGTTTTTTTCTGTTCGAGTCAGTGACACCATTTCAGTATCTACTATTGTTCGAATTTCATCATCTAATAAGAATAAATATAAAAAATACTTTATTTAAATATTACATAATCCTTTACAGTTCAAATTTGCAATTTTATAAGTTAACAATTTTACAGTGCTCAGTATTTCTGGAAGACTTTTCTCTTAATTCTAAAATTACTTATCATTACTGACACAGCTTTTATTTATTTATGAGCTATTTTTTACTTTATGAATAGTTCTATGCCTTGTGATTTTTTTTATTGGGTTACTGTAGTGAAATATTAGTTTATAGATTTTTAAGGACAATGTGATAGAACCAGTGCCGATTCTAAACTGTTGGCCATTGACGTGAAATTGAAATAAAAAAAAAAGAACTTTATTTTTACTGACAAAAGCTTCTTTAAGTTATCCGCCTTCTCATTTTTATCACAAAACGATACGATATTTATGCCTCTAGCCTTGGGTTTAGACGTTTTCAATAAACATGTGGAATACTAGAGGGCCACAAAAATTAGTTCAGCAAGAAAATAAATGCCAAAACGTCAGAAGCAGCAATGATCTTTAACGATTTTTATTGCTTTTTAGGTTGAAAACTTATACACAAGGTACTGTAGTAATAAGTAATCACCTGTGATCCATGAATGGATTACTCCACTTAACATTAATTTTTATGGGAAAAATAGTTTTACTTTACAAACAAAAAAGCATACTGCTTGCAAACTTTTTGAATGATAAATGGCCATTAGGAAAAAATTAAATTTGTAAACTGAAGTTTCATTGTTATGATTCGTGAAAAGCACATTTCTTTATCTCAATGAACCCTCATATAAAAAATAAATGGTTTGCATCCAGCACTACTGATGCATTACTAAACCATACAAAAATAACTGATTTATTGAATACGAAATGACAGTTAAAAATTAAAATTATAAAACAAGATAAAAACATGCATTATCACAAGGACATATGTGCTAATGGAGATGTAGCATTATTTAAATGAAATAATTCTAATGAAAACTTGGCTACATATTAGAATGCTAATTGATTAATTTTTATTATTTACAATAATTTTTATTAAATAGTCAAAATACCATCTGATTTAGACCGTAGAAAAATTAAAATTAGAGCTTGTTTATGAAGTAGTTACTGCAAAATAAATGACTACCTGAATTTATCGATAACGTATATTTACTGTACAAAGATAGGATAATGATATAATAATCAAATATTTATAAATTATGTATGTATATAAATATAAGTTACAAACTCTTACCTAACAGGATCCTTAGGGAATCCGAAGAATCTTCTCTCTGGATTTTTCCAAGATGTTGTACCACAACAAAAACATCGATACCATGTTTTATTAGCTGCTTTCCTTTTCCTAAGCAAAAGATACACAATAAATTAACTGATCACTCAACATCCCGAATTTAAAAATAATATGCTATGAATTTCCATTTTTATAGAAATTGATAAAATTAAAAAAATATCAGATAAAATATGAATGCTGCAAATATATATCGGTGCCAATACATACGGCTACATTTAGAATAATATTTAAAGATTTTAACAACAATAATCATAAACTATTTTTGAAATATTTACCTAATTTACATTTAAGGCCTTCAATATTCTACATCTCATTAATTAAAATTATTAGTTCACAGATTCTAACATTTAGAAATTTGAAAAGTATTGGCAGTAAAAATGTAAATACTGCAATGTGGGGTATGAAAATATCTTTATAGAACTTACATGATTCGTATATTTAGATAAAATTTCGTTTGTCAACATGTAAATAAAAAGCTACCGCTAAAAAATGATGGTATTTACTACATTCAGAAATTACACTATTTTTTTAAGTTTAATGTTAAAAAGATAGAAATAAAGCTTACCTGAGAAATGATGAAATATTAGGTGAAGTTTCACTTTCACTGGCTGTTGAATTTCTATTATCCATATCGCTACTTAAAACCAGAGAACCTATTCTTTGTTTAAACTCTTACTAAACGTAACGGTCAAACTAAAGAATATGTCAAACCTTGCAAACCTGTCCAAACCATATTCTTTGATTCAGCTTCGAGCTTTGGCGTTTTTTGGCGACAAATATTTCACGCATGCGCAGTTGTTTCCCTTTTCGTTGGAAGGGAGCCACTTCTGCTTTTGCGAAGTTTTCCTTCTTAACAGTACATATTCTTTGGCTCAGCCTCGCAGACAATAACGCATTGCATACGGGAGATTATTAACAACAATGACGAATGTATCATTGCAACAGGCATCTATCTATATAATTTCAAGCTTTATGGTATCTTTCAATTTTAACAAATCTTGAGGATTTTACATGTAGAGCTTAGATTTCAGATAACCTCAGAAAGAAAAATCTACAAGTGAAATCAGGGGATCGCGGTGGCCACGAAACGTAAAGTTGAGGGAGATGACTCTATTTTTAAACTTTGAGCACGTTGAAAGCTTGTAATTCCAATAAAAGTATTTTTTCCTCACTTCGCATGAGTTGCCATCGGTCCTTTACAAAGCTCTTCTTTGCAGTTGTTTTACTTTAGCAACTGTCGTTATACGCATATCGTTCCAACGTCATTTACGATTTTTCAATGCGCTGATCAATGTGATCAGGAAAAAAACTTCCTGTTTTCGTTTAAAAATTTCGAAATTTTTTCACGGTAACCGTAATTGTGAGAGGTCTATTGTTTTAAATGAGCATAATTTCGAGCGTACTCCTTCAAACAACAAAAGCTAAAATTTCTTTTCGATTTCTTTTCGAGATTTAGGGGTTCATATATATGAGAGAAGTTTTTTTTTATTACTTTGTATGTCTGAAAGCATTGCGTTTATTGCATTGTGGTTTGCATAACTGAAAAGGAGAACTAGAAAGTTTTGTTCGTCAGGAAGCTTGGCAAAATAGCGGATTTAAACGTTTCAAATTTTTTTCAGTAGCAACATGATCCGTCTAGTACTCTTTCTGCAGCATTAGCCGAATCTGAAGTCTTAAACATTCTTCCGGTGGAAAGAAGCAAAGTGTATTAAACTCACGTAGGTAGTGTTGTAGATTTGTGTTTCCTAATTAGAGGAACGATAGGCCTACTCAGACTAATGATGTTGAATATGTGCGACTACACTGGTTATCATAAATTAAGGGAAAATCACAAAAACGATAACTCTCTCTAAAATAAGCCAAACCATGTAAAATTTGAATATGTTGCCAAGTAAGAGTAGCTGAGTAAAACTGCAATATGCAAATTAGTGGCGCTGCACCCGGAATATGTCATCTGCGAGGAGCATAAAAGTCCACGTTTGAGAGCAAGCCCACATATTTCACTGTGATAGTGACATCAGAAATCTGAGATAGCCAATTCGTAACAATGATCTCCAGGCATCATTTACCTACAGAACTACAATGGAGAGCTATTGGGAGAGTAGAGGCAGGACAAAGTCAAACAGAAGTGACCAGATAGCTAAATGTGAGTCCTTCTGTGGTTCATAGACTTTGAAGTCAATTTCAAACCACAAATTCGGCATCTAGGGGTTTCAGCAAGGACGGCCAACTGCTACGACGAGCGCCGATGACCGATCATTGACATTATGTGCACGCAGGAATAGAACTGCTACTCCGACTCTTCTTAGATCCTCCCTTGCCGCAGCCACCGGAAGGTTAGTGTCAACGTCATCTGTGCATAGGAGGCTTCACGAAGGTGGTCTGTTTGCGAGGCGACCAGCCATTTGCTTGCCGCTCAGGTCACGCCATAGGAGGGACCGTTTGCAGTGGGCACGACAACATGTTCTCTGGACACCTGATCAATGGAAGTCTGTTCTCTTTACGGATGAGTCCAGGTTTAGTCTAGAAAGTAGGCGTTATTTTATATAGAGAGAACCTGTAACCCGTTATCATCCGTCAAACATCCGTGAAAGAGATGCATACGGAAGAGGCAGTGCCTGTGTTTTGGGTGGCATCTCTTAGGGTAGACGCACAGATTTCCATGTCTTTCCAAGGGGAACCCTGAGTACTCAGGTTTATAGAGATGGCATACTTGATGCTTATGTGCGCCCATATGCCGGGGCAATAGGTGATGCTTTTCTGTTACAGAATGACAACACAAGACCACACAGGGCTCACATCGTAGATGATTATCTTAATCTAGAAACAATTATGCGCCAGCTCGATCGCCGGATTGAAATCCTATCCAGCATGTTTGGGATGCTTCAGGGAGACGTCTAACTGCTCTCAATCCGCACCCTCCGACCCTTGCCGCGCTTGCAACTGCTTTGCAAGATCAGTGGCTCTCGCTTCCTGTGGAACTTGCAGACCGCACAATTGAAAGCATCACACATCGCTTTATGTGTGGTATTGCTTCTAGAGGCGATCATATTCGATATTGAAGGTACTTTTCCTATAGCAAACGAACACCTTCGATTTGTTCATTTTATACATGTGCTAAGTTCTATACTACCATAATTGTCTGGTAATTTCTTTTTATGTTATTTGATACCTTACTATCTGTTGTATATTGTGGGTAAGTTACATAAAATTCTACATGTAACGTTTTAAGTAATCGTGATTTTTCCTTAATTTATGATAACAAATGTAAGACTGGGTACCGTTTAAAATTAGCCCGAGCTAGAAATGACGCTAAACTTTTGGGTTTGGGTTTGAAAATGAATTTCATCCTTGAAACTAAGAAAGACCATTTAACACACGTTATTCACAAATAAACAAATAAAAAATAAAAATGAAAAATTTCTGTATAGGTATTAGGTAATTAGTGAGAAATAAATTTGTTTGCATATATGTGTTTTTTCTTTCATCACTTCTTTCCCTTACAACCAGTATTTATCAATGTTTCATATACGTCTGTGTTTTTATTTTAATTAATTTAATCATTAAATATTAAATATTTTATTTAGTTGTTTTTATTCATCTTTTCTGAAGGCATCCTAGGGCCCAGCAGTGGAGGAGGTGTATAGGCGCTAAACAGTGGTAGTTCAGATCTGGGTTCGATTCAAGGCGAACGTCTTGGCTGCACGGGCGTTTTCGTAGTTTTCCTCATATGTAACGTATATACAGGACTTTCCTTGGAACGTCCTCCACGAAAAAATCTCTCCCATTCCGCAGATAGCCCTTGCATGCTTTGCCACAAATAAATAAACCAAACTAAACCTGATGACGTCGCATAGGGCTCAGGCATTTCCATTTTTAAAAATTATGCTTTGAATTTAATAATATATGTAAATAAGCTATCATAACCAAAATCGAGTTTGTAGAGCTAATTATTTATATGAAGAAAATTTATTTTACTGCAATTTATTAATTAATATATGAGAAAGTAGTTAATTATCTGACTGTTATTTCAAGGGAAACTGCTTAAACACAGCACTATTGTTGTGTAGCGACAATAGCTAATTAATTAATTTATATCCTAAATAATGCTACACAATGTGTATTTTATTTAATTTCTGTGTTAATTTGGTTTACTTTAATTAGAGTTTTGTTCTTAAGATAGTAACTTCGTACTTTCTTTTTCGGAATGTGATTGGCAGCAAACAATGGGAACGGGGTGTGTTCTTCATGTTATAATCTGGATTTAAAAATGTTTAGTTAGAGTATATATAATTATACTAGAAGAAACAGAAAGATTTGCACTTTAATTTAAAATTACTTTCAAGTTAATAACTTAATTAGTTTGTGAAATATGCTCATTTAATTAACAAAATTTTGTAGCTTTCGCAGGGTTTAGTGTGATTGCTATCTTGTCATTCTTAAGCTACTTTGGAATGATTTATAGTGAAGGTCAATTTGTGCTTCCGGCAGAATTTTAGGGTTACTATCAGCAGGTGCTTTTATTTGGCGAGTTTCTGACAAGATTAAGGAAAGGTGTTGAATTAACACTTTGAAAAGTAAGAATTTCTACACTGTTTTCTTCGGGGCGTTTTTATCAGGAATTGTCACCCTTTTGATGGAGTTTTGGTTCAGTTGGTAAAAGTTTGTAATAAAAAGCCGGTGCACGCGGTTTTTCGCTCTCTTCAACCCCTTCTTCGAATTTCTTCTACTCGCTTGATTCCTGGTGTAGCGGAGTGTAGACTGAGGTCGACGGGCAAATTCATGCTCGCTTTTTGATCTCTTGCCCTTCTGAGAATGATGCGCTTCGGAATAGCTGTGAGGGGCCTACTTTAGGTTCTCTCAAGATGCAATCCGCTCGGCTTAGTTATTAGATCCTGGATGGAAGTTTTATCTCGGATATAGCCTGGTTCACCTTCTGGCGTTCACCCATGTTCGTGGAGCTGTGTACGTTGCTGGAGGAGGCCATCAGCCATCTTTAGGAATTTTCTACGTCTCGCCTGCTGTCCTGTATGCGTCCGCTTTGCTGAAGGAGGCCATCAGCCATCTTTAGGAATTTTTACGTCTCGCCTGCGGTCCTGTTTTGATTCAAGCTAAATGACCTCCTTAGTGAATCTGATATAATATTAAATTTAATTCAATTAAATAATTTCTTTAAGAATCAAGTTAGCAAGCTGTAAATTCACATTTATTCTTTTAGCTCATGGTTTACAATCAAAATTCATTTTTCTTTTGCTGAAAGAGTCGGGAGATTTAAGTTTATACTAATGTATAATACTAATGTATAATAATATCTTCTATGTACTAATGTATAATAATATAATTAAATGATCAATTAATTTTATTTTTTATTTTATTTACTGCTATGCATCACTGGATATCATTGGGTTGTTCGGGTATTTAAATCATTAAACATCCAGTAACTTATTGTTTTAATGTACTAACCACTTATAACTCTAATTTATATTAGGTGATCTTCAAAGGCACTAATATATCATTGGTGCCGTGAAAAGTAATAATATACTATTTTACACTAATATAACAGTATTTCTGAGAAATTTTAACTCTACTTTGTTAATACAGAAAACATAAAATAGTGCATATTTCATATAACTAAGGAAGAATTTTTGTTGGCCTCGCTTTAGAGGCGAAAACTCTAAATGGCCGAACGTTATGAACCTAAGCTGTAATTAGGTTCATAATCTAATTTTTCTGTGGAAATGTTTGACGGTACATGACCCAAAATACGAGATTTTAAAAGTAAACTTTCGAATTCATTCTTCAGAAAACTTTATATGCTTTACAAAAGTTTAAAAAAAAACAAAAAGCCTAAAAAAGCTTAAATTCTTGATACATGGAATGTATTGAAACAAAATTTAAAAGTTTGGTAAATTACTCATAAAATGTTAGACATCTGTGAATTTTAAACTGCGGAAGCTATTTTATGAATCCTAGATAACGTTATAAGGATATTTAGTCGGAAAGAGTCCGAGATATTTGATTTTGCACAAATTATGAATATTAAAGTAAAAACAAGCAAACTAGGAAAAAAAGTTAACTAAGAATTGTATTAAAATTAATTAAAATTGATTCATGATTAAAATGAACTGATAGTTCAGCTTAAAATCAGGCAAACTGGCAAAAAAGTTAAGGAATTCAGATTTCCTTCATTAAAAATGAACTGATGTTTAAAATGAATTAGTAGTTCAATCTCCCTTAAAGGTCCAGACAACGTCTTATTCAAGGTAATTCAGTAATTCAGACGTTGTTAGGTTCAAAACTGTCGGTGAGTTCGACGAAAACTAGTAGCTGGACCTGGCTCCAAATCCTGACAAATGGGTTGACTGCAAGGATGTTTCTTTGTTTTCCCAATATGTAACAGACTATGGTCCAGTTTCTTTTAGACAGTTTACTATGAATGTACTCCTTCCCTTAGGCAGGTAGTCCTCGCATGCATTGCCATTTTCTCCCTTCCTCCAGCCTTCGTGGTGCAACGGTAGCCCACTTGGCGCGTATTGGAGAGGTCCAGATTCGAGACCCGGGAAGGGCATTACTTATTTTTCATGTCTCCTGCTTCAAAATAACCTAATGACTCTACAGCGGCGCCCAAACTGAAAGGAGTTGGACGATAATTTGTCATTATCAGGATTTGGCGACTGGGTCCCTAATCTCAAGTTGTCCTTTAAAAGGGAGGAGTATATAAGGTACAAATGAGGGGAATACGATCCGATCCATCTAGTTTAAAAATAGACCTTATGGTCTTTTTCAGGTTACCTCTAAGTTCCCCAAAAATAAGGAACCCCACCATAAAACAAACTCAAGCACAATCACAACATTAAAACACAAACTATAAACACCCAATTAACACATGTCAAGTAATAAAAAGCACGATATAAAGAATTAAGAAATCACAAGGCATAAGATTATTAACATCTCAGTAGGTCAAAATGAATAAAATTACAAGTGTAAATTCCAAATAAGTTCTACGAAATTCTAAAATCAGTAAAATATATAAGGTATTTTCTCCTTCTTTCCAGCATGCCTTCTGGGTATAACGGTAGCACACACGACGCGTATTCCAGGGGATCAAATTCGATTCTCCGCCAGAGCACGGCACGTTTTTAACATTTCCTGCTTTAGGAAAAAAATGACTACACAATCAAACAAAGCTCCGTCGAATTACAAGTCAGCCTAAACTACTAGACTGCAATAGTGATTTAACTTTGGAGAGAAAATATTTAACTCAATATACTTCAGTGACGTCCGACTCGAAATTTGTAACAAGTCAGGTAACTGGCCCATATACCGTTGTTCACGGCGAGGAAAAAAAAAGGTTACAGTTCTATATCTCTCGTTCTACTGGGAAGATTGACGAAATTCAAATTGCGTTTTTCTTGTCTCGAAAGTACGACTTAGGATATATATCAGATTTATATATAGCATTGTACTAACATAAGTATTTTGACACAAAATCGGACTTTTTCTGAAAAAGCATACCAGTAGTTTTTCATATTTTGATTTTACGACACAAATTATATCTAGATATTAAATTTTGTAATTTTTGGTGACAAATTTACGGAGAAATTTAAAAGTTTATCTTGGCGGACTTTTTTTAAGTTTGCGCCAAGAATAATTCACTTGGCAAAATTCTGAATTTATAGCAACCTAGTTTCCTTTCCTTTTTTTCATTGTTCACGAGTGGAAAAAATGTCATCGTTCATACTTTCAAATAATTTTAACAGAGTGCGGAAACAACTTCGCTTATAATATATACGCCAAATTTCAAAACGCGCCAAAATGTAAATTCACGTATATCTTAGGAAATTTTCAATAAAAGACTGTAATGTTTTGTTGGTATCCTTAGAAATACAACTACTTTAAGGTGATGGTAAAAATTTTATAGGTTATAATTCAAAATTATTTTCGAAAAATTTATGAAAATGATTTAAGAATACAAATTTTAAAAATAAATCATAAGAAATTGAAATGAACCTAAATTTCGAATAATGAAAGGAAGAATAAGTCATTTTAATAAAAAAATATTAATAAATATATACGAAATTCAATTAACATACAGGAACTAAAATTTTGAGAGATAATTTTTTTAAAAACTAGGCTTGCGATTTTTACAAAACTTGGCAGTTTGGCATAATTTGAATCGCAGAATCGAAATATGGAAAAAAATGGCATGTCATTTCAGAGAATGTCCGATTGTGTGTCAAAACACCTATATTAGATATATATATATATAACAATGATATATATAACTTTAATACATATCTTAAGTAACGCTTTCGGGACATGAAAAATGCAAGTTGAATTTCGACAATCGGCCCAGTAAATGGGAAGGTATAGAATTGTCCCTTTTGCTCGTTGTATACATTCATCAAAGTTATAATTCTTTAAAAAGATACTTGGCATTGATTTTTATCAAGCGAAAAACTGTACAATCTCCTACATCCCCTAGTATAGAAGTGATTCACTTATCACGAAGGAGAGTATTGGACCTCAACTCAGTCTTTCACACCACTATTTTCTTTACAAACTCAGGCATGTGGACTGGTGCTAACAGTTACCAACAGCGAGGTAGTTTTCATGCAGATTGTCATAAGTTGCAATTAACTTTCACTAGCATTTGAATTCCTTATGCTTTACTTTTGCAAAACTTTCTTCTCTGAGCGAATGTAAGTTAAGTAAATCAAAGGGAACTTAAGACAACATTTGACTTAAACTTTCCTATCAGTAGAATTTTTAAGTAATGTCGTGGCTTCTGCAGTATGTCTGACAAATAACAGAATCATGACGTTTACTCACTGCATAATGAACTTAGACTGAGATAGATTACGATAAATCGATTATGATATCATAGAGTGCAATTAGTTTTTATGTGGACATTTCGCTGAGATTGCAAGAAATTTCAGAGCAGCCAAAGTGGTTTTGTCTAGGATTAGAAAGGATTCGTGAGAGTAATGATTTTGTTAAGTAAATCAACTGTGAAAAAAAGGCCTAGGTGGGGATGACAGATTCATATTACAGCTGATGTATCAATAATTTAAAACAAGCTCCATAAAACCTGAACAGATGTAATATATCCATTCAGATAGATTCAGATGCTGTGAGAAATCTGTATCAGTGAAGTGTATATGTTATCGGCAATGTATGAAATGCCATTATTCTACAGAATGCTTGGCGTTTTTAGGAAAAGTATGAAATATGAGAATTATTATATATTTTATCTAGGCATTGTATATAATACTTAGGTTTCCTGTAGAATGGCAAACGCTATTTAAGCAAAATATGAAAAAAAAGGTTTTGATAAGGCTATTATTTAACATGTGTTCATGCCTCAAAAATACAAATGTTTTTTTGAAAAATGATCAAAGACTGCCATTAAAAAAATATTATTTAAAATACGTAAAACAAATTAGTGAGATGGTCTTTTTACACCATAATAAATTTGTATTCTATGTCCGGCTGTGACTGCAAATCGATAAGATCTGTCTGAGAGCTGGAATTAAATTCAGGAAAAAAATCATAGCTTTCACAACAATGCCCTTTTTAATACCTTTCTGTTTTTTTTTCTGGCAGGACCTATAAAGGTGGATGTACAGGTCAATATCATTCCGTTTAACGATTCTATATTTGGCTGAAAGTTCTTTCAGCCTCCTTTCAGCCTCCTGTAACGTCTTTTTCTTATTGTCTGTCTTTCTAATTTGCATTTTATTATGTTTACCTTCAGCATCTAACAACATATGATAAGGAAATCCTTCTGCTTACCTTTCTTTGAAGAAATCCACAGGATACTTGGAATTATTTGCCATTTTTTAATACGAAAAATTTTATTTACAGCTATTTACAATTCGTTTGCTTACAGAAGAACATTCATCTTATTTTTCTGTCTTTGCCACTATCTCTCAATCAAAAAGTCCGTAAATCAGTAAGAACAAATAATAAACATAAAATAAAAAGCTGCGCTCTCTCGTGGCTAGCAATATGAAACTCTAACAACTACCTTCGGGTAGAAAGCGAACGAGCTCCATGCAGTACGTTAAATATCTCAGCGTCCGTGACGTAATAATGCATAATACTGACGCCTCCTTTAACAACACAAATGAGTTTACTTTTGTTTTCTCTAAATATCACATCATAGCGATTCAGCAACCAATAGTCCTGTGATTCCTTCTTAATAGTCACTTTAGCTTTTTTGCATCATAAATAGTTTCAGTTATTCGAAAGGAATCGGAAACGTATTTCACAGTTTGCCGGTTTGCCATTTAGCATTTTATAGAATCTATAGAATGCTAAATACAATTCATACATGTTTCCGTAAAAGATATTATACGGGAAACTAAATAATATACATTACATGTGAGGAAAACAACACAACTTTCTACATCCGCCCATTCGACAGGATCTGTAGAGAAGTTAAACTACAAGTGTTCAGCATTCTTATCAGATCAGCCTATTGGGTTCCCGAAAAATGCGACTTATATGTCTCTGAATCAAACAGAATTTTCTTCTTCCAAATGTGCTGCCATGGGAAGTATTTTAAGGGTTTTTATGTTTTTATATGAAGCCAAATTTTATGTTTTGCTGTTGATCACTGTCCATGTGTAATATAAATATGAGCCAGTTTCACTTAAAAGTTCGAAGACATTTCCTTGTGTTCGAAGACCCACTTAGAAAGACCTTTCCTAAGGCAAGTAAGCTTTGAGTTCTCTGCTTAAATTAAAAGTCTGATGTATACACCACATGACTTCCTTGTACTAAATATTAAATTATATGCATTTTGCATTTCATTTAAACTTATTGGATTGAATTAAATCTACTTCATCGATAGCGCATAAACCACAATAGAATAAATGAACTCCTTAAAATTCACTATATTTGTTTACCGTAGCAACACTCTGGCGCTAGCTTCACTCAACAGCGTTACATCTCATTCATTTTTATAACTCAGAATGCACAAAAATTACGAATGTATGATCTGAAGAATTATCTAATCGTTGCCACATGTTGTATTAAAATACTATAATAAATCTAAAACGATGTATAAAGGAAATTAAACAAACAAAAACGAAAGGAAAAAAACAGTTTTTCACAGACGATTTAGTATTTCTCATTCAATCAATTCAGATTTCACTTCGCGACAAAACAAAAATACAAAAAAACTCAAAATATCTGTATTAAAAATTACGAAATAAACACTTATTTCCTCGAATAAATTCCAGAACGGATTAAGCAAGATTTGATACGCAATATTAAAAGAAGGCGTTATCTTCGTTGTTGCGAAGCTTAGTTTCTTTAGATTGGCAACAAATCCAATATTCTCCTAAGTTTCAAAAGTAAACTTATATGTCCGCCATGAGAAAAATGATGCGGCTTAGCCGCACTTAAACAATTTTAAATTGTTTATAATTCTGCAGTTATAACATGCAAATTAACTAAAGGCATAAAACTCTTAACCAGAGATACGAACAACATAATTAAGTCATTTTTAAAGCAAAAAATGAACGATTTGCAAACATACAAGAATAAAGAAATTGAGCTCACTGAGCCGAGTAACAGAGTGGATATATATATATATATATATATATATATATATGCATATATCTATATACTTTTTGTACGGCCGATTGCAACTAAAATAGGAAGTGCACATCTACATGTTATGCCAGTCCTATATACAAAATTTCAACATTCTGAGGCTACTCGTTTTTTGAATTATGCGAGATACATACATACATAAGTACGTACGTACGCACAGATGTCATAAAAATAATCTTTCCAGAATCCATTTTTAAGTCAGTTTTATAATTTTGTTGGAGAAAAAGAGTCCTTTATTCTGTCCTTGCGTTCAGATATCACGCAAAAACAACGTTAAATTGCATTCGATAGGTGTGAAAAAGGGTATTTTCGTTAAAATATGATATCCAAAATTGTTCACTATTAGAATACTTCCTTTTTACTTCGTGCAAGGAAATAAAAAACGACGTTTTAAGCGCTTGAATTTTTGGAACTTAAAGAAAGTACGAAACCTGTGAAATTCCTGTTATCTAATTCCTCGTATTCGAAGACTTACACTGGTGGGCAAAAATTAAGGACGAGACGGTTTTTTCAATATAACTTTGCACAAAAGTTTTCCAAATCAACACATTTAATACCGTAAGATCCCCAATGCGTAAGGACATGAGTAATGTAAGCAACACTTACTAAAAGAGAAATCAGAGGGATAAACAGAAGCTTTATTGAAAAAATAGCATGGAGGGCAATGCGACTGAAGGCCAAAACATCCCTGTGATGGGTGTCCAGCAAGAAACATCCGGGTTCGGTCTTTAATAGGGGATATGATCTCCCTTGACTGCTAGGCAGGTTTCACCTAATTTGTGCATGCTGGATATGTGGTTGTTAATGAGCTGTTGAGACACTGCTGCTTGTTCCTCTTGTAGCACCAATCGCAGTTTCGGAATCGTTACTGGCGATAAGTTACGTGCTGCCACCGGTCTCAGTAGTACGTTCCGTACATGCTTGACGGGATTTAGATCCAGAGACCTTGCCGACCAATCAATGTGTTCAATATCTTCACTCTCCAACAGCTCTTCGACAGTGACTGTGCGATGAGGTGGAGCGTTGTCGTCCATGAAGAGGAACTGAGGACCCATAGCCCTTGTGAAAAGACGCATGTAAGGAAGAAGAACCTCGTTAAAATAGCAGTCCCAGGTGACGAACCTCCTTGGAAGATGTGAAGGTTAGTCCGGCTACCAAGCATTATGTCTGCTCGAACGAGAACTCCGCGACCTCCAAAACAGTCCCTTTTGATGATGTTGAAGGGGTTATTGTGTGTTCACCGCTCTGTCCAGATGTGTATGTGTCGTGAATCGCAACTCAGACTAAATCTGCTCTCATCTGTAAAGAGTACTCGTCCCCATTCATTGTCTCTCCAATTCCGGTGTTCCCGGCACCACAGAGAACGCCTTCTCCGATGAGCAGGCGTTAGAGGTACACACCGTACAGGGCGTCGTGCAAACAGACCACCACCGTGCAGTCTTCCGGCCACGGTAAAACGCGATATCGGTCGTCCAGTCACCTGTGTCGTGTGTCTAGCGATTTCTCCCGTTGTCTGCCGCCCGTTTCTTCTGACCTGTAAGGCAATATACCGGTCATCTGCGGGTGTGGTTCCTCGTGTACGACCACTACTAAACCCCCGGATAGCTGTTCCTGTAGTTTGAAATTGTCTCCAAAGTCGCGAAACGATGTTATGAGCAATTCCGAACTCTGTAGCCACATTTGTCACACTGCGACCCTCCTCCAACTTCCCAATGATTCGACCTCGGGTAAAAGCATCCAGATGTCGTCTAACAGATTGATTATTCACCATTTCTTGCTGAGGCAGCAACTCGGTGTGATTTTAGCTGCTATACGGCGTGCAATCTTTTTGCCAGAAATACTGATCTTACACCGACAGCATGCTTTATACTACTTAGACACTCCCCCATTACGTCTAACTGCATATCTGCGCATGTGCTACCGTACATCACCTTACTTAATCTCCTGATTGGTATTTCTGTCCGCTCTGCCTCTTCGTTAAGCTGATATGCTAATTTTTCGACTTCGTCCTTAATTTTTGTACACCAGTGTATTTAGATTGTCATTTCCTAAGGCTAGTAATCTTTGAGCTCTGTGCTTAAATTAAAACGACGATTTTTGGAACCTGAAAAAAATACGGAATCTGTGAAAACATTTTGGGAAATTTCTCAATCCCTTTGTGAGATTCACTATGTTTATGTATCCCGGCTTAGATTCTTACCCCTAAAATATCATGATCAGTGTCCTAAGAGGAGCAAATGAACATTATAACACTGTCCGTTTTCAGAACGGAAGACCTAGTTAAATACAAGTTTTGTAAACTTTTCTATATGTGATTAGGATATGAATTAGATTCCCTCAAAGTTCTTTAAGAAGATAATTCTCTTAAGACAATATAATCTTCCAGTACTTTACCGCAACTTACTTGAATGCACATTTCATCAAAATAGAGTAATTTTAGTCCATATTTCAAACTCAGTATCTGTTATTTTATGTAAATTAAACAATTCTCGGTTGAATTCTTCTTAATATTCTGATTTTCTTAATATCAACACATTTCATTTTTGATGTATTTTCTCTCAAATACTTTTTACAGCTTTCTGGAAGTTTTTCTTTTCAAGTTCAGAGTTCTTTATAAAATTGTCTGAAATCTTTCTCATCGCTTAGAAATAAATTTGGTTTGGTTTATTTTAATTATGGCGAAGCACTCGAGGTCTACCTGCCTACTTAGAAAAGAAATTTAGCACACTTAAAGATAAATTCCTTCACCAAGATATATCTGCCAAAAAAAGCAGCTATAAAATCTAACCAGATTGGTTACAGAAGATTTATTTGTTACTGGTCACTATCTGAAGCACTCTTTTCCTCTGCTATTTTGATTAATAAGGGAGACTGGAAGAAGATTATTTGCTCATATTATAAGTGGTAAATTTTGTTGATTGTTTTAAAAGAAATAAATAACTACAGTAATTAAAGGTGTGCCTAAATTATTTGCTTAATAATTGTTCAACAAATCTTTTGTTGTACTCTAAACACTGCGCAAATTAAATGACCGTTAATATGCATTAAATTTTTAATTCTCTAAAAACTGTTACGCAACTGAGGAAAATTAAAAGAAAACTTTAATAGCATTAATAACATTAATAGAAGTAATCACCTTTAACTTCGAGTTATATTTCATATTGTTGATGATTATTTAAGATTAAACAGCATTTAATGATGATAATTATTTAAGATTAACAGAGGTTAATTCGCACATTTTCAGACAATTTTCATTGTATTTGCAGAAATCTTTACCAAACATTTTTGTGTTTTAACTGTTCGATTTGATAACCTTTATTCTACAGTATCTTTGTACACCGTAAATCCCAAGACAAAATGCATTTTATAGTATAAGAAGAGGTGTTTTATCCCATTGCTCTAGAACAGCTTTCCAAAGTCTAGGGAGGTTGTAGGTCGACGTTTGGACAGCCTCCGTTTCAAAAGTCCAAAAGCGCAAAACTCCATGGATGATAGATCAGCAGATTTAGAAGGGATAGGAGTGAAGGGTATGTCCTTGATACCCATTTCTTGTTCCATTTTCTCCAATGAATTAAAGGTGGATTTCCGAACGTGGCTTCTTGTTTTATCTTGATGCAGTTCTACTGATTGTTGGCACTGTGGGTAAAGAGAAGGTTTTTTTCATATCTGAAAATTTGATATAAAATGCATTTCTGGTATACGTGGAGTTGATTTTAACATTTTATTCACTCTGTTTACTTTTAATTTGTCGTTATATGAAAAACCAGCAACAATCATAAATAGCTTTGAAAAACCTTCTTTAAATTCTCTGAACCATGTTTTAAAATATTTTTCTCCTCTTTGACGATAATAAATGAATCTGGTTTTATTGCAATTGTTCAAATACACCTGATATTCATCTACTGTGATAACATTTTCCCATTTTTATTCGGATAAATGTTTCTCATAAAGAATTTTACAGCACGTTCTGAGTTCGGGGATATGTCTTAGAGAAAAATGTATATTATGTTTTTTTCGCCTTTTTAAGATTCAAATTAGCATTTATCAATTTGTTAACAGTTGACACTAAGCACTTTAATGATTTTGTAACTATCATTTGAATTAGCGGATGTTCTTTTGCCATTAAAGATCTTACCTTTGCAACATTCAAAACATTTTGTTTTTCCTTGGGATATATATTTGGAACAATTTTTTCCCTTGAAGCCCTACGTTTATGTTTTTTTTCCTTTTTTGTTGATAATATTACCTATCGGAGCTTTAGCTATCGGAAATCCATGGCTTTCACAGTGTTTTTTAATTACTGGGTAAGAAAACGTTTCTTCAGAAAGAGCATAAACTATAGCCTTCCATCCATTGCTTCTTTAGAAGCGCCAATTTAGACGAAAACATACTGTTAAGCAGCAGACGATAATTTATAGTTCCAGAAATATAGGTGCAGTTAATAAAAAAATAAAATTAATAAAAATTTCCAAGCAGATGATTTTTATAGCAAAGCATAATCGCTTTAAGAATGTACGAACAGCCTCTGCATATGTAGATAGCCATTATTAACTGTTATTAATTAAATTAATTACTTCCACTATTAAAATTTATTTGTATTTCTAAATTTCCGCTAATTTTGGAAGTATTCATTCCATTTCCCTTATGAAATGATTTACAATGATATTTCTTTCCTGCATGAAAGAAAGTAATTCTATTTTAAAACGGAAGCTAGAGAAAAACACAGGTTTTAATGATCAGATTTCTAAGAATTTGAGCAATGTTTATTTCATTCACTATCATCTACATAACTCATTAAATTATAATCGTAAATCCCATTTAAAATACTGTTAAAGAAGTGCAATTCAGCCCATCTAAGCTAGCCAAGCTAAAAAGTTCATCAAAGAAGATACCTTAGAATTAATTATCGAATAATAGTGTCAGACGGTGAAATGATGTAACGCGCAAAAAATATTGAAAATAACGGATAAAATGTTGCATAATGAAAATACTTTCAGAAAATATTAAACTGTACTTTTGGGATATTTCTCTCTTTAAAAACTGAACTTTTTCCCCCTAAAATGAATTCAGAAATATTTTAAGAATTATTTCAAAATGTAACTGAATTCCTTCGCTGTTTTTTTTTCTCCTTTTGCCATGTTGCCATTTTCTTTCTTACTTAAAAACTTCTAGAGTTAATGACTCGAAAAATCATAAAAATAAAGTCACTCTCTAAAAATAGCTATTTAAACAGTTCTGTTTTTATTGTTGATTCTTTAGTAACTTTTGAGAGTTCAATAAAAAGAAATACGTAAGGCGAAATTTAAGGTTAATGATGCTCATGAATCGATGAGGTTGATATCGATTTTTCATGAAGCAGAGTAAGTACATAAACGTATTCATGCTCATAACGTTTAAATTATACTGCTCATACAACACCGTACTTTCAGGGATTGAGAAAGGAAGTGCTTGAAAAAGTATTTTTCTCAATACGTTTGATATGCTGTTTTGTCGCAAGTGATCGACAACTCTTTCATAAAGTGAAACGAAGTTCTTAATGACGCTTGATATTTTTTTACTCAACCCAAGAGTCCAAAAATTATGTTTCATTCTAATTAATAATTCATTGAGGCTGTTTAGAAAATAAATAATTTTAAATTTTTAATGCAAAATACAAGTACTAATTCTTTGGGCTACGTAATGAAGCATTAATTGTTTAACAGAGCATGGATAAGTACATGCAGGTTCCGGAAAAAATGCTTTCGTGGCGGATTTTCAAAGGAAAGCAGATTCGTATTTATATTATATATAGCGAGTAACACGAAAATGTCCCTGTTTCCATCCCATTTTCCAGCATTAAAGTGTGACACGAACTGTAAATTTTCAGCGATCTCATCCATTGGATCCTTGATTGCCATTAAGAGAAGAATATTGCATGTATGGCATATATAATTAAATATTTATGCATATATAATTATGCAATTTAATTAAATAACTCATGTTTTTGCTAATTTTAGGCAAGTACTCCTTTCTTAATGCAGTTAAAAATTTATTTTATGCATTGTGGCTGTAAGCATTCATAAACCCGTATTGCAGAATAACTGAGCATGTAAATGTATAATGAATTAGGGTATTTAACGTGGGATTTAACTTCTTTCAAGCACATTTTGTCTGAAGAAGTTCAGGTATCTGTTTGTTTTTAATCGAGCATTTCGAAAAGAATCCTTTTATTAATTTTAAATATATTCTTACAGAGTGTTAAGTTTTCTGAAGCAAAGAACATGAAAAATCAGTTGTGCCTTCCAGAACATTCAAACCAAATATCTTGCAGTTATTAGGGTAACGTACTAATTTCTTAACCTCTAAAGTTAGAACAAACAGCATTTTATAGACTTCTACTTTAAAACACCATGTTTTGTTTGCAGTTATGGATGTAAACGAGGTCTGAATGTCTCAAACTATAAAATGCACTTTTTCAATTATAGTACTATTTATCTTGTACGGATTTATATTTATTTTAAATAACCAGTTAAACTTAATTTTAAGTTACTTTCCTATAAGCCTTCATTCCCCTAATTGCCAGTGCCAAAATATTTTAAATTTGCTAGTTCGCTTAAGGAATGCAAATTCTACCGGTGGGAGAAAAAGTTTAAATATCGAGTTCCAGTAGTTAAATATCGACGTTCCAGTAGGGAAAAGTTAGAGAGAGTCTGGGAAATCTCTATGCGTTGTTGTACGCAAGCTTCCACTTAGCAGTTATTGCTGGTTAGATGTGGCTTAATAGCTATTAGCTTGCTGCCACTAGACTCATCTACGCGCTGTAGAATACAGGATTGTATGAGCGCTGTAGTTTAATTCTACTACTTCTGAATATCTCCAATTTTGAGTTTGATTTTACTGTTTCAGTTACCGCCGAAGAAGAGACGTAGTATGTTAACGTTATGTCGACGCATTGTAAATAATTTGAAGAGTTTAATAAAGGGTACTTTTAACCCTTCTTCAGTACAATCACTATTTCTCCAGATTATACACAGCAGATAGACAGTAGAACCTTAGAATCTAATGCGCGAAAACGTTTCGATTTCGAAATCTGGAATATACATAAAATATGGAAAGAACATTTAATAATGAAATAATAGATGTAATTATTTTTTGATGAATTAAAGGTTTTCGTTCTTCATTCGAAAAGAGCATTTAGAGTAATTAATGTTTTTTTTCTTTTTTTTTTTTTTTGGAAGCAGGAAACGTGAAAACTGAGTGGTATCAAGGCTGGGACTCGAACCATGAACCTCTCGAATACACGACAAGTGTGCTTCCAATTACCCCAGGAAGGTGTGCGAAAAGAAGGGAAAAATACCTTAGGGCGACTGGGATTAGGTTAACCAATCGCCAAAATCGTAATCGTGGTGGAGATAAATGTTCTCTCACCACCTTTTAGTTTGGAAGCGAATTGTAGAGTGATAAGTTTATTTTTATTTATTTTTTTTTAATCCGAAGGGTCTTTGTCCCTGAAGGACTATTGCTTTCGCTTTGCGATTTTGCATCGAATTACTCTGAATGTCCGTTTCATTTTTCAAATTCTTGCTATTGCCCTGTATTATATTTGTAGAAATTAAATAAAGAAGAATCTGCATAAATGTATGTATGTTTCTCGTATTGTGATAAAACGACGGTATCTAGAGCCTTCAAATTTTGAATGACGTAATCCTGCTGCGAATATGGGAATCTGGAAGCCCAAATTTGAAATTTTTAATTTTTTTTATTATCGATTTCATATTTTGTAAAACTTTAACGAATTTTTGATTAACAAACCCAAGGATTTCAAAGCGAGCAATGGCAATGTTGTACAGGAAAAAACATTTTAATCTCCAGCGCTTCAGACTGTGTATAGGAAATTCTAAAGATGATATGCTTTTTTTTTTTTTTTTTTTTTTGAAGAAGAAGGAAATGTGAAAAACGCGCAATGACCTCGCTGAGACATGAGCCTTGGGACCTCTCGAATACGCGTCGAGTATGCTTCCAATTACATTACGAAGGCATGCGGAAAGGTAGGTAAAAATACCTCATAAAGCCTTAATATGCAGTAAATTAATTTCAAAATTTGAGTAGCAATATGTTAATTAAAAAGAATTATGAAGAATGAACGGAAAAATACAAGCATAATTTAAAGATGCGTTAAAATTGATTTGCGTAACAGCTTCAAAACTCTTATAACAGGCAAATTATCACTAATTCGATTCAAAACATTAATTGACATATATATTTTTTATCTTATAAGCAACTTATAAATTAAAAAGGAGCTTAATTGAATTCTCATTTAACTAAAATCGCGTAGAAGAATAATACTGAACCATCGTTTCTACAAACAATCACTTCTAATTTTTTAACCTTTTTTCCTTTAGTTAAAAATAAGTACATACTTTATTCAGAACATTTTATGAAAACAAGTGACCTCGATACAGAGAAGGAAAAATTTTACAATGTGAAACTTTTTTTCTAAGAACTGAATTCCAGAAGCTGCGTTTATTTATTCACCTACGTGGTGCTCAAGGCTCTTGCAAACGAGGCGTAATCTTGTACTCTTTGCCGCGATGAATTTCGTGGGCTATTTCGGATGACAAACTAGCTAGTTTAGTGTAAACAATTATGTTTATTTAAACAAATTATTAGTGTATTAAGACAGCTTGCTCTGAAAGTAAGTTACTATGAGCATACTTCCAAAAAGTGAAAATATCCAAGGCGTCTGAAAATTATAACATATGTTTCAATAAACTCTAAACTAATATTTGCCTTTCTGTTTGTGTTCTAGAATTTTGCCTGTATAATGTTATCGATAATGTCTAAAAATTATTATAATATAGAATATATTTCATTAATTTAATTCAATATTTTTTGCATTGGTGAACTCAATACCGAAAATACTCAATACGACTTAAGTGCAGAACTATCAACATTCATGATGTGTTTTTCTAATTAAATTCTAAGCTGAAGGTCACATAAGAGAATTAATTTAATCATTGGTTTAGAAAAGAGAGGTTATTTGAACTAGCTTTTTCTTATGTAGTTTGATTTAAGGCAAGATTAATGGGATTCTTTATTCTAGTCTTCAAAAGACGTGGAACTGCTGATAATAACAATTTTTAAATGAATATTCTGAAGGCACATTTTGAGTGAATTGAATAGTAACAGAATTCCGAATTTAAATTTAATTTGCGTGAACTGAATGTGAATTGTACTATTTTATAGAATACTAGCGGGCTACATTCAAAACGATATTTTTAAGTTCTATGTATTGAAAAACTGAAAATAAAATGAGGTATTAATTTAATGTACTGTATAAAAAGTTGCAAACTGCGACCCAAGCAAAATTTATGAGTTCTATGCACACCTAAAAATATAGTGCATAAAAACAGTTCAATATGAGTGAATTCATTCTTTCCCAACAAAATCAATTCCTAAATGTTTTTCTTTTGTTGACAAACCAGGAAACAAAAACTGTGGACACTTCAGGTTAATACGTAAATGTATGACGTCAGGATTTAAATTTTATTTAATAGAATAACTTTTCTCAATATCAGTGTAAGACTTAATGTGGCAATAACATACTGTGCCTCTTACCTCAATCTGAAACAAAAAAGTTGGCAACAGCAGCTACACTGCTAGCCACCCAAATTGCAACACCAAGAAAGACAAGAGATATCACAACAAAATTTATTTAGTAGATACCATGTTGACTAAGTATCAAATGATTAAATTTATAGACTCCTGTGAAGTGTGGTTCCTTCCAGAATCAGTAGCCAGAGAAGCCGCAATTGTTGGAGATCACCGCTGCCACACGCCTCGGCATTTATTCAAAGAGACTTTGGATGTGTTCTTGGGGTACAGCAGACCAAGCAGCTTCCACACGTTGCCGAAGTTGATCTGGTGTGGCAGCTTGGGATGTAATATGGGTCAATCGTTCAGCAACCATGGACCACATGTTTTCAATCGGCGAAAAATCTGGAGAGCGAGCCAGCCAGGGAAGCAATTCAATCTGGCGATTGACGAAGAACCATTGGACAATGCGTGCCACGTGTGTTCGCGCATTATCTTGTTGAAATATGGCTGTGGGCAAGCTCTGAAGGTAAGGAAGGACAACTGGTTACAACACCTCGGAGATGTAACGCTGGCTGTTTAAAGTACCGGCAATGCGTACTAGAGGAGTGCGACAGTGACATCCAATAGCGCCCCATACCATAATAACCGGTGCAGCACAAGTGTGGCGGTGCATAACGCAGCTGTTCAGCATCTTCTCTCCACTGTGTCTCTAAACTCGAATCCGACCATCGTGGTGTTGCAGACAGAAGCGTGACTCGTCAGTAAAGACAATTTCATTCCATTCTGCCATCCACATCCTTCTTTCATCGCACCATTGGCGGCGAAGTCTGTGGTTCTGCGTCAAGGATAGACGAAGCAATGGACGTCTTGCGGACAGACCACTCTGCTGTAAACGTCGTCGAATGGTGCGCGCAGACACTGCATGATGCGTTACAGAGTGAATGTGCTGTGCTATGGCTCGTGATGTGACTGAGCGATCCGTCACTGCCATGCTCACAATGTTCCTATTATCACGGGAAGTAGCGCATTGAAGTGGATGCGATTGAACACGTCGGTCCGTCGTACCCTCCTGCATCTAATGGTCACATATCCGAATTACAGTTGTTTGGTTTCGTCCAGCACGACTACAGATTTCCCTGAAAGATAATCCACACTCTCGGTAGGCCACTATCCTTCCTCTGTCGAACTCGGATACTTGATCAAACGATGATCGCTGTTTACTACGAGGCATAATGGATCAATTTTTTGAATAAACCACAAGAAAAACACAGTTTCCGAACTTGAAATCGTCGAAAACTCCAAGCGCTTAAATAGCGCTTTGAAGTGGCGCCACAGGCGCGCGTGATGTGCATCTGCTCTGAAATTCTAATCATTTGCATATCTCACCTCCGCTAATGTATGTTGTAAATTTCATGTTATTTGCATGCTTCCTTCAGGATGTTGCATTTACGGTGGCCAGCAGTGTATTTATTTAAAATGCTGACATTAACGAAAGAGTTTCGACAAACAGTGACGTCACATGCAATCGCGTGCTTTCTTCAACGTCAGAAAATGACATTATAACAATAACATATTTAATCTTTGGCAATTCTACTTTTATTTTATATTTTGCTAAACTTATTTTATTGTTTATTAACAAACTCTACGATTTGAAAGCGAGCAGTGGCAATACTTTTTAAATAAAACAGATTTTTATTTCCAGTGTGCGAGACTTTTGCCACACGGAAAAATGAGTACGAAAATTAGCATTTTCAGAGTCTGTAATTAGCATCTAGGCTGATTAAAGTCGTACGAAGTTGGGAATGGTCGAAATGGCTTCCCACGAATTTTTGGAATCCAGAAGTACCTCTTTCGAAACTCAACTCCCCGCGGTCATTCTGGAAGAGATAGTAGCAGAAACAAACAAACAAAAAGACGTGCACAGAATTTAAGGGTATAGAATAATAATAGAGATAAAGTGAATTGGCTTTTATCAATCATTTCCTACGCGTAATTTTGTACTGCCACTATTGCTTCAGATTCCGTTAATAAACTAATATAGTATATATGTATATACCAGACGATTTTGCTTCAGTCACGTATGAGAAAAAAATGATATAAATTAAATTATTATATAACCTCTAATTGATAATATTTGTGAATATTTTCAGCTTTTCGTAATTTATGAAATATATGTCTATGAATATATCTTACATAACTGGTAACGAATGGTCATTTAAGAACTTCTAAAAATTTTATATTTTTAACAATTAAAAATTTTTAAAGCATTTTTGCTGGTAAACACTTCCTTGAGGGTTTAGAATATCATCTGAAATTTTTAAATTGATTTTTAGCCTTGAGGAACGTTGGGCCAGAAGTGATATTAGTATCAAAACGGCATTTAATTATAAAGGTCGGTTCAATATAAAGATCCGTTACACTTTTCAACTTGTTGGGACTAAATATTATCGCTCTATATTTCATTTAAATAAATTAAATAATGAAGAATCTGATTCAATGCATGCATGTTTCTCGCTGTGTGAAAAAACAACGGTACCTAAAGCCATCGAATTTTGAATAACATAGTCCTCCACGCGAATATGGACACCTAGAAGCCCGAATTTTGAATTCAGAGTTTATTTTCTTTTGCCATCTATTTCGTAAAACTTTAAAGAATTTTTGATTAACAAACTCAAAGATTTCAAAGCCAGCAGTGTACGGAATAAAACACTTTTGCCTCCAGCGCGTGAGTCTGTTTATGGAAAATTCTGAAGCTATGCTGTTTTTAAATATTTTTAGCCAAAAAGGGGTGTTAGCCTAAATGTTCTTGAAATGGCTTTAGAGACATATATGTATGCACGTGTAAATGAAAAAGCCCCCCCTTTAGGCGTAATATAAAATCTGAACGCTTTAAGATTTTTTTAGTATAAAACCAGGTTGAAACACTATTCTTTGAACTTAAATAAAATTAAAGATTACGCAATTGTGCATTCATTTTGTAGCAGACCAAATCGCTGCCTTCAAGTTTCTAAGTACCATTTGATACAACTGAAATTCTTAAATTGCTAAAATTCTTTTTATATAATAATTAAATAATATTTTGTATGTAATAATTAAATAATATTTTAGGATTAAGTTAGGATTTAAGCTTTTTCTTTTATTACCGCTTTTTCCTTTAAAAGGTTTTGAATCTTTCTTTTTCTACAATCGCATTTTTTATTGTGGACTGAAAGATGTATTCCTGTGTCTCAGCATCTTAGCATTTTCAGTCATTTTTATTTATGTTCCTTGATTTTTATGATTTCATGTTTTCATCTTTTTTATTGTATTTGCTAAAATTTACAAACCTATTAGACAAAAATGTTACCGAAAATTAAAAGGAAACACGCACACATACGTAAACGAAGCTTCTAGTACATCCGATTGCCATAACATAGAACACTAAATTGAGCTGCTTTGTGTCACTCAGTCTTCGATTCAGTTGGGCATAGCCATTTGCACAGATACAAAGTAGTTAAGTGAATACACACAGTACATAATAAATTGTGTAGGAAACAACGAGTTGCAAGGAGTCATCGCATTTCCTCGTGCATGCTGTCGTGGGGTAAGTTGTTATCCTGTCTAGCAAGTAAATGAAAGTTGTCAGATCAGATTATAGCGAGGGTATAATAATTTTTCTCGTTACTGATTTCGAAATAATAAAAATTTCTCAACAGTACTGAACTACTGAACTAAAATGTTCTTTACGATAATTCTTCAATGTCTGAATTTAAACTACTGTGTCTTTCCTGAAACTACTAAATTCAAACCTAGTCCCGTTTTAAGTAAGGGAGAATCATCGCATTTCCTAAAGTGTTTCCTGACACATCCGACTAGCAGTTGGAGAATTTATCGTTCCTGATGGGAACACAATTAATTTCTCCCATTGCCTGTCTCTGAAAAAAATATAAAATGTCTCTAGAGAGTCATTTATAAAGCACTGTATCACGAATGTTAACCACAACTTACGTAATAAACTACACGAAAAACAGAAAACATCAAAAATTAAAATACGCTTGATTTGTTATTTATTGTAGAAACCCTAGATTTCACAACTATTTAATATTTTGATTTGTTTAATGAATAAAAATTTTGATTTGGTAACCGTTTTAGTTATTTAAATGATGATCTTAGTAAATATTTTATATTCTTGGACGCGTTAGGGAATGATCGCCGTAGGGACTAATGTTATAGTTATCAGTAAATTATTTGTAATGAAATTTAATTTTAAAAAATGTTCTAAAAATAATGAAATCTAGCGTTTTCTTGGGAGCTTTTGTTTAACATTTGATTGAAGCTCTAGGCTTAAAACTCTTTATCAGATCAAAGCTTGAAATTTATTAGCAAAAGAATGGGCAAATTGAAAAAAAAAATATTTTGTCCATGGAGAAGCAGAACAGAGAGGTTAAAGCCGTGATACATTTTACTTGCTTGTAAGAAGTAAAGGAAGAATTGTGAACACGAAAATTTCCAGGTATCATATTTCAACGAAAATATGAATTTTGACCTCTATCGAATACAATTTAACGATGTTTTTGGATGACACCTCTTCGTAAGGAGAGAATAAAGGACTCGCTTTCCTCAAGCGAATTTTAAAACTGATTCAAAATGGATTCAGAAGAGATTTTTTCGTTGCTTTTATACGTACATACGTACGTACGTATGTATGTATGTATATCACACAACTCAAAAACGAGTAGCCTCAGAACGTTGAACTAGTGTATATAGGACTGCTATAATATATAGCTGTGCACCTTCCTCTTGGTTGCAATCGTTCGCAACAAAAATATATAAATATATACATATGCCCACTCTGTTACTCGGCTCTGTGAGCTCAGCTTTCTTTTTATTCTTATAGATTGCTAAATTGCGCATTTTTGCTTTAAAAACGATTGAATTATGTTGTTCTTATCTTGCGGTTAAGGTTTTTATGCCTTTAGTTAATCTGCATGCAATAGTTGTAGAATTATCAGCAATTTAAATGTTGTTTAAATACCGCTAAACCTAATTTTTTTACCATAGCAGCACATTTGCTTGCATTTGAAACTTAGTAGTAAATTTAGTCTTTCTGCACCATCAGTGTCTTTTTGGCGAATGGGACCAAAAGGAAACTTTTAATTTTGTGTGCACCGAAAAATCTGCTTTCTTGCCCGCTGGCCTAATTGCTGGTTTTTGCGTTAGTCCGAAGCGGCAATGTTCCCAGAAGGGCTCTTAAATTCGTTTTGTCATTTTACTTCGATTCACTTTTGAAATTGTTGAAAATAGAATGACAATGTGATCTCTGGCGATCATAAATTTGCAAACGTCTGATATCTTTTTTCCCCGCAGGCCTTGCGATAAATGTTTATGTGAACAAATACTCAATTCGGAATGTAACGGATATTTTTTTGCTTACTTAATTTATTCTTTATTCTTTCTCTCGGATTACCTGATTAATTATACTTGGATTATATTTCAGTTTAAATATGTCTATGCATGAGATGTGTTGTGAATAAAAATAAGAAAACCTTGGACAGCATGGCCTTCATGCGAGAATCACGTTTATTCTTTAGTGTGATATAATATTATTTTTTGTGATATTGCTGTTGAATTGAATTTGATTTATAAATAAAGGTAACACACAAAACGTTAAAAAAACCTTTGGGCGTAATATGAAATCTGAAAATTTCAGATTTTTTTGTTTTCATATTTTTTAATTTTTAACAAAGATATTTTGAGGTTTTTATGTATTTTTGTGTTGTCGCGAAGTGAGAGCTGAATTAATTGAATGATAAATATATCTCTAATGAAATTCGAGGAAATACGTTTAAATGAAATGCAGCAAAATGCGTATAATTTAATATTCCGTGCAAGGAAGTCATGTGGTGTACACGTCAGATTTTTTGTGCAAAGGCCTTCTCAATAGCCGAAAGGAATTTTTGATTATTGCGTTCTTGAACACCCAAAGACGAAAGCATAATGACTGCAAAATGCCCAACTACTGAAAAGCCGAAACCAGAATCCAAACTTCTTAAAAGTAACTAAGCACACAACAAATTAAAAAAAATATGCTGCTTCCCGTGATTTATTTGAATTTCAAAATTCACGTATTTCGTTGGCAGAAAGATTGCCCTTTGCCTGCTTAGTCAGTCTGCCCCTTCATGATTACAAGCACCTCACGACCATTTATTTTATTGCTTTTTTCTTCAATCTACAGCTACCCCTTCCTTTCCATTCAAAGACTGTTAATGTACGGTTCTCTACACAACTGTTAACGGTGCTGCAGATAGGCTTCTGTGAATAGTTTGCAGCGTTCAGGAGGGCAGACAAATAGACCATTTTTATGAAATCGTCTGGCCACAGTAAACCAGGACGTCTGTCATCTGATTGCCCGGCGCAGCTGCTGTTGCCCACTGCATTATTTCGATCTCTTTCTCTGTAGGATGATATATATGTATCTGTCATCAGTCTCTGTTGTTTTTCTTGACACCACCAACCTTTCTTACAACTGTACCTGCTGTTTGGAAGGGTTTCCAAGCTCGTGAAATAACTCTTTTATCAATTCCAAACGCTTTGGCGTCCTGACGTTTCTTGTAGCCGTACTGCAGGTACAATCTCACTTTCACTTGCAGAAGAATGCCCGGAAATGCGATACTGTAGTATTATTCTGAGGCTCTACGGCCTAAGCAATATATCATAGTGCAACTATAGAGCTCCTTACGAAGCCTTAGAACGAACGGTACATGAAATGTGTCTCTTGTAGAAGGTCTTGGGTAGTGAAAAGAAGACATGACGCTTTCCTTTCTTCTTTTTTAAGTTGCCTTGCACTGCGTAAGCTGACTTTTGGCGTTTTGCGTTTACGTAACGTACGTACCCTTTGATGTCATAATGCTGACATACGTTCTGTTATCGTGGTTCTGATATTTGCATATGCATCACCTACGCACTGAGTTGGCATTTTGTTGCACCGATCGCAAAAAGCTCATTTTAACAGTTTATATTTGTATGTTGAAAAATTTATTTGCTGCTTACGTTTTGCACACTAACACACTTTAACACTGCCATAAATATTATCACAAAATGGAGCCCTTCGTAAATAACTAAACATTTTATATTTTCATGCTTTCTCTACGAGCACAGAAAGATTTAAATAACAGCCCCACAGATTCCTATCATTACATTCAAACTGCTGCAGCATTCTTTAGATATAAGCGAAGGATTTATTTATAAGGCTTCTGAGGTTTATTTATTTTACATAACAGTTATTTTAGCTTTGCAATCTTTATTGTGAATTCTCTCTTTCCGTTTCACCCTCTCCCCAGAATGCAAATTAGCTAGCGTGCATTTAAGTGAGTGTTTGGCACTCTTAACTCATAGCGTGTTCTGCTATTTAAAGGCCACGTTGCTATTTGCTTTGTTCTTGTCTACTTGCCAAAAGTTAAATTCACACCGGTGAATTCCAAGCCAACTTTGCGATTAAATTATTCTCTGTAGCCTATATTTTTTTAAGAAAACAAATACAAAACTCCTCGTGTTCCACGAAGAATTAAAGAACTTTACAGATAAATAACTCATAGTACAAGGAGATAAAATTCGACAGCAAAACATAATGTCTAGGTGCAAAGAAAAATATAGAAATTCAAATACTATTATAATAAAAATACCAAAAAATATACCATGAATAATTAAACTATGTTAATACTCCTATAAAATAAAATCAAACAACTTAATAATAATAAAATAAAAAGAGAAAAATTTTAAATCTTTCAGATCTAATATTACGCCTAAAGAGGCGTTATATTGTCAGCCAATCAAGTCTTTCTTAATTTTGAAAAAAAAAATATAATTAAATATTACCCTAAAATAAGAAGAAAGAAAAATTTTGTTTTAAAATTTGTGTGTGTGTGTGTGTGGTAGCATTTTAGTGTTATACTATGGTCGGGTAGGTTAGGTTATTCAATTATGGCAAAGCACACGAGGGCTTCTGCCTAAAGGGAGGGACGCCTTCGTGGAGGACTTTTTAAGGGAAACTGGCTCATATACGCGTTACACATGCGGAAAACGACGAAAACGCCCATGCAGCCAGCCCGTTCGCGGGATTACTAAGGTCGGAGAATTGTGGCTGGTAAAGAAAATACAAATGACCCAAGTCAGTCTCACGGCCAGAGTTGAATCTCTTAACAAATAAAAGAGCAAAAAAAAAATTAGGGGGTGTTAGGAGTGTTTCTAGGGGGATAGTGGGCGTGTGCTATCACTTCCTGTATCCTCCCTAAAGAGAGAGTGCCAGGACTAATACATATAGTGGGAAATCTAGTGTTGGGAAAAAAAGAATGAAAACGTTCGTCTTTGAATGAAAATCTGGTATTGAAGCAAGATTTTTCAAAATTTGGTGGTAGAGGTTTTCCTCTTCTCATCTTCTGAGCTATGGGGGACGTATACAACAAATTCTGAAAGGAAAACCTCTGGGAAGAAGGAAAGACAGATAAAAGAAACCAGATTGGAAAAGGTCAAAATCTGAAAAAATAGACTGTCATAATTGGGTTTAAAGTGTAGACCAGATATTAAATGTCATAATCGGGGAAAATTTTTAATACAGAATTTTGAAAAATGAAAAATAAACTAATTTTGGAGAGAGACAGAGATTTTACTGTTTCTAACAGTTAATTTAAACTCACTTGCTGGATTAAAAGCTCTGAGTTTGGTCGAATGAACAAATTCTGATTTCTTTTTAGTAAGAGGATTAGGCTTATCTATTTCGAAAGTAACTTCAAAATATTATTTTAAAATTTTGTAAGGGCCTGAAAAAGGAGGAGAGAATTTACGGGTATTAGGATACTGAAATTCTTCATACATTACTAAATCACCTATTTTAAAACTACTAGGTTCATAAAGGGTAGCATATCTTTCTTTATTTACATTATGGTAATCATCAGACCTGTTTTGAGCAATTTTTCTAGCTTCTTCTATTGGTGGATATACTTCTTGATTTTGAAGTAACGAATCATAAAGTAATTTTCCATACGTTAAATATGATGGAAAGAATTTTGTTACAGAATGTGGAGTGTTATTACATTCTTCAGTAACTTAAGGTAATAATTTTGTCCACACTATATTACCTTGATAAGAATGTAGTTTACATTTTAGCCTAGTTATAATTGTTTAACTCGTTCAACTTTACCATTAGTTTGAGGTCTATTGGCAGTAGTTAATAATTGTTTTACATTATGATTCCTTAAAAAAGTGCTTAAAGTTCGAAGAAGCATCATTTCTATCACTTAAAATGTTCTTTGGTACTTGAATTTGAAAAATTTGCTTTAAACAATTCACATAAGTATCCGTAGTTACACTTTTAGAAGCAGAAGTCCATATATACCTAGTTGCATGATCAATAATAATGTGAATACACATTTTAGTAGAATTATATTAATTTAGACCACCAACAGTATAAATAGACAAAATTTCAAAAGGTTCACTAACAAATGGTAAAGCTTGCATAAAACCAAGTCTTTCTTGTTTACTCTTCTTATTAATTTGACATACTTCAGAATTTTTACAGTAATTTCTAACATCTTGAACAATTTCTGGCCAATAGTATAGAGGAGATAATAAATTTAGCATTGAAGACACACAAATATGCCCAAAATTATGATGTGCTTTTCAAGTAATTTAGTAAGTGGGATTACAATTTTATATAGCCCTTGTTTTTTAATAGTTAACACATCATTAATTTTATTATACTTAAGATTAGAGACATTATCTAAACTTTGATTTTATTTAGTTTCGTCCAATGATAATAAGCTAACTTGCAAACTTAAATGTTCACAAATAAGATTTCTAGTTAGCGTATCAGTTTCAACATTAATAGAAATTTTTTTTATATCAAATCATACATAGATAAATTCAAAGACCATCTGAATAACCTACCTGTAGGATGTTTAATATTTTAAAGCCAAACTAGAGCAGCATGATCAGTATGTACAGTAAAATGATTACCATGCAAATAATGATAAAATTTATTTATGACATCAAATAATGGCTAAACATTCTAATTCAGTTATTGCATAATTTTGTTCACAAGACCTTAATTTTCTAGAATGAAAAGCAATCGGATGTAGGTTACCATCTAGATGTTCTTGTTTCAAAACTGCACCAACAGCTTCTTTAGATGTGTCAACAAATACACGACAAGGATATTTTGGATTAAATAAAGTTAAAATGGGTCTTGAAATTAATGCATCTTTTAAATTTTGAAAAGTTGCTTGACATTCATTAGTCCACTTATAAAGAGTATCTTTTTTTAAGTAAATTTGTTAGAGGAGCTATAATTTGGTGTAATTTTGAATAAATTTATGCTATACATTTATACTTCCTAAAAATCTTTATAATTCTTTAACATTTTTAGGAGGTTGTAATTTTTAATAACCTCAATATTTACATTATTGGGCTGAAACTTTCCTGTTTGACCCTTATATTCTATGAAATTTATTTTTTCTTCAGCAAAATTACACTTAGACTGTTTCAGTTTTATACTCCTTTTTCACATACATCAAATGTTATCTTAAGATGTTTAAGATGTTCATCAAAGTTTCTTGAAAACACGATAATGTCAACAAAATAATTTAACCCATTTTTAGCCATTGTCCTGTACACAGGACACAATTAGTATCAAAAGTATTGACCGTTATAAAAGTCTTCTCGCAGTTATTTTGAAAAACAAACAAACTGGCAGCATGCCAAGACCTATCTGAGTATACCGTTATGAACTTGGTGCCATAAAGTCACGTGTTCTGTCTGGAGAATTTGTTTTATTGAAGGCAGTCTTCTGAGAACGCCGAATTTAACAGGTATGTAACATTTTGAATTTATTTGAAGTAATTTTTGCTAAATAATGTAATTTCTTTTAAAAATATTTATTTAGTAGAGTTCAAAGATTAATTCTATGTATTTATTTGAACAAATATATTGTTTCCTATTATTGTAGCTGCTTAGAAAGGCCGCGTCCTGTATACATATCTTTGGCTATATGTCTGGTTAAATGGCGCGGCAAATGATGCTACACAATTTCAGTGAAATTACATTTCCAATGTCTTGAAAACTTAATAAATGCTTGCATTTCTTTGTTTCTTTTTACGAGATACATTTTTTTAACTTTCATTTTATAGTTTTGCATAATATTTGTGGTTTTTATTTCCTTTTTTTTAAATTTTTATGTAAAAATCAATATATCAATGTATTTTTTAAAGCGGTCTTCAAAAGTTCTAAACTTTTATTTCGTGTTATGAAATTTTGTTTATTTTTGTTCGATGATAAGTTGTTTATCATAGTGAATGAGATATTTTTCTTGCAATTTTGTTCTAGAATGTCAAGGAAAACTTACTTTAAAACGGTTGAAGAAGCTGTTGAGTTTCTGAACACCCTACCTGATGAAGAATTTGATGAGCAGGATTCTTTTGAATTTAATATTATTCCACCAGATCCTGACGAGAACAGTGACAATGAAAATATTGATGATGATATACTTGTAAATGAAGCACGTAATGATGATTTAGAAATAACTCGAGATTTACATGATGTCGCAGGGACAATCGAAATTCCTGTACAAGGAGCGAATGAAAATATCTCATGTGCACTGGATTCATCTGAAACTACAGTATCAGAGAATCAACAGACTGAGATATCTACTCATAATTCAATGTATTCTAATTGTAAATTTCCAACAAAAGTTCCCGATCCAAAATGGAAAATTAGAGAAAGTACTCGATTGGACCCTTTACCAGACACTAAAGATCAAGAAAAAGAAAGAGAAAAAATTCAACGAACACGAGTTCAACAAATGCGGGAAAAATTATGCGGATTGAGTCCGATTGAGATTTTTAATTTATATGCTAATCCAATCATTGAACATATACATAAACAGTCTCTAATTTATGCTTCTCAGAAAAATGAGCATGGGTTTCTCCTTACACAGCATGATATTAGAACATTTCTGGGAATTCTTATTTTTTCTGGGTATCATAAACTACCCAGAGAAAACATGTATTGGGAAAAAAGCCCTGATTGCTCTACTTCAATTGTGTCAAACAGCATGTCAAGGAATAGATATCACGAAATAAAAAAATATATACATTTTAGCGATAATTCACACATCGAGAAAAATGACAAGTATTTTAAAGTTCGCCCACTGTACGACATTTTAAATAATTCTTTAAATCAATTTGGCGTCATGGCACAACAATTGACAATTGATGAGAGAATGGTGAAATATTTCGGCAGAAATTCCTTAAAAATGTATATGAAAGGCAAACCTGTAAAGTTTGGATACAAACTTTGGATGATCTGCACTTTTGATGGTTACCCTCTGAAAATAATTCCCTATCAGGGAAGAAACGAAGCACAAGATATTCCTTTGTCGCACAGAGTAGTCACCTCTTTGTTAGATGTTGTAAATAATCCTACTGAACATACTGTTTACATGGACAACTTTTTTAGTTCGCACACACTTTTTGTTGTCTTGAAGGAAATGGGGTATTTTGCAACAGGAACTGTGCGAGTAGGGCGAGTAGCACAATGCCCTTTAATAACTACTTCGGAATGCTCAAAAAAACCTCGCGGATTTATGATGCGTGCTTTTGACAGTAAAAATTGCATCTCTATCGTTCGCTGGAATGACACAAAACCAGTTACTGTTATATCCAATTTTGAGCAAACACTTTCAACTGATGAAGTTTCTAGGAGATCAAAAGGAAAAGTATGTAGTGTACCTATTCCCAAATGTATAAAAAATTACAACAAATACAAAAATGGAGTAGATTTATTTGACGGTCTTATGTCGGCATATGACATCTCCATAAAGGGTAAAAAGTGGTACTGGACTTTGTTTACTAACATCATTGACACAATGATTGTTGCTTCCTGGAAAGCATACAAGCTTGCTGAATGTGGGAATGACGACCTTTTAGCATTTCGGCGTGGGTAAGTTTTCATTATATGTTTATAAGCTATGCATTAAAAAACATGTAAATAAGTATTTATTTATTTTTGCTATTTCTAGAATTACTATATCTTTGCTGCTGTCAAATCCCGTACCAAGGGCTAAAGCTGCCCCTTCAGGTGGAGGATATGCAGGAAAAGTAATTCGATATGATAATATTGGTCATTTAATTAAGACGACAAAAAAGCAAAGGAGATGCAAATTATGCAATTCTAAACCAATGACAATTTGTCAGAAGTGTGATGTTGGACTTTGCGCAAAATGCTTTATTGCTTATCCAGCAAAACTTAAAACTTAAAAAAATAGATTTCTTGTAAAACATGTTTTGTATTTTGAAAAAAAATTAAAAATATTTGTGCATAAAATGTGTTTTTTCTTTAAAATGGATAGTTTTTGATTCAAAATGCGAGAAATAATGTTTATTTTGCAATATGTGCACTTATGTATAAATATATTACTAGAAATATATTGTGTTGGAGTTGTGAGAAGCGATCAATGTAAAGTTGGGGATTTAGCCAATGTCCTGTACACAGGACACTTAATATTTTAAAAAATATTGAAGGAAATTCAAAAATGTCTTGTTGCAATGATTTCTTAGACCCTAATAAAGAATACATTGCCCCAAAAAGTTCTTTGAAAAAAAACTAAAAGTTTGGCTAAAAATGGGTTAAAGCAAACTGAATTTGATACTTGTTTAAAATTTGTGTAAGAGTTCTTTGAAAAACAGCTGGGGAATTTTTCCAACCAAAAGGTAATCTAGGGAATTCCTAAAAACCAAAATTTGTAGTAAATACCAGTTTTTCAGTATTATTTTCATTTAATTTTATATGCCAACAACCTGATACTAGGTCCAATGTGGGAAACATTTTCGCATTTATTAACTGATCTAACACGGCGTTAATTCTAGGATAGGTTCCGAATCAGTTTTAGTAATTTGATTAAGTTTCCGATAATCAATACACAATCTAGATTTGGCTTGTTCATTTTTTTTATAAGTTACATGTGCAGCATAAAGACTTAAAGAAGGTTTTATGATACCAGCATTTAATAATTTACCTATTTGTCTTTTGATTTCCCTATTATCTTTAAGAGAGGCTGTATAGGGTCGAGAGGCTATAGGTAGTTCTAAAGTTAAGACTACACATGGATGTTCCATATTAATACAACCTACATCCTGTTTGTTTTTAGCAAATATATAATTATAATTACGTAATAATTTTTGCAAATGATCATCATCAAATTCACTATTTTCAGTGTAATTATAAAACATTTCAGTGCTTATACTATTTTGATATACTAAATTATTTTGAAAAAGTTATAACACATACAAAATACATAATACATGCAAAATACATAAGAAACTTATCCTTTACATCCTTCCATTGTAATTCTACGCATTCACGGAGAAAAAATGCCAGAGCTTCGCCACGTAGGGACTCCGAAGACACTTAAAGGCTTATCATTTTCAGGAATATTTTTAGTCTGGCACTTTTTCTCAAACAATAAGAGATAACTGACAATTGGTATGTCGTGATTTGATCCGTCTAATATTGCACACTGAAATTTATCGATAATAACAGTCACTTTTCTCTCTAGTCATTTTCGTTTGAGATCGGCTTTCATACCTAATAGTAAAACACATTATTAAGATTTCACATTATACCAAAATACTAAATTGAATCACATTTAATCACACATTGAAATTTCTGGAAAATTTACAAAATGATGCACATTTTTTCCTGAAGAATTTACGTTAAATAACTGAATCCCGATACATTTTTGTAAAAAATTTTCACCAAACACTTTTCACTTAATGCATGGAAAACTCAAATTTGAAGTACCAATAATACACTTCGGAAAAATTGTGAAACACCAAACCTGAATATTGAATGACTTTGCGCATACAACACATAACACTGAAAAATTTGCAAATTAATCACTATTGTATTATAATTTTTCAGAGAACTCAATGAACACGTTTCATAACGTTCTTGATACGCGCATACAGCACTAGAATTTTTTTCACACTTCACTGATCACATGAAAACACCATATTTGAAGGCTTGGAGGCACATTCGATGACACTTTTAGAATCTCACTTGGTGACACTTTTAGAATAACACCTTTAGAATCTTTCAGAAGACGCACACACATATCACTAGAAGCATCCAGATGTCGTCATTTTTTCAGTTTTTTCACTCCACACGTTAGATGAAGTCTTTTCGCTTTAGATAACTTTGAAATAGAAAAACCCACGCAGATCACAGCACCAGAAGATCTTACAAGTCATCACATTGTAAAGATCGATGAACTTTCAACACACGGCATTAAATCAAATTGCTAATTGCGTTTTTCGCAATCACTGGAAATGGTTGAAATTCAATTGGGGAAACTTTGCACTTCAGCGAGGACGAAGGAAAAAAAAACACCACTAGTCACTTGGGACTTTGAACTAAAACACTCTAAGGTTGCGGCAGCAGGTATATATCCTACTGGCTTTAAAGCTGTCATATTTTTTGTGCTTGGAAGAAGACACCGGAACTCTTAACAGCTTGATGGTTAAGGCCTACCAATGAAGATGGAAAAACTGGATGTCTATAAATCATCAATACTTATTTTCGAACATAATCAAATCATTTCTTAGTAGATAAGATATTTCTGGATCATAAGCAATTACAATATTTTTTATATGCACGTTATATCATCTTAGAATAAGAACAAAGGAGAGCATAGCAGCATAGAGTTAGGCCGAAGTTAGGAAAGGAATGCAGAAGTACTGACGTAGTTATTGTGCTAAGAGTATTTATACTATGTTCGATGTAATTGTAGGGGCAAGTTATGATTGGGTAATATTAGTTTTAGTTCCCTTTCCACGTACCGTTACATAGCATAGAAAGATCTCGAATTTGGGAGAGCACATGAATTTAGAGGAAGAGCACCAAATCTAGAATGTTAATTTTGAGGTGGCCAATTATTTTTTTCAACCAGCTGTCGTATTTTGTTATAGCTTTCATATATATTTACATACTTTTGGTGCGGCCGATTGCAACTAAAATACAGGTTACAGACTAAAGAGGTGCACAACTACAGGTTTTGGCAGTCATATATACAAATTTTCAACGTTCTGAAGCTACTCGTTTTTGAGTTATGTGAGATGCATGCATGTAAGAAAAATAAAGAATATGTCTAAGATTAAATTAACAACGTAAATTTCCCTTCTCAATTCTAAAAATAATAACCTCTCTACGCACTGCGTCATTTCTAGATTGATCCATGTCATATGGCACTTACATAATTTTGATGATGTAAATGGAACTAAAAGTCAAGTAACCAATAATAATTTTACAGAAGTATTAACTATCCAATCAAAATGCATTGTAAGATAATGTTGAAGGCTCTCATTTCATGATTGAGTGCAATTTTTTTATATTATTATTATACTTTTTTATTATGGAATGTAGTAGTGCAGTTCTCAAAGGCCAGTTACCTTATGTAAGGAACGGAGGCTTTCTCAAGTAACTGCCTAGGCATCCTGAGCCACCAGTGCAAAACACACTGGTTAGCTCAAGAGGCTAGCCCTAATGATGGATATGTTTGTTTAGAAGTATTGCGAGGCCTTTCAGTTTGTTAAATTCAGAAATTGCAAATGAAAGACGATATTGGTAAAACCATAATTTTAGCAATATTAGTATCAAATTTATGATGTTAAAATATAAGTTATAAGAATTAAAAATAGATGTGTTCTGAAAATTTTGAAATTTATTTTGATTATTCAAAATCAGTAATATGTGTGCAAAGGTTTTTCAACTGTGATATATTGTGTTCAAAGCTTTACAAAGACTTCTCTGAAGAAATTTAATTATATGGACTGCAAAATACAAAACCTTTTGAACTGAAAATTTTGAGAGGACTCTAAAATATTATTTAAACAATTATATAGGTTAATATTTTGCAATTATATAAGTAATTAGTTTGGTCAAAATTTCAGGATTTGTATTGGTATTTTTTCAAATTATTTCTCTTCATTTGTTTTAACGCTTTTCCTTTAAAAAGGCTTCTTTGTCGCTACGCCTTTCTCTCCTTGACGAGGGGAAATATGTAAGAAAAATAAAGAATATGTCTAAGATTAAATTAACAACGTAAATTTCCCTTCTCAATTCTAAAAATAATAACCTCTCTACGCACTGCGTCATTTCTAGATTGATGTATGTCATATGACACTTACATAATTCTGATGATGTAAATGGAACTAAAAGTCAAGTAACCAATAATAATTTTACAGAAGTATTAACTATCCAATCAAAATGCATTGTAAACAAAACTAACTCAGTCTGAATTGGGATTTCACCTTGAACGTAACGCACTTGCTCTTTACCCTTCGGTCTAGTTGGACTGCTGTCTGTTACTTTCTTCTTTCTTGCTGAAAATTAATCTAAAATGTGAGCTATTTTGGAATAGGCACATTTCATGTGCCAAGCTGATTGTGGCCGCAACAAGCGGAAATAAAAAATGAAGATTTAATCTGCCTTCGCCTCCAATTTCCTATTTGACTTTTTTTTATTACTACATGCATACGTACGTACAGATGCCAGGAAAAGCTCTTCTGAATCCATTTTAAATCAGTTTTATAATTCATTTGGGGAAAAAGAGTCCTTTATTCTGTCGTTACGTACAGATGTCACTCAAAAAACATCGTTAAATTGCATTTGATAGCGTTCTAAATGGATATTTTCTTTGAAATATAACACGGGGAATTTTTTGTGGTTAGAATACTTTGTTTACACTGTGCAAGGAAACAAAAAACGGGAGCAAATACAAAACGGAAGCAATTATAAAACAGCAGAAAATTTTTATAGTAAGATTAATTTCTTTGCAAGTAATTATTTGTAACAAGAGGACTGAGATTAAAAAAGAAGGTAAATAAAATCAATTTTACAGAAATCTATGCGGAAATACGAAACCTAATGGGACGTGATGACATGATGAACTATGTAATCTTGAAACTATGTAATCGCTTACACGCGATACCCCCCAAAAAATATACTTTTCCTTTTGTTTCATTTCATATTTTCTAAAAATGTAAAAATTGTCTATCAAAATAATAAATCCCATAAAAATTGTTATTGTGCATCAAAAGCGGGCCGTAGTTTAATAGCCAGCAAAGCTCGGCGATACCTAATGTACGTTTGAGAATGCATAGATGACCTATTATTGGTTGAGTAGCTTGAACGTTTAAATACATTCATTCAAAATTAAGCAAGAAACTCTCAATACTGATATCATATACTGATGTGATATTATATTAAATAAGTAAACCTGAATAGTGTTACTTTCTGTCAGTTCGTTTACATCTGTCTGATAGATAACTCCGTATGCACAGGGAAAAGTTAACAATTCCTTATAAGGAAAAGTTACAAGCAAACAGAAAGTAACAGCAGAAATCAGATATAAACTAGTTCTTCTTAATGTTCGAATAACATTGCCAATTGGCAAAAATCACATGAAAAATAAACTCACATTTCAATTACATCTTGCAGTTGAATAACAACTAAAACGGCACAACTCGTCCTTTAATGCTTTTATAATTAGTTACGCTAGTTTCAGCGCATAATTTTATGCGCTATTACTAGCACCTCAACCAAATCCTGTCAGAGAGACCAAGCAAAATGCAAATTTCCAATAGACAGTCCTTCGCGCTGGAGACAAATTTTTTTCCGTGCGGTGTTTTCCATGTGCCGCTGCTCGCCTTGAAACTGTTGAGTTCGTTAATCAAAATTTCATTAAGTTTTTACAAAATATGGAATAGATAATAAAATAAATTCGAAATTAAAAATTCGGACTTCCAGATAAATAACCATGTCCGAGTGGAGGACTACGTTATTTAAAATTTGATGGTTCCAGGTACCGGTGTTTATCACAATGCGAGAAACATGCATATATTTATGCAAAGCCTTGATTATTTAATTTCTTTGGTGATAATATTTGGTGGCAACAATTTGAAAAGTGGTACGCCGTTTATAGCTGTTCAACCCAAAATGCTGTTTGTTTCGAGACTAATATCCCATTCGGGAATTATGTCCATTTTGGGCTGACAATGCAGTAAAAGGAACTTAAATATTAGCATATATATATATATATATCTATGCATACAACATACAGGTACAACAATAGTTTCTCTTTATATCGTACTTTACTTTTATATTAGATACCATAATATGTGTAACAACATTTACGGCAATATTAGGTAAGTATTAATTTTAAACATATTTTCAATTTTAACATACAGATACAACAATAGTTTCCCTTTTTATGTTATTTTACTTTTACATGAGATACCATAGTATGTGTAACAACATTTACGACAATATTATTTAAGTATTAATTTTAAACATATTGGGTTGGCAACTAAGTAATTGCGGATTTCACTCATAGATGGCTTCAGTTGAATTTTTAGGTTTCAGACGTAGTACAAATTTAAAACACATTTTGTTATTTGATAGTTGGCAATTCAGCTGTGAATCAGTAAAAACATTTTTTTGATCGGTTGCGTAGTTTTCGTTTGGCGTTCGTTGAACAATGAAAAATCAAAAGGAACATTTTCGTCATATTTTGCTATTTTATTTCGCAAAGGAAAAAGCGCATCGCAAGCTCATAAAAAGTTATGTGCTGTTTATGGTGACGAATCTTTAAAAGAACGGCAGCCCAAATTTCGTTCAGGTGATTGTTCACTCAAAGATGAAAAACGCTCTGGTCGTCCAGTTGAAGTTGATGACGACCTAATCAAAGCAATAATCGATTCGGATCGTCACAGTACAACACGTGAGAAGCTTCCTGTATCACATACATGCATTGAAAATCACTTAAAACAACTTGGCTATGTTCGAAAACTCGATACATGGGTTCCCCACGAACTGAAATAAACGCATTTAACGCAACGCATTAGCAGCTGCAATTTGCTAAATAAACGTAATGAAAATGATCCATTTTTAAAACGACTGATAACTGGCGATGAAAAATGGGTTGTTTACAACAATATCCAGCGGAAAAGATCGTGGAGCAGGCCAAGTGAACCAACTCAAACAACATCAGAAGCTGATGTTCATCAAAAGAAGGTTTTGTTATCAGTTTCGTGGGATTACAAAGGAATTGTCTACTTTGAACTCTTACCACCCAACCGAACGATCAATTCTGATGTCTACATTGAACAACTAACGAAATTAAACAATGCAGTTGAAGAAAAGCGGCCCGAATTGACAAATTGAAAAGGTGTTGTATTCCATCATGACAATGCAAGGCCACACACATCTTTGGTCACTCGGCAAAAATTATTGGAGCTTGGTTGGGATGTTTTGCCACATCCACCATATAGTCCTGACCTTGCACCATCTGATTACTTTTTGTTTCGATCTTTATAAAACTCCTTGAATGGTAAAAATTTCAATAATGATGATGATGTCAAATCGTACCTGATTCAGTTTTTTGCTAATAAAAACCAGAAGTTTTATGAACGTGGGATTATGATGCTGCCTGAAAGATGGCAAAAGGTCATTGATCAAAATGGACAATACATTACAGAATAAAGTTATTTAGTTCCATGAAAAAATTGTCTTTGATTTTCTAAAACAAATCCGCAATTACTTAGTTGTCAACCCAATTTTTGCAATTTTAATTTGATCAAAGAAATAAGTTCAACTCAAATCCCATTGCACATGCTGCACTTAATATTACACCTACATAATATCATGCTTTGCAATGATTTTACATCACCTATAATCAATCAAATAAATATAAATGTGTCAGTAGACAATTAGATTTTCATACCAAAGAAATGAATCTCTTTTTACCACCTTAGTGGCAGACTGTGAGATTTAACAGGAATCCTTATTTTCCGACTAGTGTCTATCGGAGCTTTTTCCTGCTTTGCCTGATGGAATCAACAAAAGAAATTTCAGAAAAATTTCGATAACTCAATTTCCAGACCACACCAAAAGCGAGTATTTGGCGAAATTGATTTTTTGAGCACGAAATCGATAATTCCTTTCCAGACTATGTTAAAGCCGAGAAATCAAAATACGGGACGTGTTTATTCAGCGCATTTTAGCCCGCTGACGGAGACAGTTTTCTCGGCTCTTTAAATGAAAGTTTCATCCCGGCCGAGATGGAAAACAGCGGCTTAAAAATAAATTTTTAGCCCTCTGTTTATTTTCACATCGAGATTTTAATTCCGGTGTATTTAATCAAATTGAATTATTGATTGGAAAATTATTATTTGAGCTTCGGCTTAGCGTGGTTTTATCGATTTCATTCTTTCTATCTGGTATAGTAATACATATTTTTAATAAGGGATATGTTTATACACTTAGTAGAAAAATTCACAAAGTACTGAAACTACTGTACATATTCATTATACCTGGCATAAATATTGATTTTAGAAATGTATTTAATCTTTCCGTTTTCTTTTTTAATGCACATAGTTGATCAAATTTATGTAATACAGCTACATATATAATTTCTCATGTAGCGTAATAATACATTTTTAGCATTTCTAAATGATGGAATTTCTAATACGTCTTGTTAATATATTGGTAAAATTTGCAATGTATCTAAATGACACGATTTGAATAATACAAGACGGGACATAAATTTTTGCCCTTTTAGAAATAAAACAAAATGTGGTTGAATTTACTTACCGAGCTTTTATTGCTGACCTGCTTGTCTTTTATTTGTTAGAACCAGTTTGTTCTAATTTTCAAACATATTAAATAACATAACATTTACTAATGTCGTGTTCACTAATGTAAATAAGGATGTTTTTTGTATCTGTATTTTGTATTTAAACGATAAAGGTGCCAAACAAGCTATATAAAAATACTTATTTTTGTAAACAGATTTTAAGTAAAAAACTCTCTGTTCATTTTTGGCATGTTCTAAAAGTGACTAAGATTCCAAAACTGAAGTATCTTCAGCCATCATAAATTTATACATTATAGATTATCAAGGTAATTTTCTAGCTGCAAAAAATTTAATGGAATTAATTACTGATATGATTTTGTAGCTTTATAATTTAATAACCTCCATTAGAAAATTTACCACCTTATAGAGTATAAGCGTGAGCGTAAAGTTGCTTAAAACCAAATAATACTCTAATACAGGCTATAAAATTCCAGAGTTAGCATTTAAAATAAGTAAACATGGCCTGAATCCCTTTTAAAGCTTATGAGCTTCAGGGTAATTACTCTGTCGCTGATCGTATATTATTTTATTTTTAATCAACGGTAGCAATCTGCATTTTAGGATAGAAGGCAGCTGATTTTTAATATAAGCAAACAGACCACAGTTGTAATAATAAAACATTTATAGCTATTTCTTATTTATCGACTGAAAAGTTATACTAACAAAAGATAAAGTGTCGTTACAATCAATTAAATAATTGAATATTTAAATAATATTATACTTACATATATCTATGTACCACATATTTCACATATAGTTAATCCTCCGTTACCCAGAGTAATAGTTTGAACAGGCAGAACGATTAATTCAAAATCATGATTAATCAGAGGACAATTAAAAACGCAGAATAAGGAATAACTTTTATTACTATAATAAACGTTATTCCAATAAGTGCTAAGTGTTAATTGACAATAGTAATTTTCTGTTATTACTATTAACAGAAAATTACTATTGTCAATTCATTTATATCTTTCCTGTATTTTAATTGTTCACAAAAATTTAATCTGTTTACAAAAATCTGTATACAAATATTTAATCTGTTTACAAAAATTTGTATACAGATATTTAATCTGTTTACAAAAATCCATTTAGCTACGTAAATAAGTATTCAAAACTAAAAACTCTCATTGTAACTAAGAAAGAATAAACTTCATCAGAAATGAAGAAACTACTTTACAAATTGAATTCATGAGTAATAGTCAAAAAAGAAATTCAACGACGTGTTTAAAAGAATTTTTAGGTCTTTTTTGTTTTGGGGTGGAATGCGTCTTATGTGCATCATCCGTTGACCCTGATGTCATTCCAAGCTACGTTTTTCTACTTTTCTATGAATTTTGCATTTTTCGTAGAGAGTTCTTTTTTATGTTAATTGTTAATAACAGTAATATCTGCATCGTTCGGAAATAATCAGACTGAACATTTTTTAGATAGGGTCTAGTTCATAAGTTGGTTAATCTACCTCTATTAATCGGAAACTGCCTGTCTAAATATCTCAATCTGTGAAGCAATCTGTTCACAAAAGTGGAAATATAATTAAATCAATCCATCCTGTTATATTAACAATGTTACCATTATACATTTATTTAACACACAATTCCTATATGAAGATTTAATCTGATATGCAATTTAGACATAGTACTTCATTTTGTTGCCATACGATGGCTTCCAAAAATTAAAGAAAACTTACAAAATAGCGACAACGCGTTCAAAAATAAGCCAACTTGTAGAAAATTAGAATATGTTGTCAAATAAGGATTACTGAGTAAAACTGCATTGCAAAAATTAGTGGCGCTGCAATCGAAATACATCATGTGCAAGGAGCGTAAAATTGCATGTTTCAGAGCAAGCCTGCAAATTTCGCTGTGATACTGAGATAAGAAATCTGGGATAAACAATTTGTAACAATGACCTCCACGTATCATTGGCCTGAAGTACTGAGATGGAGAGCCATTAGGAGACTAGAAGCAGGACAAAGTCAGAGAGAAGTGGTCAGATGGCTAAATGTGAGTCTTTCTGTGATTGATTCTGACTTTGGCAACAATTTCTAACTAAGCATTCGGCATCCAGGAGATTCAGCCAAGGACGACCAGCCGCTACGACGAGCGCTGATAACCGGTATTTGTTGTTATGTGCAGGAAGAAAAAGAACTTCAATTCGGACTCAACTGATATCCTTCCTTGTTGCTGCCACTGAAAGGCTGATATCAACGTCTACCGTGCACAGAAGGCCTCGCGAAAGAGGTCTGCACGCGAAGCGACCAGCCATTTGCGTGCCGCTCAAACTTTTTAGAGATGTTGGAATACAATGTTTCATTGTAAAAAAAATTAAATTGTTCAAGTTTCATTGCAGAAAAATTAAGTTCTCTTCCTTTAGCAAAAGGTCTTATTTCATATAGATTATGAATGCTAAGATCTAGGCAGTCTAGTACTATCCGGCTCTCATTGGCTTTAGTAATTTTTAGACAGTTGGCATAGATGTTGCTATTTTCAATAATATTGAATATGATAATGTCATCATTATAATCGGAAAGTGTGTTCAAAATTACTGAAATTATTTTCAGAAAGATTTTTAAGAAATTTAAATAAATTAGAAAACAATTATAGGTTACATAAATGAGTTGAATAAGAACTTCCCATTGGAATCCCATTTGTTTGTAGGTAATGAAAATTTGAATGTTTTATGCAGTTATTGAAAAGTGAGAAATAGAGAAATTCTTTCCATTTTTGCAATTCAAGAATAGTAATCATTTTAGGGAAAAATGTTGGTAGTCCCAGAAGACTTTCATAGATTTCTTTGAGTGGGAGAGTACGTGTAGAGGTTATCAAAGTTATAGCAATTAATATCGCAAACTATCAGATTTTTAACTTTATCAATAATTTGCAAATTGTTGTTAATAATCTAGCTTTTGTTTTTGTCAACTTTAGCTACATCAAAGACTAAATTACATATTCATTTAAGTAGATCTGCGAAAATATTAACAAAATTATTCTTGAAGTGTTTAGTACTATTTGCAATAAATATAATTAGACAGAAATTTTATGAAATTTTGGTAAAGCAAATCTGTTGTTTGCAATAAAAAGAAATTTTCCATTTTTTGTGGAAAAGTAGAAATTTTGTTGATTGCCGTCCTTTCTTCATTTTTGTAAATACAATATGCAAAAGAAATTTGCAGTACTTTTTCAATAAGAGAGACTTGTCAATAAGAGAGACTTGTGTGTACGTTTATCACAAAGTACTGAAATTATTGCTGGATTTATCAACTCTGGTAATCGTAAATTGTTTTTTCAGTTGTGAAAACTTCTGAAGTAAATTCTTCCAGTTTTTAACTCTTTTAAATCTTAAAAATTTTTTGTTTTGCTTTGATTAATTATTTCATACTTCCATTCCTTAAAAAGATGAGATGGTAAACTTAGTGGAGAACTTACTTTCGATATGAACTTCTCTATGCCTGCAAAAATACTTTCGATACAGTGGAATTTAGGAATGTATTTGATTGGTCTGAATTTAGTTCCTTTTTTCATAAGCTGCTTTACTTCTCGATCTTGAACAATGTCTAGATTGTCTATAATGATATGCTTGTGTTGTTCGCCACATATGGTTGAATTTCTCTTCATTACAACACCAAGTTGCCAAAAAATCTTCTTCATGATAGTTGGTAATATAACTGCTTAGTTTTTTGTTTACATGAAGCATACAAATATTTTAGATTCAATTGCTGGAAATTCCTTTTCTAGCTTGTTTAAATAATTTTGAATTTCACTTCTTTTGGCTTTTTGTATAAAACTGGTTCTAAATTTCTTACTTTTTACCATATGTATATATATTTACAACCAATGGATTGAGGACTTTAAATTGTGAATCCAACGCTTTGCTGCTAAGATTATGTATTTAATATTGGAATTTAGATATTGCCTCCTAAGAACAATATTTCAGTATTAGTTCAACTTAACTAGAGTAAATTAATATGCAACTCAACTAATTTAGAAGTGTGAATTATAAAACTGTCGAATTCCACTGATGAATATTAATCATTAAAAATGCTATTCAGTTTGCCTGAACAAATGTATGATACATTAAAATTATACAAATGAAATAGAAATGTTAAAAGATTTTTACAATAAAAACAAAAGGAAAAAGATTTGGGAAATCAGTCATCACTGAATACCTATTTAAACTTTAAATTATCTCAAGCGTTATGTTTCTGTGTTTAGCAAACGTAATTTGTTAGTTTTTACTCCTATTCAACGATCGATATTTACGAAAAGTCATAATCCTCAAATTATTGTGCATCCGCTAAGAAAAAAAATTATTTCTCCTTGAAAGGTCAATTTTCTTTTGACAAATAAACAATAATTTAATCATAATGTTTTCATTTTGTTTCTATTGTAAACATTTTTAGCATTTATGCTTTCTTTGTATAACTTTAGTGTATCATACATTTGTTTAGGATACTTTAATAGCAATTTTATCAGTTACTACTCATCAGTCAAGTTTGAATTGTAAATTAGGTGAGTTTCATATTAATTTAATTTACTTTATATAAGTTACAATAATATTGAAATACTGCTCATAGATTAGTAAAGTAAAGTCTAATATTAATTATATATATATATCTATATATATGTATAATTTTCTTTAAAAAGTTAAAACTTGAAGGATAGCGTTTTATGGTTTTGTAAAAACTGCGCATCTAGCTGCTAATTTTATTATTCTATTATTAACAAGTAAGAATGCAAAAGCTATAGTACACCCTAAACCCTCTGAATGCTATTCGAAGAAGCATGTTAGTGCCAAAGTTACATAATTAAAACTTCAAAATCATAAGCAAAAATTCACAAGAAAATATAACTCAAATAATGCCATGAAAATTGTGATTTTTGGCAAAATGGGAAAAGCAGAAGTTGCAAGAAAACTAGGTACATAATGAACAAAAATGAACAATATGGCAATACTTCATTGAGAGTTGCAAAGCCGTCTCGTCAGGGGAAAAGGCACTGTGCTACTTCGATTGAAATATTACCTCCACGCGTTCCAGCTGACGACCAATTGAGTCAAAACCGCATAAAATAATTGACTGAACTTAAAAATACATTAAATCTTTCAAAGAAACGTTCTACTAATACAAAACAATATTTAATTAGAATAAATAGAGGCAGCTAGGTAACAAATATTGTTAAAACGCCTCAAGAATTCTAAAAGAGTTATTTAAAATTTAAAGAATACTAAATTTAATTATTAACAAGTAAGAATGCTAAGTAAGTAAGTAAGGAAGGAAGAAGTCTATATATATGTAGATAGATAGATAGATTGATAAGTAGACAGATAGATAGATAATTACTGACCACCTACAAAGTCCTATTAAATATAAATATAATTATTTGAACGAGTGAAACATTTGATATCTACGTGGTTAACACTTTTATTTCATATATCATATAAGCAAACCTTTTGAAATTTACCAGCACTAACTAACTACTGTTCCTCAAATAATGTAAACATAAAAGATAATTCTATGGAAATGTAAATATTAGATATAAAATATAATACTGATGCTCTTAAAAAACCGTAAGTTTTTATTACTTGATTGTTTACAGAAACTGATATTCTAAGAAATATGCACAATTGTAACTGAAATAAGATATCTAAGACCGTAAAAACTTTAAAATAAATAGATGAAAAACGATGGAATCTAGATCGTATCAAAACTCAACCTCTGAGAGAAATGCAACTGTTATTAAAGTAGCATAAATCAATATTTTCATCAAATCCATAAAATAACGTAAACGCTTGTCGTCGAAAGCATCATCCATGAAATGGTTGACTGTGAAAGAATGAGGAAGAAACAAATCAGAAACAAAGTTTCGCGTATCAATAATCCTGCTTATATGTAGGTTTTATGTCTCCCCCTTAAAAAATTCCGATAAATGCGATGAAGATTCTAATATCACATCAGGAAATTCAATTTTCTTAAGTAAGCAATGTGATAAACCTAAATTTAAAAAAATATAATACATATGTTAAGATTATATAAATTTATCCTGCGTGTGATAATTTTCATTGAATACATTTGCACTTTATTATTTATGTACATTGCGAAAAAAATATCCGACAGCTCTATACCTCCGTTCTACTGGGCCGATTAACCAAATTCAAATCGCGTTTTCCATGTCTCAAAAGCGCGACTTAGGATATGTATTAGATTTATATATAGCATCGGTCTAATATAGATATTTTGACACAAAATCAGACTTTTTCTGAAATGAAATGCCAATTTTTCTCCATATTTCGATTCTACGACACAAATTATGCCAAACTGCCAGTTTTGTAAAATCGCACGAGTAGTTTTTAAAACATTCGCTCTCAAAATTTTTAGCTTCTCAGTGTTAATTCAATTTGGTATGTATTTATTAATCTCGTTTTTATTACACTAACTTCATTCCTTCTTTCGCAGTTCGAAATTTAGGTTCACTCCAAGTAAAATTCACCGTATTTTTTATGATTTATATTTAATATTTGTATTTTTCAGTAATTTTTATAAATTTTTCGAAAAGCATTTTGAATTATAACCTATAAAAGTTTTACCATCAACTTAAAGTAGATGTACTTCTAAGTTTACCTGCAAAAAAGCAGAGCTTTTTAGTCAAAATTTTCGAAGGTATACGTGGATTTATATGTTGGCGCGTTTTGAAATTCGGCATATTTGTTGAAAGCGATAATAACATCTAATATGGTTTACACACTTTGCTAAAATTATTCGAAAGTTTGAACGATGTGAGTTTTTTCTGCTCATGCGCAATGTAGAAAGGTAGGAACGATGTGACTTTTACGTTCCTGTGCAATGGAAGGAATAGGGAAATAGGTTGCCATGTGTTAAGAAGTTTGCCAAGTGAATTATTCTTGGCACAAACTAAAACAAAATGTCGCCAAGTGAAATTTTTGAATTTCTCCGTAAATTTAGCAACCCATTTTACAAAATTTGATATTCAGGCATAATTTGAGTGGTAGAATCAAAATATGGAAAAAATTTGGTATGTTATTTCAGAAAAAGACTCATTTTGTGTCAAAATACCTTTGTTAGACCTATGCAATATTAAAATTTAATATATATATACTAAGTCGCGCTTTCGAGATATGAAGAAGGCAGTTTGAATTTCGTCAATTGGCCCAGTAGAACGGGAGATACACTGGTGTGCAAAAATTAAGGACGAAGTCGAAAGATTAGCATATCAGCTGAACGAAGAGGCAGAGCGGACAGAAAGAACAATCAGGAGATTAAGTAAGGTGATGTACGGTAGCACATGCGCAGAAATGCAGGTAGACGTAAGGGGGGAGTGTCTGAGTAGTATAAAGCATGTTGTCGGTGTAAGATCAGTATTTCTGGCAAAGAGATTGCACGCCGTATAGCAGTTAAAATCACACCGAGTTGCTGCCTCAGCGAGAAATGGCGAATAATCAATCTGTTAGACGACATCTGGATGCTTTTACCCGAGGTCGAATCATTGGGAAGTTGGAGGAAGATCGCAGTGTGACAAGTGTGGCTGCAGAGTTCGGAATTGCTCACAGCATCGTTTCACGACTTTGGAGACAATTTCAAACTACAGGAACAGCTATCCGGGGGTTTAGTAGTGGTCGTCCACGAGGAACCACACCCGCAGATGACCGGTATATTGCCTTACAGGCCAGAAGAAACAGGCGGCAGACAGCGGGAGAAATCGCTAGACACACGACACAGGCGACTGGACGACCGATATCGCGTTTTACCGTGGCCAGAAGACTGCACGGTGGTGGTCTGTTTGCACGACGCCCTGTACGGTGTGTACCTCTAACGCCTGCCCATCGGAGAAGGCGTTCTCTGTGGTGCCGGGAACACCGGAATTGGAGAGACAATGAATGGGGACGAGTACTCTTTACAGATGAGAGCAGATTTAGTCTGAGTTGCGATTCTAGACACATACACATCTGGACAGAGCGGGGAACACGCAATAACCCCTTCAACATCATCAAAAGGGACTGTTTTGGATGTCGCGGAGTTCTCGTTCGAGCAGACATAATGCTTGGTAGCCGGACCGACCTTCATATCTCCCAAGGAGGTTCGTCACCTGGGACTGCTATTGTAACGAGGTTCTTCTTCCTTACATGCGTCTTTTCACAAGGGCTATGGGTCCTCAGTTCCTCTTCATGGACGACAACGCTCCACCTCATCGCACAGTTACTGTCGAAGAGCTGTTGGAGAGTGAAGATATTGAACACATGGATTGGTCGGCAAGGTCTCTGTATATAAATCCCGTCAAGCATGTACGGAACTTACTAGGGAGACTCGTGGCAGCACGTAACTTATCGCCAGTAACGATTCCGAAACTGCGATTGGTGCTACAAGAGAAACGAGCAGCAGTGTCTCAACAACTCATTAACAACCACATATCCAGCATGCACAAATGATGTGAAACCTGCCTAGCAGTCAGGGGAGATCATATCCCCTATTAAAACCCGGATGTTTCTTGCTGGACACCCATCACAAGGATGTTTCGGCCTTCAGTCGCATTGCGCTTCATTCTAAATAAAATAATAAAGCTCAATAAAGCTTCTTTTTATCCCTCTGATTTCTCTCTTAGTAAGTATTGCTTACATTACTCATGTCCTTACGTATTGGGGATCTTAAGGCCCGTTTCCACTACTGCGTATGCGTGGCGGTGCGTATGCGTTTCTCCAATCAGCGAACGAATTCATTTTGATTGACATCTGGTGTCCGTCGACGGATTACGGAACGGATGAAGTTCAACAATGTTCAACTTCCATACGTAGGTCTGCGGAAACGTTGGGGTCACGTGGTAAAAAAAGAGCAATCAGGTGTTGTCACCAAAAATTAATGGCGGCAGAAGCAGCGATGAACGCTGGTTCAGGGAAAGAATGTTTTGCTAAAAAATACTTATTTCTGAATTAACATTATTGCGAGAAATCTGCGTACTGAAAAAGACAGCAATGAGCTGAATTTAGTTAAAAAGATAAAAATAAGATAGCTGCAAGCTGCAACTACAATTATTATTAAAATGCCCGAAAATTATTTTCTAGTTCTGCATACACGTTTACTTTTCATGAAAATGAACGTCTGACTATATCAAACTGCTATACCAAGCCAGATACGGCATGAAAAGATTTGTTACTTTTTTTATTTTGAAACAGGTAAAAACTAAAAACGTTAATTATAAATTAAATTTAGTAGCCTTTTAAATATTCCACTGAATTATAAAGTACGTTAAAGTTATATTTCTCTATTTACAAATATATCTTTTGGCTAGCATATATTTGTAAGCACATGGAATATATTTTTAGCAGTCTGTTAAACTTCAATCGGAACGCCGCTTTAAAAAATAGTGCTTTTTGTAAGAAATGTCCTAGAAGCTGAAGAACAAACTCTGGTGAATTTTTTAGCCGATAGCACACTGAAATAAAACCAAAAAAAATTAGTTTTAGGAATTCATTTACTTCATAATGTATATAAGACAAAATCGCTAAATACGTTAGTGTGGTGATAGCGTAGTGGTAAAGCTGAGGGTAACGAGCGGTGGCCTTTTGGGTAGTGAGTTCGAATCTCATACTTTCCTTTTTTCACCCTGTTTGCAATTTTCTCAGCTCCGTGTTCCAATTTTATCTATATTTGTGTTTTAAAATTTATTTCTATTGTTATGTGCATTAAATATAACGTTTTATTGATGCTCTTATTTATTTAAAATTTTCCCTCAAGAATTTATTTTGAAAATTATAATATAATACGAATTTAAAATATACTCCCTGTATATATTCCCTGTATATATATAAACATTTTTTTTCGTTTCACTTTTATGTTAATGCACATACATGTGAGGAGTCTTTGGGATGTTTCCAGGTCTAAACTTTCAATACTAATGAACATGAGACAGTATTAATGCCCTGAACAATTTTAATAAAACAATTTTTAAAAAACTTATTATAATAATTGCTTTAAATTCAGTTCTCTCCAGCTGATGCACAGGAATTAATTAATTAAATATTTCTATTTTATTTACCTTATCTGTGCATACATATATAAAGAGAAATAAGCTTATCTTTATAACTTCTTCCATAAAAAGCTATAAATTTAAAATTTATAAATTCAAAATAATATTTTATGGGTTATGCATAAAATATAACTGCGCATAGTGCATTTTGAAAGAAACGAGATTTCTAATAAATTATCCAGCTATGACACTGAAGAAACTGACGCTAAAATTGTATATAATATCTGTTTTCTTCCCAAATTTGCGCATATTTTAAAAAATATACAATCTCACATAGCAGTCAGCGATATACAAGCATAGCAAATTTTGTGTAAATATTGTGAACCTTTCTTTACAGTTGCTCTGTATTTTTAAGGTACCAGCTATTTTTAAATGTGTTTAACATTTTTATTTGTTTTGCAGTAACAGTACATTTTAGTTTTAATTATATATTATTTCGCTATCATTTAAGTCTTCTAGAAACGGAAAGAAATTTTTTAAAATTACTCCAGCTTCTATGGAGTTAGAGATGTTCATAACATGCATTATAACCTTACGTATCTAAAAATTGCTAACTTGCTTTACTTTCACAGTTCATAAGCAGAACTAAAAGTTTCCAATAACATCGTCCGAATAATCGTAAGTTAAATCAGAGACCTCTGGTGGCAATGAATGCAACTGACCACCGAACTTCCGTAAGCGTAAATCCAACGCAATAGTGTAAACGGTTGTCCGTCTGCGTAATGCGTTTCTTCCAATACGCACCGCAACGCATACGCAGTAGTGGAAACGGGCCTTTACGGTATTAAATGTGTTGATTTGGAAAGCTTTTGTACAAAGTTATATTGAAAAAACCGTCTCGTCCTTAATTTTTGCACACCAGTGTATAGAACTGCACATTTGTTTTTTATTTTTACGCAGAGTCCGTATACTGTATAGCGTATATTAATTAGGTGATTTTGTTTTGCTGAGAAAAAAAATTTAGTTTAAATTTGTGAAATTACTGACTCATAAAGGAAAATTCTAGGATACTAAACATTTTCATATATGTTAACTAAAACTGAAACATTTCGACCTAGCTCTCCAGCGGGCGAGTGGTGGTATCGCTAAACATTTTTAGTTTTGTCGTGTTAAAATCTTGATGAAGGGGTTGATTTCTTGGGCATTTTCGTATTTTTCTCCTGTTTGATATAGACAGGAACCAATTTCTTTTACAAAGTTCTTCAAGAAGGCTGTCCTTCTCCTAAGCAGATAGCCTTCTAGTTGTTTTTCCTTAATCAATTACCTAACCGACCAAGAAGGATTGGATTGGATTGGATTATTCAATTATGGCAAAGCCCACGAGGGCTATCTGCCTAAAGGGAGGGATGCCTTCGTGGAGGACTTTCTAAGGGAAACTGGCTCGTATACACGTTACACATGGGGAAAACCACGAAAACGCCCATGCAGCCAGCCCGTTCGCGGGATTCGAACCTCGGACCGAACTACCAGTGTTCAGCGTCTTTACCGCTCGGCCGCTGGTGGGCCCGACCAAGAAGGAACTGCCCACTCGGTCATGTGCACCCAGCCGAAATATGCAATGGTCATAATCTGAAATGGATGATATCGGTTTCATAAGATAAAAAAGCAATGACCAACAGCGTATTTCCCAGAAGGTGAGTTTGTGGGTGTTTCCGATTTTTGCTATACATTTCAGAACTCTTCTGAGAAGTCGGAAGATAAAGGAAGCTCGGCAGATTATCGTCATTTGAATGCATGTTTGAGCTACAGAATTGTAGGCACGCATAAATAACGTCTTTTATGTAACATATTCATAGGGTTTTAATATTATATTAACGTTTTTCCCGCATCGTTGAGATAATGGTGCAGTCCGATAACAGTCAGCGCTCTTGAAAGAAGGTTTGTCCCACACCCTCGAGCATTGCCGCAAAACGTTCCAGGCAGCATTTGGATTTCAGATGGAAGGTTTCAAGTTGCAGATTTGCGCAGTAAGCAACCGTTATATTGACAACTGTTGGGTCAGAAGCAGTGTCGCCACGAGATTTTCTCTTATATATGATTGTAAAAAAGCTCTGAGGAGTGTGGCGGGCGAGCTTGCAGTGAAGAAGGAGGGTAAACGAGAAGCCACCAAGAAACACCGATTTTGGAATATTACAGTGCATTGTACAACTCATGGTGGCAAGTAGCTGTTACAAGGAATACAAAGCAGAGGAAGAGACCCCATGTAACTTTCAGCATATTGGAACTAATAAAAGGATGTTATCTCCATGTGATGTCTAATTTCAGTTTTCGAACCAGCACCTATGACAAGACAATACTCTGTCTGTCTCTAACGAAGACCTTTGTGTGAGTGAGTAGTTCTTTTAAAGTAGCGGCCAGCTGACGAATCGAAACTGGTAAGTTATATTTTCAACTATCTTAAACATGAATCAGAAAGATTTATTAAAAATGAAGAGAGTACTAAAAATCACAAATAACAAAATGCAGAAACAACGTTAGAATAGGAAATACGCACTTCAATGCATGTGAATTTCCTTTATAAAGAAATACAATGCATTTAGTTGTGGAGTGTAAGAAATATTTGATCAGCTGCATATAAGGTGTTAGTGAAATGAAATTAAAAGTTTGGTATTCAAGAATATCTAGATGAAGTAATCTTATAACAAAACAGAAAGTCTGAGGCACTTAAGTTGGGTTTCAAGTCAAAGATAAAATGTTGAGGAATATCTTCGAAAAGTGTTAAACTGCCAAAGTTAAACTTGCTAACATTTAGTGAAAATTTGCAGTAGATAACTTTTAATGATCTGTTTAGTGCATGTGGGCGTAATAATCCCCAACTGCGAAATGTTCAAAAGCTACAGTATTTAAAATCTTCATTAAAAGGTAATGTGTATCGTATTGGACAGGCAGTGAAGATAACACGTAACAACTGTCTGATAGTGGAGGAATTACTGAAGAATCGTTACTCGAAAAAACATGAATTAATATTTGTACAGATCAAAAGGTTATTTCTACATACTTCAATTCAAAATGAATCACCTGTAGCAGTTCTGAACTTAGTGGATGCAACGAATGATGTTGTTCGTGGTGTGGATAGGCTAGAAGACAAAATAGAGAACTTAGGTGATAATTATTGGCTTATGTTGTTTTTCACAAACTAGATTCATCGACTAAATTCTGGTGAGAAAGACAGTTAAACAAAGGGGAAAATCCCAAAATTAAGTGAATTTATTGAATCTTTAAGGCATTACGCAAAGGCAAAACAAAGTAATAGAGCGTCGGCAGGAAAGGTATAGAGAAATAATAAAGCAAATACGTATATTGCAGACCCTAAATGTACCTGCTGTCAAGATCACATTGCTAAAATGCACAAAATTAGTTGTGCAAAAAAGATTTGAATAAGTAAAAAGGTAGTAATTTACCTTTCAATTGTTTTTCAAAGGCGCATTAAAGTTAAAAGATTAAGTTAAAAGATTTTGAAAGTACATATAGATGTGAACAATGAGGCAAACCTCATTACAGTTTACTGCGTGCAGAGACGTTAAAAAGAGCAGACTACAGATCTTTTCCATCTGTAGCCAACTCATTTATGCCTAAGAATTATGAGCGGTCAGATCCAATTACAGAGTCAAAAAAGTAGCCAAATTCCAGTATAATCTGTATGAGCGCTTTGAACACTAAGCTGAGTCGGATTTTGCTCTGTTCGCCGGTAGGAATTCAAAGCAAAGATTAGTAAAATGAAGGTGTTTGTTAAATACTAGAAGTCAAAAGTCATATATTACTAGATAGTGCGCAGATAAATTGGGTTTGAGTGTGAATTCGTGTTTAGGAACTTTTAGTAGTGTGAGTAATGGAGAAACTGAATTATTGTTCACTCCTCACTTCAATAGTGACTTTAAAATTTCAAATACTGCTTTCGTTACAGAAAATATTAGTGGCAATCTCCCTTTTGTGTCTTTACCTTAAGATATTGACGATAATTTTAGTGATTCGATTTTAGCTGATTCATCATTTTATAGCCCACCAGCGGCCGAGCGGTAAGACGCTGAACACTGGTAGTTCGGTCCGAGGTTCGAATCCCGCGAACGGGCTGGCTGCATGGGCGTTTTCGTGGTTTTCCCCATGTGTAACGTGTATACGAGCCAGTTTCCCTTAGAAAGTCCTCCACGAAGGCATCCCTCCCTTTAGGCAGATAGCCCTCGTGTGCTTTGCCATAATTGAACAACCTAACCTAACCTAACATCATTTTATAAGTCAAACATAGTTGACACTGTATTAGGCATAAATTAGTTTTTAACTTTAATAAATGGAAACATTACTAAACGTGGTGAAAATTTACTTTTTGCTATGAGTTCAAAATTAGGTTAGATTTTTGTAGAGGCAGCAGCTTTTGAGATGTCTAAACAGAGTAATCCATTGTAAGTGAACAACCTCAGGGCAAATACTGAAGAATTAGGATTAAAAATAGTCGTTTGGGGAATTAGAGCGTATCCCAGCATTTCACACTTAACAGTAAAGTTTTCGGTAACTCACAGGAAATGGACTTTCATAGGTTTCTTTATTTACAGAAAAACATTTGTTCAATACCAGAAATTTAAAACAGTCCACTAAGTTTATGCGAGAATATTTACTGTTGGGTCATGTGGAATTAATTTCATCAGTGGATTGGAAATTGGAAAATGAATGTTTTTATACACATCATTATATCAAGTAGTGTTTAATGCAAGTGCAAAATCATTATCAAGTGTTTCTCTTAACGATACTCATTCTCTTAATTGGTCCAAAACCCCTAGACGATCTGATTAATATTCTTTTGAGATTCAGGTGTCATCGTATTGCAATAATCACTGATATTGAGAAAATGTACAGCCAAGTAAATATTTATTCTAAACATAGGAAATTTCAAAGACTATATTGGTAAGATAATTTGAATCAGCATGTGCGCGTTTTTTGGAAGAATACTGTGATACATAGAACTGCTTCTGCACAAAAGAACTGAAACAATTAGCGATTGATGAAATTTCAGATTTTCTAAACGAGCCAGCTTAGGAATAAGGGATTTTTATGTGGACAATGTGTTGATGAATGCTAATAACTTTCAAGAAGTGTCTGAGATAGTCATTAAAATGAGCCAAATGCTTAGAAAAGGGGGCTTGAACTGTATACCAATAAAAAGCCAGCGCAAGAAGACGCAAACGTAAAGAAGGCTAAGGACAAACTTTATATGTCTGTGAAAAATAAGGCTATAAAAGTTCTTGGGCTGCAGTGAAAACCGAATAAAGGTGGATTTTTCTGCTACTTGTGATGCCACAATCCGCTCAAAGACCATTTCTGTTATTAATATCGAAAGCATACAGAACTACTCCTACAAATGCACTTCAAATCATCACTGGTATACCACCCATCAATCTTTCAATCAAAAAAGAAGCCACAAAAGTCCAAGTCTCAAGATTACGTATCACAAGCTCATTTAACAATAACCTTTACTCTCCAAATAATTATGAATTCCTAGAACACAATCTGTATTTAAAACCTTCTCAATTTATTACAAAATCTTTAATTGCAACTTCATCAATTTATAATTTCAATCTTCAAATTTATACTGATGGCTCCAAATCAGATTCAGGCGTTGGCAGTGCTTATTGTGTATTCCAAAATAATAATATATTAAAACAAAGGTATTTTCGTCTTTATCAAAATAATACGGTCTTCCAAGCAGAACTTTTTGCAATAGAAGAAGCAATAAAGTATGCGAAAGATACTTCACTAACAAGTATCATAATTACTGATAGTGCATCTGGCATCTTTGCAATAATTGGCCATAGCAGATCACCAATAGTACGTCGCATACACCATCTTCTATCTCTATTTACACTTAATCTCAGAACAAAATTTAAATGGACTAAAGCTCACTCAGGTACAACTGGCAATGAAATGGCAGACCAATTGGCAAAATATGCAGCAAATAATCCTTCACTTCCCCAACATTTTCTACCATATCCTTTGTCATATTTGAATAACGAACTAGAAGATGATCTCAAAACCCTTTGGAAAGAAAAATGGATCTCTGATACGACAGGCAGACGCACCTTTTTATTTATTCCAACTCCTTCAAGAAATCTAATATCTACTGAACGTGCAATCACAATTCTACTCACAGGTCATGGTCCATTTCCTTTCTACCTGCATAGATTTGGATTACATTCTTCAAGCCAATGCATTTGTGGACACGATGGAACAATAGACCATTATCTGTTTCACTGTGAAATTACTAAAGAATTTCATCTTAAACCATATAATGCAACATCTGCTCCTCTTTGGTTCAAGCAATTTAAGAAAAGTAATATACTTCGTAAAAAATTGCAGTCACTTATAACTTATCTATCTTTAAATTGTGACAATCTCAAAGCGCCATAAATATTTACATAGCTTACTCCCTCCCACTTGGGAACTTCTGTAAACTAAGGATTCATACTTTCTCAAAACTTCGTGTAATATGAAATCATCATGATTTTCCTGAATTTATTAATGTAGAAAATTTAATTATCCTAATTACGTCCTCTCTAATTTTACTGTCTTCATAATTGTACATGTTTATATGTCAATTATCTTGACTTCAATTAATTACTACTCAAATATTTTTAATTTAAAGACTACAACTCAAGGACTGTTCTTTTCATATATTCAAGACATACTTTTATGCTCAAGGATTGTTTACCTTTTACCTTTTACTTATCTCTACAGTTACAGACTACTAAATTATTTCTAGACTGATCTAATTTTTTTCTATATTTAGTGTTTTTCTCATTCTTTTTTTTAATTTGGCTTATATATTTCTAAATTATATTTGTCTAAATTCTTTAAAATGTATAATGATATTTTATAGTATATAATTTGGTTATTCTTCAAAATTAATATATAAAAATCTGTAAACATAAATTTTTCAACACATGTAACAATTCTCTTAATATTTTTGTTATGAACTTTATTGGAAACAGCCTCTGTATGTCATATGTATATTTGTATATTCATTGTAACTCTGTAAATTTTATTTCAAATAAATGCCGCTGATAGCGGATGGTGGATAGTTTCCATCAATAGAGCACAAAAGCTGAAAGTCGAAAAGATGGTGCAGCTGCTCTATTGATGGTCTCCTGTCTCCTGCCACTTGTGATGCTAAATTATCAAGACATTCAAACGAAACAGACTGTTTTATCCTCGATAGCAAAATTGTTCGAACCTTTACTTTGGAATGTGATCTCTTTTCATATCCGCAAAAATTCTTTTTGAAAAACTTTGTAAATTTAAATTGTCTGAGATGATCCACTTCCGGAAGAGACTGGAAAACGTGAAGGAGCATGTGTAAATAAATTCAACACTTAAATTAATTCGCATTCCTAGAAATATTCTGTTACCTGAACCTTTGAAATTTCAAATGCAGGATTTCTGTGAAGCATCGGAAAAAAGTTATAGTGCAGTTATTTAGGTCATCTAATCACTCAACTTTTGCGCAAAACTTTTGATAGAAAATATTTGATTTGCTTCCATTAAACTTATTTCGAGTGCATGGCTGGATGTGCTGCTATTTAGTTAATGCGCTTAATAAAAGCAGTTAGATCTGCATTAGAAGTGGAAATTAATTCTGTACATGCGTGAGGTGATTCAAGTGTGGTATTATTTTGCTTAAAATCTGAACCTAACTGATGGCAAACGTCTGTAGCACAGAGCGTGTCAGAGATTCAGGTTACTGTTAATGCCAAAAATTGGAATCACATTCACGAAAAAGAGAATCCAGCACGGAAACATAATCAGGGTGATTTGTTCGTTTATAAACTTTGGTGGAATAGTCCAGACTCACAAGAACGGAAACACTACTCATGTACTATTGGAGCAGTTGTAGAAGAGTTACCAGGGATTTCAAAGATCTCATTTTTGTAAAACTGCAAAGAACGATCCAGTGGTGCCTTAGATTTACCAAAAATGCCAAATTGCTTTGGCGAGAAGAAATTTAGAATTCATGACTACGGAAGAATTGGAATAGAGCATATCAGGTTGTGTTAGACAAGTTCAGAAAGTAAGTTTCTCTTCTTAGCTTAAAGGTGTTAAAGTGGAGAAATCATTAACTATAAATTGACCAAGAAATTCTCTCATTCTTAACTTATGCCCTTTTCTAGATAATAATGGTGTTTTGAGAGTTACTGATGGGTTACAAAAGTACCAACGTAAAATTCTGCTAGAAGTGTTCAGCTATTTTACTTGATAAACAGGTTTTATCAAAACACATTGTACAGTATTTACACAGGAAATATTTGGATGTTGGATATTCTGTCATTGTTATATCACGTTTGGCAAGTCTTTTGGCCTTTAAAATGAACCTTTTCACATAACCACTATGTGAAAAATATGTGCACAAATGCATTTTTTGTTTCAAAACAAAACGAAGTGGCACAACCAAGTTTTAGGCAACTTACTTGGAGACCGAGTGAATCAATTTTTTTTTTCCGAAATGGCGGACACTTGCCTTTTTTCAGCATTGGCCACTCCTAAGCCCAGAAGTGGTGGCCATTTTATTGTGGAGACACCTAATAGGCGGCCACCGTTACCTTCTGTGAGGGAACAGACAGTTTACATCCATGTCTTCTCAGGTGTTCGAACCCGGGCCCTTCGGTATCGCAGTCGGCTTCCCTAACCACTCTACGACTTGTGCGGCTGAATGAAAATTATTCGCTCAACTGTACAAAATTACTGATTTTTGCGGTCCTTTCATTATCAGATATACAAACATCAGAGCAAAGGTGTATATATCAAAATTTACTTTTTACTGTAAACTTTTATTAGTGTATTATTTACGTTTATTAGTTTCGTAAAATCATACCATACATTTAGAATTGGTTATAGGTCCTAAATTCGAGTCGTTTATTGTTAGCTTTTCTTCTATAGACATGGTAAAAGTAGCAAATTAATTAGTGATAATGATGAAACGTTTGTTGCAGCTCAAAAGGGAATAAAGTTGCTTACAGTACTATAGAAAAGTAAGATGAGATATTAATAGGATATCTGGCTTTGAAAGACATTAAATGGAATTTTATTCCTCCGTCATGCCCACGGAAGACTGTAGAAAGCGGGGCGTATTTCAAGTGCCACTTAAGGTATTGTGCGGATAATGCAAAATAGACTAATAATAATAATAATAATCTTACAGTGACAAAGCAGTGGAATAATTTCTTACAGTGACAAAGCAGTGGAATAATTTCTTACAGTGACAAAGTAGATTGAAGGAAGCCGTGACAATCGCCCGATTTCACCTGAGACAACAGATCCAAATGAGCTCGAAGTGTGTACCTGCACAGTTTTATAGGTCGTTCAATGATAGACAGTACTTGAGAGAGGTTTTAGTATTTTGCCAGATGATAAACGTTCCCACTGGCAACAGGTAAAAAAATTGACTCAATTCATTTGGAAAAAAGTGGTGACATGCTTACTTAAACAATTTACGATAGACAAGTAAGTGAATATTCGCGAAGAATAATGTGATAATAGGGACTTTAGTTATCTTTAAGGAAAGTGATATGAATGACTGTAATTGGTATGGGAAGAGCTGTAGATGTTTTCCCAGGTGGTGACAACAAAATATGAGTAGTAAATGCGAAGACATAACATGGCATATTTGTAAGAGGAGTTTCAAAGATCTGCATTTTGCCATTTAAGAATAATGTTGGAAATCTCAGCTATACCGTTAAATTTTTATGTTTAAGTGAAGCTGTAAATTGTACTGGGTTTATTCTAATTGACGTTTTTCTCTTTTAATTGAATCAAGTAGGTTTAAGAGGGTAGTGTGTGGCGTAACAAACACTGACGTCATCAGATTTTCTCTTATACTATATGGTTGTAAAGAAGTCCTGACGAGTAAAGCGAACAGAGGGTGTAGAGAAGGAGGAGAGTATACAAGAGGCCGTCAATAATCACTCCAGTTTTGGAATGTTGGAGTGAACTGTACACCGTTTGGTGGTAATAAGCTGTTGCGAAGAATGTAGAGTTGAGGAAGAGACCCGATGTAACTTATAGCATACTAGTGCTAATAAAAGGATTACAGTTCATCTCCCTGTGATGTCTAATTTCCTTTTTCTAACTAGCACCTACAACCAGACAACACTGCTGCCCAGAGAGTGTACTGGTTAAGGCCTACTGCGGTACCGAAAGACTCGGATTCGAATCCTGGAGAAGGCATGGATGTTTGTAAGAAAATAGCTACATGAACATATAATCAAATCTTTCAGTTTTACTATCCAAGAGTTTCATACTAATTCGAACAGCATATTAGAATTTGGATGAACCTGATAAACTGGAAACGATATTTTATTTGAAGTTCTAATTAGATTTTTGTGAAATTACATATTATGATATAATCCAAACCTTCTCAGATTTGGTATTTAAAATGCATGTATGATTATTCAGATTTGTTTTTTGTTTTCAAGAGCAGTTTTGGCATATGAGATAACATATAGGGCTTGAGGCTTAACTCAGAGGTTGGTAGACGACAGCAGATGGCTGTCTATGGTCCTCCAATCACTTTAAGTTCGTCCACTGTTAAATGAATAATAAGGATAAGCATTCATAAAATATGCTTATGTAGTCTATTTCAGTAAGAGAGATAAGGCCATCCGAGTAATCATCCTTCAATAAGAAAATTAACAAAATATTGCCCCCAATTTTTCTCAATTTTTGACTTGATTTATTTTATCAATTTTGGAAGATGCGGAAATTTCAGCATTTTGTTTTATTTCTTGAGATAAGAATAAATTTTATTAACTCTTCATTGACTTGTGTATTCAATCCATTACGAACCTATACGCACACAACATTATGTTACATACAACATACTGATTGGTTAATATGTTACATATATATACAAGTCATGTAATGCATTAAATGTAAGTCATCTGCAAATGCAATTTTTGGACTACCTCAAGGTAACTTAGCTCGTTTATTATCATGTTCCAAAGTGTAGGAATGAACACAGAGAGAGCCTTGAGAACCGTATTTTTCCAGAGAATAAACCTAACTTTCGGACCCAAGAAGCTCTGTTGTCCTCCCGTTTAAGAAGTTATTAAGCAGGTTGTAGATACCATGTGGTATAACGAGCATCGTTTAAAATTTTAAGATAGACAGCCACCAAACTTTATTAAAAGCACCTTTGATATCCAGAAAAATAACAACCGTGGTAAACTTCATTTGTTTTTCATGCTGCAAGATATTACTAAGGCGAAGATGAGAACCTTTATTAGACTTGCGAGGCGTAAACCCGAACTGGAAATCACTATAAAAACATTTGCATATCAAATACTAATTTATTCTATTAATGAAAAGAATTTCAAGACATTTTCCAAAAGTAGGTAATAGGCTAATGCAGCTAATATTGTCAAGATAAGGATTTGTTGGATCTAAAGGTTTAAGGATCGAAACCCGGGAAGTTAAAAATCATTTAATTGAAGGAAAGCTAAGAAATGTCCTTCCGTGAATTAAATTTTGGTCTTATGGGAAGGCATGCCTTCTTAATGTATCTTGCATTGGTAAAGAGACATAACGAAAGTTAAAAAATGGTTATAATAGGAGCATATTTTGTCAGAATTAAAATAAAAACCTCTGTATGCTCTAAAGTTAAACTTTAATATTTAACTTTAACATTATTATCGATATATTTCAAGCTCGCTTACTCAGGATTAGCAAAACACGTTCCTACTACTCTTAAACTCTTAAAGGTATTGTTCAGTACCATTTATTTTAAATCTTCTGAATAAGAATTCCAAATAACTCGGATAAAATATGAATCCTAATAAGCTTAGTTGTTCCGAGTGTTCTAAAAGACATAAACCCTGTCCAGGGATCTTCCGACCCTATTATATACTTGGTTTATGTTAAATCGTGTTCAAATATAGGTATTACGTTTCGAAAGCAACGAGAAGGAGGTATAAAAATTGCGTTATTGCAAATAGCTTAGCCATTTTTGCTGTGTTTTTTCTGTGCCCCTCCCTTATTATTATTATTATTATTATTATTATTGTACTTTCGCATAACATGAGATGTTACTTAATAAAATTATATACCAAGTTCAATATTAGAAACATAAAAAAGAAGTTAAGAAAATGACTCCAAAAAAATATTGAGAATTTACTATTTCGGTTTTGTATTTTTCTCTCTTCTTTCTTTGTGATACTTAGATTTAGATCGTGCATCTAATTATTGTAAATGATATTCTCGGTATCCATTACTTAGTATGATATTTAACCATCGTACATTAATTGAACTGATAAAGATTTTTCAGTTACGAAATTTCATTTCAAATCCAGGCATTCTATTTATTTTTTTTAAATATCTAAGTGGAGAAATTACTCCAAACTACAGTGACGTTCATCCGTGGTTGTGTAAATAAATACAGTTTTGCAGTATGGAATCGAATATAAAAACGAATTTCATGAAACTTAAAGGTCCAGCTAAATAATATCGAAACTTTAATTTTTAAATGAGCAGTGGGCAAGAAGTTCGGATTTTGCCATACGTTTGAAATATTGTTATCTTCAAAACAGTAAAGAAAAGAAATGCTTTTATTTTGAAGTAGAAGGATAGTGCGATTAAGTTACTTTGAAGCAAGAAATGAGAAAAATGTGCAATGTTTTCCCGGACCTCGAACCTGGACCTCTCGAATACGCATCGAATGTGCTACCGTTACACCACGAAGGCACGCTGAAATGAGGAAGAAAAAATCTTCTGGGGGTTAGGGGACCCAATTGCCTAATCCTGGTGGTGACGAATTATCGTCCACAGCATTTTAGTATTATTACACTTGAAAAAAGTCTAATGTCCTCGTTGGGACTCAAAATTGGCCTCTTGAGTATGCCCCGAGTGTGCTACCGTTACACCACGAAGACATGCTGAAAGAAGGGAGAAAACACCTTACAGAAGCTTCGCTTTGAAGAATGCAAATAATCGTATTATTTCACAGCTTTGAAAATAATATTTCCTAATAGGACTAATTTAGGTTTAGCTTGTTTAATTTCAGGCTGTATCGCATCTGTATCACATATACTGTTATAACGACCATGACCAAATACAAAGGTTTCTTCTTTTTATCTCTTACGTATTTCATTAATGAACGACTTAAACTATTTCTCGTACTTTTTGTTTCAATTAGATTACAATAGACTTTTATTACAAAGAGAAAAAAGAAGTGCACTGAATCCTCATCAATCTTAGCTTCTCATTACTCCAGCCGGATTACTCCAGATATCGCTTTTGTACAGATAATGTATGTTAAATACTTAGGTTTATTTATAGTTTCTGAAATTATAACAGATATAAAATAATGTAATTGAATTTCTACATATTGCTTAAACAACTGAGTGCGTTCCAGTTTGCAGTGGATTGAATGCACACAGCACCGATGATATCTTAACAGAATTTATTTTCCCAAAAAAAAACACTTTACAGTCCTGGAGAGTTTGACAAGAGTACTCATACAGCTATTTTCAGGACAACAGAGCACAATCAATAGTTACCACTTCAAACTGCTTATAACTTTAAACACAAACCAAAGCAAAGCGCATTCACAAAGCAAAACGGGCACGATCCCTCAATACTTCGAAGTCAGCTCTGAACTAATACGGCAGAAGGGACAGCAGAAATTTAAATATATATATCGATGGCTGAAATCCTGAAGAGGGTAGAACCAGTGTGTTCTGCACAAATATGGAGCCTCTGTACTTTTCAATGATCTACCAAATTGAGACATCTTAGTTCTGTCTTTGAGGCAGAGTCTATTTGAAATTGTTGTCTTTGAGTCTATTTGAAAATCTCAAAGCAATGAAGTGGGTTACATAATTTTATAATATGTGTAGTATTCAATTCATTAGTGTGGCGCCTCTAAAGACTCTCCAGGATACGGTATTACGCAATTCTTCTTAATGACGATAGTTTTATCACCCTGCAAGAAAGGAATACATGTTGGCAAAGAAGGCAACAACATGCACATTCCTTCCCATCGGGCATATTCCAACTCGAAGTCAACGTTGAAAAGAAAAGACAAAATAAATGCGGATAATGCATGGCAAAGGCAACAGGACAAAGAAACAATGGCGCCATCATCCATAACTATTTTCAATTAAATTCTTTAGCCCTAAAATCAGAGCGTTCCATATTGACTGAGCTCTATACTGAAAACTGCTTTGCAGCGGCTTATGTACATAGGTTCTACGATAAGGTCTCGGATCAAATCTCTTGTGGTAAAGTAACCTTCAGATGTTACTTATATCGACTGGCCATATCACAAGCTAGGTATTTCTCAGAGTCTTCTGAAAGATATCTTCAGACCTGAAGAGCTTGACTAGAGAAAAATCGAAAAGACTAAGAAAGCTCTCAGGGTAACTGCGCAATATGAATTATAATGCAGGTGGTCTTTGGACTTTCACATAGCATACTACCTCTTAGTTAGAATTGTCTATTGTGATGTGCATTGTCTTAGACAGTGATTAATCTTTTTTTATTTATTCGTATGTTTCAATATTCAGCGTAATCAGGTCTACTATACAAAACGGTTTTGTTTTTATGTTCATTCCGTGAAAGGTTCTCACAAATCCGCGATTTTTAAATACTGTGCAAATATTTTGGCACATTATTATTCTGATATCCGTATATATTCTGTAAAATATTTACTTTAATATCTAGCATACTATGTGTTTCTACGAAAATGTTGCAAAAGGCAGCTAATTTTGCAGTACAATTTAAATTCATTATCTATAGCTCATTTGTAGATCTGAATGTGTTTGCTTCAAGAATGTTTTGTAAGCTCGTATAACTCAAAATGCGTGTTTAAGCAATGTCGTCTCTCCAGCTCTCCTGACCATTGGGCGTGGTACACATCTAGTAAATTTCGTTATCAGAAGACAAAACACTTACTAAAGCTTAAGAGTAAGCCTCTAACTTTCACTGAGCTGCAGAGTGCAAAGCACCATATGACGGTAAAACTTTGCTGTTTATTGTTTCTTTACGAAGAAAATTCTTCCGAAGAGAATTTTCGTTATAAATGTTGGCAAACAATCATTTGAATAAAAACTATAATCCTGACACGGAAAGGGAAATTTACTTGCTACGATTTTATCCTTCAAAATCCCCATTGCATTTAATAATAAGAGAGCTGATGTTTTTAACTGAAGTTGAGCACACTGCAGAATTCTTACGTGCCGTCTTTGGTTAAACGGTTTTGGTCTCATGTATTTCTTCTGCGCCCTTCAGAAACGAAGAAACTGACACTGCAGTGTAGAAGTATCACATTTTCCCCATCATTACACACCTTCTCGAGTTTATAAATTTGAACTCTTTTTGTAAAGTGATATTTAAAAAATTAAGAAAATATGAAATTTAAACTAGCAGCATTGAATAAGAAAGCTATCGATTGCCGTATGAGTCCTCCCCCTCCTAAAACATAAGTAGAATAAATGTTGTTCTTCTGAGACCGGCAAGTTTGGCCGAAGAACATCGCATCGTATATCAATTACAATGGGAAAACCCATAACTATAGTTATACTGGCTTTTTTTATTTTGACATAAAATTACAAATGAATATGATGAATATGAATATGAAAACAACAAATAAATACGAATAACAATTTATGAATGACTAGTAAACAAGGATACTTACAGGCTTTATTGAAAAAGAGACAAAAGTGAGTTTTTTACCACAACGGCGAGATAGCTGGGCAATAATGAGAAAAAACAGGCATCATCGGCTTAGTCCTCAGACATTATTCTTACCTACAAATGTTTTCATTATTTTATTGTAGCAAGTGTTTAGACCTTGCAAAGTTATTTCTTGCATTCTTTATTAGATAGCAACATAAGATTGTCCAGTGCCTTGTCTGATAAAGTGCACTGCACGGACATCAAAGTTAATTTTAAATAATTAGCCGAGTAGAAAAAGGAAAGCTAAAAAAGAAGTAAATGGCAATCTTGGGCACAGTGCGATAGAAGTACGTCGAAGGATATGTCGCACATATATTGTTAGAATGGATTAGCCAGTAGTGATCTCCAGACTTTTATAATAAGAGATGTCATTTGAAGATAATTCCGAGAATGAAGCGACAAGTACAGTAGCAAAACAGACTGAAAAGGCTGAAGTTAATAAAACAAAAGTGGAGTGGAAGATTCATTTCATGGGATTTGTGATGAAGTTTTACATTTGGGTATCCCCTGATAACAGGAAAACGCGATTTATTTCATTTCAAACTTTTTCCGGTAGAATGAATCCTATAGATATTTTTAGCAAAATGATGGCAGTGATAACTGCCTGGTCTGAAAGAATGTCAAATGACTCAGGAAAGGTTTCAGGTGAGGCAGAATTTCAGGATTTATCACAGAGCAAGGATTTACGCAAATAACGGGCTTGTGAGACAGCAAAGTAGTTATTTATCAGGAGCTGTTATCATCAAACCAAACGTTTAGTAAGAAGAATACTGCCAGCGGCTCTTCCAGCCTTGTAATACTAATGAAGATAAGTACGCATCGTTTCGTGAATTGTCAGCGAATGGTATTTCATAACGATTCTCTACATCCGGACTGCATATAAGCATTCTGTACCGCGCCACGCACATAGGGAAAACTTTCTCCTCGTGGTTAAGTATGGCCTCCAATAACATCATTTCGTCTACACTTAGGAACGCCTTGACTTTGCATGGGTTCGAGGGTACACCTTAAATACCGTTTGTACCTTTTATTAGCAGTACTAAAAAGATTATTACTTGCGTTGTACTTTTCTTGCTATGAGATTATACTTCTTACAACATTATAGTAGATGAAGTTAACATAAAAAATGTAGTGATTTTTTTAACCTACAGAGAAAAAGTATTATTTCTTGTGCTAACTCCGTAAATATGTATTAAGTGGAGAGATTTTTAATAAATGTATATTCTAGACTAATATAGATCTGGAACATAGAAATACGGATGCGTATTTTAAATTGAATAATATTACTTTATGAATATTCCCATTTTTTAATGCGTAACTTCTTTTATACCTTTGCATAAAAATAGTATTTATCAGAGAACGAGGTTTCTTTTTTTATATAAGTGTATTAAATTCAGCGTAATACTGAATGCACGTTTTTCATCCATTTAAGGCAACACAATATTAGAAATGACATGGACATTATAACATAGAAATAACATAACATTTGCAAAAGAAATATTTTCTGCAATGTGAAAGGAACAGAATGCAACAAAATTGCAATAATAATAATATACTTTAATAGCGCACAGTGCCTTTACAGTTAGATCGAGATCGTTGTGTTTTGGTTTTTGCACTAAATTCACGAACTCAACTATTTATATAATATAAGCGCTTAAGACTGCTGCTGATACTAACAGCATCTTTGAAAGATTTTATAATTTTATTATCCCATGAAACAGGAAGCCATCTGTAGAACGCTGCAGCTAAATTTTTAGTGTTTCAAAGAAAATAAATAATAATTTTCACGTTTCCGTCTCTCTCATGCGTGTCATTCAACGAAAACAAAACAGTAAAAATCTTTCTTAAACGTCATTACGCCAAGAGAAAATGATATCATTGGAAAGTATGTCCAATCAACAAGTACGGATTTTTTTTCTATGCGCATGGCGCGGTACAGAATGCTTATATGCATCCGGACTCCCGTAACAAATATTTCTTTCTCAATGCTTTATTTAATATAGGTATTTTTGTACTTTTGTAGTCAATATAATGATGCCTTCAATGTCTGTTTCTACTACTTGGAGTAAAGAAGTTCATATACCGACAGAAAGATTTTAATTCCTCTTAAATACAGATTACACAGTTTGTGCAGGAAACCTATGTGGAATTTTGTTTGAGAAATGCTTTAGCAAATGGAATTTATACATCGAAACCCAGAAGTGCAATGCTTGGTAATATTTCATAGTAAAAATCCACCAAACCTTCCCCTGGTTCATTAGCAAACAAACAGGCTGTCGATAGCAAACTTTCTTACTCCTTATTTATTATGTATTTTCATATGTTTTGAAGGAAATTTATAAAAAATATTCGATCATGTTATAGTTTCAATCATGAATTAGATTATATAAATAAGTAAATAAATTTAAAGTAACTTAAATCATGTCATTAAGATCGAATTATCCGAGTTTCACTCTTAAGTCTTAATTATCCAAAACTGTGAACTGGCCTCTGCAGGTTAGAGATTAAGAGCTGCGTAATGACAATGAGACGGTCTTGAAATCAAAATTCAGCCAAACTTCAGAGTTTTATATGAGCCCACGGCACAACTCCTTTGACTTTAGTCCGCTTGAAAATCCTTCTTTATAGCATCTGTTCTAAGTAGTTCATTTTTTTTCTCTTAAAAATAACAGCAGGAAAGTAGTATTAGTTACAAAAAGTGGTCAGCTTGTCGTAAGGTCCCCGGTGTTTCCCCAAGCGAACTTGGTACTCATTTTATCGACCCACTTAAGGGATGAAAGGCTGAATCAACCCTGCCCAGCCCGGAGATCGAACCCCGGACCTGTGGTGCAGTTGTGTGACGTGCTAGCCCCTTCTTCGTCACCGGGCGTTCATTAGCTATATCGCTGCTGTTTAATATTAAATATCGCAGCCACTACATTCTAATATCAGCTGTAGTTTTGAAATTAATCTGTGAACTAAATATAGTACGGATATATCATAGTAATAAATCCTTTCGAATTATCTCTGTCTGATCTATCACCAATGCAACTTTAAGATTACTTCTATTCTATTCGGGCCCACCAGCTACCGAGCGGTAAAATCGCTGAACACTCGCCGTTTCCAGGCAAACGGGCTGCTTCTCTTAGGCGGATAACCCTTATGTCCTTTACTATAATTAAATGAACCTATTCTCTTTGAAAGTATTTTAATACGTATTATTTCGAGTAAAGTTCATAATTTTTGCAGTTGCAAACATTTTGAAATGTTTGCAACTGTGAAAATTCCAGTCTTTCATTCAAAAGTCTATGTTTTATTCTCTAATAGTCTGACGGTAAGATATAGAGATAACCATCTGTAGGTCAGATATATTTAATAATTTTTTATTCCATTACTTTCAAATTTAATTTAATTGAGAAGTTTTTTAATAATCTAGGTCACGTTGTTCAGGCTCTTTCAGGAGGTAATTTCATACTAAAATGTTAAATTTAGTAACAAACATTTCAAAATGTTTGCTACTAAATTTAACATTTTAGTATGAAATTACCTCCTGAAAGAGCCTGAACAACGTGACCTAGATTATTAAAAAACTTCTCAATTAAATTAAATTTGAAAGTAATGGAATAAAAAATTATTAAATATATCTGACCTACAGATGGTTATCTCTATATCTTACCGTCAGACTATTAGAGAATAAAACATAGACTTTTGAAAGACGCCAATTATATTACGCTTAAATACGTATTACGCTCGTATTACTCATGTAATATGATCTTCATATACATTGCTCAGGAAAATAATAGATTGCCATAAATTGCTGACTGCTTTTAGGTTAGGTAATAACTCAAATTATGTTATAATGGCCTCATTTCATTTTTGCTTTTCTCCAAAGAAGAATATCTAAAGAAATCCTTGTATGAATAACTTCATTTCTTATGCATACGAGTTTTCTAAATAATTCTCCAACCAGTAACTAAAAATTTTCTGAAATAAAATGTTATTTTTCGAATAAGCATGTTAATCATTTTAAAAATAATGAACTTACATGAGAAAAACTCTTCTTAATGTCCAACAATTATTTTTTAAATTTTTTTCTTGTTTTTCCATTTTTATAAGAGTATTATTTAAGGCGTTCTGCCATTACAAACTAACTCTGATAACAACCATGAAACAGATCAATAAATTTGATAGTTTCGGTAATTAATTACAAGTGAATATCAGAATAAAGATGTATCTAAGCATTATAATGCCATATATGGGGGAATTAATGCTTCCTGAAGGTAGGTCGTTTTTTAATTCTGTAAAAAAGAATAAGATAGTTAAGTTCCACAAGAGGATTATGATAATAAGAGATCAACAATTTTGCTCATTTCGTTGATATACTCAAAGACGCCTACGCGACGTCGCTAATAACTCAGTGCTCTTGAAATGGGGAAAAAATGAAAAATGAAGCACTTCATAAAAAGAATTTATCAAGGGTATTCAATCAAAGAGTACGGTAAAAAAGAATTTCTTAAAAGCTTTCAATCATTTTGTAATTAACGACAAGAAATGAACTGTTCAAACAGAAAAACTTCATCAAGAGATAACGTACAAAAAATATTTTAAACATAAAACTAAAAATTCTAAAACCTGGAAAATTTGTGAACACGAGATTAAGTATTACAACATAAATGGATATCTGAAATGTAGAAGAACTCATAACTGAAAAATTTTAAATGGATTCTTCTTTATTCATTTACTTTTGTGGAACATACTTATTTCGTTACTACAACGTTTTAATTGCAGTGAGTGTAATGAGTCTTGTGTTGCATAATGTAAAAGTATTCGCATTGAAAACTTTAAATTCTTTTCAGACTGCTCTTCTCTGATGCTCTTTTATTATGCAAAAGTTTTAAGATTTGAGCCAAATTACACTCTTAGACAAAAAAAAAACGACGCACCAAGAAGGTATAATCCGAAAGGGACGAAAATCGGTAGAAGTGATGTACATGTACAGAAAAACAAATGATTACAGTTTGATAAAAATTGGATGATTTATTGAACGCACAAAGTTAAAAATTCAGTAAAACGTTTGTCCACCTCTGGCCCTTATGCAAGCAGTTATTCGGCTTGGCATCGATTTATAGATTTTGCGGATGTCCTCCTGAGGGATATCGTGCCAAATTCTGTCGAACTGGCGCGTTAGATCGTCAACATCCCGAGCTGGCTGGAGGGCCTTGCCCATAATGCTCCAAACATGGTCAATAGGAGAGAGATCCGGCGACCTTGCTGGCCAAGGTAATGTTCGGCAAGCACTAAGGTAAGCAGTAGAAACATGTGCAGTGTGGGGGAGGGCCTTATCTTGCTGAAATGTAAGCCCAGGCTGGCGTGACATGAAGGGCAACACGACGGGCCTTAGAACTTTGTGGACGTACCGCTGTGCTGTAAGGTTGCGACGGATGACAGCCAAAGAGGTTCTACTATGAAATGAATTGGCACCCCAGATCATCACTCCTGGTTGTCGGCCTGTCTGCCGGAAGACAGTCAAGTTGGTATCATACGGCTGTCCAGGGCGTCTCCAGACTCGCCTTGGCTGGTCATCGGGGCTAAGTTCAAAGGGGGACTCATCACTGAAGACTATTTTACTCCAGACAGTGACATTCCAGTGCGAATGAGCCCGACACCACTGCAAACGGACTTGACGTTGTACAGAGGTCAATGGTAGTCGACGCCGTGACCTCAGCCCCCTTTCTGTGAGCCGTCTATGAATGGTCCTTGCGGTCACTGAAGCACTAGTTGCACGTACAATCGATGATAATGATGCATCTGAGGCTGCGAGTGCCGCTCTGACGATTGCTCCGTCTTCACGTTCTGTCTTTTCTCTAGACCTACCTCTTCCTTCTTGACGCTGTGTGCGGCCGTGGTTCACCCATTCCTGCCAATATCGTCTAATAGTGGCATCGTTCCTCCTCAAATATCGAGCTATTCGTCGATAAGACCAACCGGCTTCTTTGAGCCCAATTACACGACCTCTCTCAAATTCTAACATCTGCGCATATCGTTCGTGCATCTGCATGCGAGGCATAGTTACTGTCTACCAGAGTGCACGGAATGAAATTCGTGAATTTATGACCCGAAATCGTAAGTTCTCCTCTTAAATATCCTGCCAGTTGCGCAGATCAGATGCGCTGTAGCGACAACCGTCCATTCATTGGCAGCCAAAATGTAAAATTTTACATTTTCCGTCGAAACCTGTATGCATATCAATTCGTGTCCAATTTGCTTTATATCTTCCCGGTGCGTCGTTGTTTTTGTCTAAGAGTGTTTTTCACATTATTACATATATGACTGTTATATGTCATTTAAAAAAATTTTTTTGAATCATTTAAACTCTGTTTTCTATCCCATGATGTTTTACTTATATGGAGAATCCTCTGTTGTAACTAGAAATTATATTCAGTCAAATGAAATGCTTATTAGAAAAACCATACAAATATTAAAGAAAGAAGAAAATATTTGTACATTACTATTATCAGAATACTAAACGAATGAAAAAAGGATCTGCTGCAATGCGTGATTAACAAATTAAAATGCTACTACAAAAAATGTGGCAACGTGCGCAACTATCCTACCGAAATGTGAAGAAGAGTTACTATGTCAGACTATTCCCACCGCTTAAGATAGTTTTCCTTGCTGAGCTTGCAAAATATTCACAGCATTTTCTTCCGAGGTCAGCGGACAGACGAGGTTAGATTCTTTTCAGCTCTAGACTTCAATGACATCACTTCATCCACAAAAGTGGAAAAAACGAAGACACAATGACATTTAGTTTCCCATTGCTTTAGATTAGACTATGAGTTAGTGTCGTCACGTGCTGAAGGATTTCTGCTCGAGAAGAGCAAACCTTGTATTACAGTAACTTTGCTATCTACAATTAACCAGAAAAAAGTTTATTTCCAGCTAGCTAATTCTGTATGTTATATACATATAAATTTGTCTACCTCTAGAAAGATTTTGTATTTCCTTAACAATCTTGGCAATAACTTATATTTCAAATTTCAACAATCCCTTTTTCAATGTTTTTCATCCTTAAAAATTTGCGTATAAGCCTCTTCAGTGATACTGAACATATGCTTCATTACATTTTAAAAAAATGAATGTATTTCTTGTGTTGTAAATGCACTTTATGTACATTAAGACTTGGCTATTTGAATGTGGATCATTATTGTACTATTTACAACAAGAATAAATAGTAAAAGCAACAAAGAACAGGCACAGATGAACAAACAGGCAGAGCTGTTAAAGGATGCTAAATGGTGGTGAGAAATGTCACTAATATTGGATAGTACTGATATGCCAGTAGACGTTTTGATTGGGATATTATAAGCGAAAGATTAAAATTTATGCCTAAAGCATGGTAAAATTTCTGCTTGAAACTGCTAAATCTACTGTCTTGCTGAAACGGCAGGAAATATGATTGATTTGCCCAAAACAGATCGTTACAGACTATGCAATTGCAGTATACAGAAACAAACTTCTGTGTAAGGTGTTAGAAGACAAAATAAAATTAAATACTCACCTTTATTCATGTGTAGCTTAAAGGTACTGCACAATTAAGATTCATTTAACGTCGTGGGTTCTTAGCTATCATAAAATGTACGCGACGTTGAAGATCGATTGATGAATTATCACCAGATCTTTTAAAAGACTACAAAGTCAATAGAAGAGTGTATAGAACCCTTTATTAACTCAAAGTTTAAAAGTCGGTGCCAACTCTTGCTTACAAAAGTCAACCCTTTTGGTTTAAATCGAAAGGTAATGAATATGTTAATTGATGAAGTAAAGCCTAATGGATTAACAGTTTAACTATCGCTCAAGCTGCCTCTACCTCAAAATCGGTGTACACAAGCCTAATGGAATAAAAATATCTCAACGCCGCAAAATTCTAATAGCTAAAGAATCAAACTTAGCAACCTGAACTTCAAACAGACAAAAAACTCTCTGATTTCACCCTCCAAAGCGTTCCCTTAAGTACTTCCTTCCTAATATGAATATCCCGTGTGCTGGAAACTTGCACTCTGGCAGGGAAATGAAATGGGGTTTGATAAAAAAGGTTCTTTAACTTAAAATAACTGGTTAGAAAATTAAATGAAACTTAACGAAACATATATCATAACTAAATTTATTTTTGTTCCATTCTTGGGACTAATTCACATCCAGCTCACGTCAAATCACCATAGAACTTGTTACTTTTGAAACGTTTACTGGCTTCTGAATTGTTTACTGTTTCAGGTAGAACCTTCTGGATACAAAAGCTGTGAATTTGCTACTCACACTGCTTCCCAAAAACATTTAGCATGCTACAGAAATTTTGAGGTTTTAATTCGTTCCTCTTTCAGTAGAGAAGCGGTCGTAGAAGGATATATGCAAACATCTGGCATGACCAATATAGAACATACTTCCTACAATATAAAAATTAGGCTCAAAGATGCCTTAAACATCAATTATGGCTCAAAGATGTCTCAGCTATTAATTATGGCTCAATGATGAGCTCTATCTATCTGTATTTCAGTATTTAAAAACATCGATTTTTTAAGGAGAAAATTATAGACTAGACTACAATTCTTCGAATTTGGAAATAATTAAAGTTCTCGATCATTATCATGAAGGTCAATATCTGCGACTTCTACTCGTTAAAGTCTGCGTATGAAACAGCTGTATGCCCGAGTATCACAAGTTTTTGTCTGATTAAAATTCAAAGTAGAGGTGGACATTACATCTGAGGTGCAGCAACCAGCATGATAACTGGAAAGCAGATGAGTGGTCCAAAGTACATGCAAGAAAGAAGCCACGCTTTGAGCTGGATCCTAAGAATAAATTAAATGTGTATAGATCTGAAGATAAAAAATAACACAACATAAGGCCAAATGATATCATTGGGCTAAGTTCGTGACATTATGATCAGTCCTTTATGACGATCAGACCCATTACAAACAACTGTCTTCGCTTTCTTCTGAATGATTGACGCCGATCTTATCAGATGTGACAAATCACATCCTTCTCCATGACAATGTACGGTGCGAAAAGGCACAAGCCTTTATGAATGTCCCGCGACGATAGCGACGGAAAGTGCATGCATATCCGGTACATTCATCCGATGTTAATGTGTGTGGCTACGATCTCTTCGTGAAAATAAAGAACCACTGTGAGGGGTCCATTATAACAACAGAAAAAAGATTATTTGTGCTGCAAGATAACTACTTCGGGAGACATCAACAGAAGTAAATGTATAAGATATTTCTTCCCCCTACTTTGCACAGCTTTGTGGTGCCGGCACACTTGGTGCCACTACGAATGGCCAGCACTCTCGGCGCGTATTCGAGAGGTCAAACGTTCGATTCCCGGTGAGGGTGATGTCCATTTTCCTGTCTCTCACTTCAAAATAACCTAATGACTCTACAGTGGCACCCAAACTAAAAAGGGTGGTAGATGATGATTAACCACCACCAGGACTTAGCGACTGGGTCCCCTAATCCCCAATCAAACTTTGAAAGGGGACAATATGTAAAGTATTTCTCCCGCCTTCTTAGCATGTCTTCGTGGTGTAATGGACAGCACACTCGGGCGTATTCCAAACGTCCGAGGTTCAAGTCCCGGTTAAGGCATAACTCATTTTTCATGTCTCTTGCTTCAAAATAACCTAATGACTCTACAAATGTACTGATTGTGTGGAGTGCTTTCAAGTAAGTTGGTAGAAGATCGTAGAAACAGTAGTCAATTATATTAAGAGTTTATAACACTTTATACTTTCCATCATAAAGTCTCTTGAAAACTTTCAGTGAGTTACCACTACTTTTTATCCAACACATGAAATCGATATAATATGAACTTCAAGTATCTATTGTATTTTCATACTACCCATGGCTTATAGTTTACGCATAATTCTTGAAAATTAATTTCAGCCGGATTTAGGTCACTTAATCTGTGGGCATAAGTTTCTATTTAAAAATAATTCTGTTCTATTTGCAAGTATTTATTCTTTGCTTTGAATGAAAGTTCATAAAATGGGCAAAATAAACTTTTGTGAGATCCGCAGTTTTACGGCCCCTTATTTAAATTATCATAAATTTCTCTCGTATGGATATAGTACCAATTTTGTGAGAGCAAATTTGAAAGTGCCGTTAATGCATCTGAATTCCTTTACGATATTTATGAGTATATTACCTCGCGAGTATTAACGCTTTGACTTAAGGATATCTACGTAATAAAGAAATAAAACAATGTTTGACTGGTTTTTATATTTATTCCTCTTTCCTGTATCCTATACTGGGAAAACGAGTGAAATCCGTTTTCGTGTACCGAGAATAAACTGAATTTTTACGCAGGTCAGTCATTGAACACACTGAGATCTGAAAACTTTGCACTCATCAAGAAAATAATATTGAATGAAGGAGCTAAAACGCCAAGGAAATGTTGCTACAAATAAGGCTCTCTAGAATTTTTATGGACATTCCAGGAGTGAAAATTTGAATTAGTTATGTGTAAGGCATCCCAAATTCTGATTGTGATTAAAACACTACAGCTTATATGTTGCTGTAACAAGTTGTTTCAGTTTTAGAATACATATGAAACAAATTTTACAGTCGCAAGAGAAATTTTAGAGTAAATAGTAACATGGTTTTTGATTACGATTCTTTGTCAAATAAGGGATCCATGGAGTAAACTTGGAGAAGGGCCATAAAGGAAAACAAACTGCAGCAGGCAGAGATAGTGATCATGACTGGAAGTTGCCAAGGAATAATCTTTATGATAGATTGAAGAAGAAACTTATATCTGCATGGCCGTCAATGGGGGATATTATGCAAGTCTTTCGCATGCCTTACGTTATGAAATTTTAAACAAAAGCCTAAAGCCTGGAATGATAAGTTTTCATTCAATGAGTTAATGGAAAAAAGCCGAATGATGAGACGACATGGAATTCTCTAAAATAATGTACCAAAAAGTAAATTTGTCATTACGATAGAAGCAGTTAAAAAATGTATGTTTCAGTATATGTCCCATCACCTTTGCAGTCGATATCTAACAACAGGTTATTATCTATTTTCTGAACTCAAATCTAAGATTCGTGGAAGATGGCTTAATGTTGATGAAGTGTAGCTACAGAATATTTTACTAAATATTCCATTGCTATTATCATAAAGTGCTAGCCTAAATAGTCAGATTATTATAATAATTATAAAGAGTTGGCACAAATATCCAGATTACATTTTTAAATCGATAGAAATAGTGTATATCCTCTGATTTAAAAAAAATCTGGTGTGGCCAGCATTTTAAATATCAAAGAGCTTTGAGTAAAGTAACACTTCCGCTTCAAAGTTTGAACACAAAATCAAATTTGTTATTCAAGTAAATAGGCTGATATATAATACGAAACTCTAAAATATAATTTATTAAAAATAATTCGCCACGTGTACATACTGGTTTTCTAAACTTATATCAAAATAACCAAATGTTTGCGCAGTTATTTATTTAATCAAAACAGTATTGGATTATGCAGTTGAATAATGTATAGTTTAACTGATTTTTAGTTTTAAAAATTAAAAGGCTATAACAAATTTAAAATGAATACTTTGAAACGAATACCATAGTTTAATTTTCTTCTATTTTATTTCTATAGTATCAACAACTCTAAATTCATATTGATCTGCACGTATATCCTCGCCATATTTAAACATCAGTAAACAATGCTTGTACAACTGAAATAGTATTGGACTTCAAATGAAGTACCAAATTATGTTGTCCATTAAACACTCTTATGGGCTTCAACTAAGTGCCACTTTTAGTTGCTCAGCTTCACCCAAAGTCTAATCATCTATTGTTATGAATGCAAAAAGCTTAAATATAGAAAACAAACAAATTTGAAAGTTTGCTATTAGAGTTATTGAGTTATTAAAATCATCATACACATATACACAGAAAAATATGAATGTAAAAATAGTAGAAACATGTTGTGGGAAGCCTCTTCTTTCTTTAAAACACACTATTAATTTTTTGGATCCACAACGTTACGACCTGTACCTACAAGGGATGGACAAAAATATGGAAACACCTTGTAAAATGGCTGTTTGAAATGAAATGTTTATTTCTTGCAAAACCAGTTGGTGGCGCTGATGTATTTGTTCACTAATGCCACATGTACAGCATCTTCAATACGTTGCAAGTGTCATCCGTTGTCCAGGTAGTGTTATCTGCAGTTGCGAGTGCATCATGTCTGAGCTACATGAATTCGAACTTTGACAAATTGCTGGAGCTCGTATGGTGGATGCTTCCGTAACCAAGGAGGCTGAAGTGTTTGGTGTTTCAAGAGTCACAGTATCTAAAATTTTAAACTCATACAGTAAAACCGAAAAAACCTCCATTCGCTAAATCACAGCGTGGTCGAAAATGTGTGTTCAGTTATCATGACAGACGATCATTGAAGAGGATTATAATGGAAAATAAGAGGACTATAGCAGCAAAAGCAAGTGCTGAATTGAATGTAGCCAACTCTGTCAGCACCAAAACAGTACGAATGGACATCGATAAGCAGGGTATTTTTGGGTGAGCTACAATTCAAAAGCCACTCATCAATGGTAAAAATGCCTGTAAGAGGAGAAAGTGGCGCTAAAGTCATAAAATCTTGGACTGGATCCCGCAATGGAAGATTGTGATTTGGTCAGATAAGTCTTGCTTCACACAGTTTCCGACATATGGCGAACGTCGGCGCAAGCGGATGATAGAGACTGTTTGCTGCCGAGAGTAATATATGGTGAGGGTTAGGTCACAGTTTCGGTAGCCATACCGTGGTATTCCATGGGACCTATCATTATTGTGCAAGATCACATTACTGCCAAGGATTATGTGGCTGTTTTGGCTGATCACGTCCATCCTATAATACAAATTTTATTCCCCAATTGTGATGTCGATGACAGAGCTCCTGTTCACTCAGCTCAGGATTGGCTTTCTAAGCATGAAGGTTAAACGTTCACGTCTACCACGGCCACCACAATCACCAGGTATCAGTGTTATTGAGCCTTTGTGAGCTATTTTTCAGAGAATCTGCCTGAGGGCTGTCCACCGCAATCATCGTTAATTGAGCTTGCCAAAATTTTATAGGAAGAATGGTACAAGACTCTCTTGTAAAGCAAAAAAGACCTCTATTTATCCATTCCGAGTAAACTGCAGGCTGTTTTGAGTACTAACGGTTTTCCTATAACGTAATCACAACAATATGTTTTTATCTCAGTGATTCCATACTTTTGCCCAACCCCTCTCTCTATATATAGGTGGCAAAAGGTTAATAAACAACTCAGATTTTCTCTGGTACTTTTAGAAATATATTAGGTCACAAATATTTAGAACCTCGTGCATCTACTCGATGTTAATGCTCAAACTTTTAATAAAATTTTAATAATAAATGAAAAAAAATATTATCTAATGAGAGTAGGAATAATGCATATATGTGTTTCTTTATTTTTTGTTAAACAATTTTTTCAATCTTAGGTTATGTTATTTCAAATTATGCAAATATCTTTAGCTTCCATTAAAGAAATTTTTCTCTTCCTAACTTTCGATTTTTTGCAGTAGTTAAATCCTTGAAGCATGAAATTTGTTTGGGTAATGCATATAGATGTTGATTTGCCTACTAGTTTACCATTAAATCAATAGCTGTTCCATAAAACAGTATTAAGATAAGTTTGCTATTTAAGACTCGGGTTGATTTTATTTTTACTGGAACAAAACTTAATGTAACTGGAAAAGTTAATGGCAAATAAAAGAAGTTTCACCGTGAAATGTTTGAATTATGGTAAATTTTAAGGTCCTAGAAGTTTCAAAAGAAGCTCTCGAAAGAAGAAACTGCAGTTAATGTGCATTTAATAATGCTCTTATAACTGTAATTTAAAATTATGATTATAGCTTAAGGCAAGTTTACTTTTAAGTCAGAAAACTATTATCCTTTACTTATGGTTTTTGTATAAGAAAATATTTCTATACAATTAAAAAACTTTGAATGCGATTTTAACGTCAAATTAATTATTCTATTTACTAAATTTAAGGCAATTATGTCTTTCAATCCTCTCAAAATAAATTAAAAAATAAAACTTAAGAGTTTCAATGGTTCCAAATGCATGTAAACATACACAACTGTCCAAGAAAACTTAAATTTATGAAAAAAACAGAGTAAAAATTCATTTCAATATTATAGTTTTAACGATAATGTCAAAACCACTTATTATTATCTTCCTTTTCACATAAGAATATAAATGGCATTGGATCTGAGTTGTTTTATGTTGAAAACTTTAGTACTATTTACGCAATTACAACTCATCAAAAATCTTCTGCTTAAAGATATTTAGCATAAATAAGCCCGAATTAGGGTCTCTGTAGCATATTTTATTATTTTTACTAGTCGCTATGCGGCCAGCCTTCGTCTGGCTTTTAAACGTACCGGAAAAATGCCTAAAAGACACACCTGAGACAGATAGCCTCGTAAGTTCTTCCAACTATTTTTTCTTTGTTAAGAATAAAACCCTCCCTTGCATACGGCCCTGATGTATTACCAGAAAAACATATTCATGTTGACATTTTAGCAAACTGATTGCATGAGATGTGTATTAAACTTTTGTTAGAATATAATTTATATCCCTCTTCTTAACCACCCCCATAACTACATAAAACATTATATAAAAATTCTACAATAATATAAATAACTCCATGCCATTTCTGATGAGTCAAAAGTTTTTAAACATTTTCTTTGATAGTTTGAGTAATTCTTTTTCTGAAATTTTGAAATGTTATGATACTTTAGGTAATCTTCTGAGAAAATGTGTCAGCAGTCATATCGCAGCCATTTAACTTGTTAGTAATATTTTATCTTATATTTTCAACAGAAAAAAATGACAATGAAATAAGCAATATCCCTTAATACAAATTAATTACCCTAATAAAAAAATTAACCAACTTTCCGTTGAAAAGAAATCCTTCAAAACTTTTCAATATCTTACAACAGTGAAATGAGCAAAAAGTAAAATGAAAGAAACGCAAAAGACAAAACATTCCGCGCAGAATTTTATTCTGCAGAACAACTTTAGCAAAAAAATGTGTTATATATATAAAAAATGACAATGAAATAAGCAATATCCCTTATTGCAAATATTACTTATCCTAATAAATAAATTAACCAATTTCCCTTTGCAAAATCTTAAGACCTCAAATGGTATAAACAGATTAAAAGCTTTATTTCCTAAAAAAATCATACAAAACTTTTTTATAATTAAAATGATATATAATTAAAACGTAATATAAAAATTACAATGAAATAAGCAATATCCCTTGATATAAATATAAATTATCCTAATAAATTAATTAAACAATTTACCTTTGCAAAAAGAAACGATTTTTCAATTTCTTAAATTTTCAATTTCTTAAAAAAAGTGACATAAGAAATAGGATGAAAAACGTTGCCAAACCCACATTTCTAAAAGAATGAAACTATTAAAAATGATGCGATTTCATCAAAAATCTATCAACAACAATAAGAATGAAAAATTGTTGCCAAAAGCATATTTTAAAAAATGTGAGATGGGAGAAGTGTACTCGGAAGCTTCATTTAAAAAATTTCTTTTTGTAAAAGGAGTCGGAAGGATTAAAGTTTAGCTTGTTCAAAAATGATAGGAAAATAAAGAGTACATTTTTAAAAATAAACTTTAAAAAAATCCGTTGCAAAGGTGTTAAGCTCACTTTGCTAAATAAATTCGTATTTAATCGATATATTAAAATACGAAATTTATTTTAAGGTCGTAAAATAGCTAAGTGCCTGCGTTTCACGACGATGTGAAAATGAAATATATAGAGTAATATCTTGCTTTTCTATAACCCATTATGTCTCAAAATGGTGCGATTTGGTCACAAAACATAAAATAAAAAATAATCGAATTCGAATTTGGAAAAAATCGCTTCGAGGTGCACTGGCTCTTGTCTAGATGCACCTATGTACCAAATTTTGTAGCCCTGGTCTATTAGCTTTCGCGCAGCACGAACGAAAGATACACACAGACTTTCTTTTATTATATGTAGAGATAAAAAATGCCTCTCTATCCGTCTACATATATATGTAATGATATTTTTAGTCCTTTCTTTCTTATAAATTATATTAACCTCTTGGTGCCGGCCAAATCGCCAAACTCATAAATCTGTCATATTACATAAAGCCCTTATAGAATACTCTTATTGAGAAGATAGCGTCACCTCGTGATCTCAATTAATACCGTTGATTGGATGAGTACCATGACGCACCCAATTCTATAAATAGGGCTTCTCGATGTACAAAAGGAAAACTCTTGGGAGATGGATGCTCAAATAAACGTATCAATTATTATTCCAAAATTTGTCTCCTTCTTGTTACCACGACTACACAACACCAACAGTGTATGAGGATCAACATTTCATATATATAAATGTGTCCGTTTATATATATGTATGTGTGCCACGACTTTCTTTAAATTTTCTGCATTATTTTCAAGGCCTTGATTAGATTTTGATAAAACTAGACAATAGGAAGTGATACTTTACATAAAGCCCCTAACAGATTTTAGTGAAAAACTGTATTAAAATATAATCCAAAACTTTTCAATTTTAGTGTTCAAGATTTTATATCAATGGAAATAACTTATTTTGCCTAAAACTGATAACAGGAAGTCATATTACTGGAGTTCTGAATAGATTTTCGGGAAGACATGCATTAAGATACAGTTCGAAACCTGGCGACCATTGTTCAAGCACTCAAGAATAATAAAGAGAATTATTTATTGATACCTAAATATCGCATGGATATACGTGTAGATAAAAATTAATTTACATAAATTGAATTTATAATTGTTCATATTATAGAAATTATATGGGAGAAAATAAAATAATGATATTCGTTTTCAAAGTATTTTTACTTCCTTCTACGAAGTAAAAGAAGTACTAGAATCCCGAAAAATTTCGGATATCGTATTTCACCGAAAATATCCATTTTGGCCACTTTCGATTCCATATGAATGATGTTTTTGCATGGCATCTGTACGCACGGACAGAATAAAGGACTTTTTTTCTCAAAATGGATTGTTAAATGGATTTAAAATGGAGTCAGAAGAGATTTTTTCGCTACGTCTGTACTTACGTGTGTAGGTATAGGTCGCACAACTCATAAACGAACAGATTCAGAACTTTGAAATTTTGTATGGGACAGCTATAACATGTAGCTGTGTACCTCTCTTTTTGGTTGTAATCGGCTGTAGCAAAAGTACATAAATATAAATACCAAAAGTACATAAGTATATATAAATTCATATAGTTTTGGTGCTTCCACTCTGTCACCCGGATTGTTCAGCTAAGTTTTTTTATTCTTGTATGTTGGTAAATTGTGCATTTTTTGCTTTAAAAGTGATTGAATTGCGCTGTTTTTATGTTCCGGTTATGGATTTTATGCTTTAACCGGAAATAAGAACAGCATAATTCGATTAAGGATTAACACATAGGAATAGCATAATTCAATTAAGGAGCAACATAATACAATTAAGGCACAACATAATACAATTAAGGATTTTATGCTTTAATTGATCTGAATGCAATAGTTGTAGAATATCAACTATTTAAAAGTTATTTAACTTCCACTAAACCTAACGACGCCACCATTTATCTACATCACAGTGCATTAAGTCAGTTTCTGCACCAACTTTAGTGTTTTTTTGTCAAGTGGGGCCAAAAGGTTTGCATACCGGAATATCTGTCTTTCTGCCTATTTTAACTAATTTAAACTCTAATTTTAATTGTAAAAAATGTTTTAATGGATTTTAACTGTAGGTGTTTTAGGTTTTTCTGTGTTTTATCATTTTTAATGAAGACGTTTTGAGTTTTTATTTTTTTTCCCTTGTCGCGAAGTGAGAACTGAATTGAATGAATGAGAAATATCTCTAATGAAATTCGGGGAATAAATGAAATGCGGCAAATAATGTATCTAATAAAATATAGTGTTACGTTATACGGGTTCGTGGATTTGAGAGTATCCGATGAAAACACGATGCAGAACAATAAAAAGAACAATTTATTTACAAGAATCACTGTTTACAGCACAGTTCCAAAATTACCTTTAAAAGCGTCGAAAATCTACAATAAATACGCTGAAACAATCAGCAACACAGCTTCAGGTTGTAACTGTAAAGGTAGCTTCACGGCAACACTAAACTTATAATAAACACCGTGGAACAATCACCAATACACTGTCAAGCTATACTGTAAAGGTAGCTTCACGGCAAAGCACTATCTCGATCGCTTTCCGTTCACAAAACTCTCGCGTAGCTTAGCACTCACAGTAAGCAGCTATTCTCACAATGCTGGCTCTCAGAAACGCAGGAGTTTATATAGCTTTTCCTTAGGTTCCACACGTTTCGAGAAATATCTCGACAGGAAGTTATTCTAGAAGCTTCCCGATTGGACCAAGGGATATCGCCGATTTGGTCGCTAAATGGGCGATAAAGTCGCCAATCTGGCAACCCTCCCATACACTATTTTATGACAACCCTAGTGCTATGCAGGAAAGCTTACATACAGGCGCAACCGCCGAATTTTTCGCAACAATAGGCAGTACAAGGAAGCCATGTGGTGTCCAGATCACAATTTTTTAAATTGAAAATTTAATTTTCTTTAATGAAAATGCAATTAAATTATTTCTTTATTTATCTGCCCAATAAAATACAATTTCTTCCAAAAAGTAAAGTGAGAAACATTTGATTATGTCGGTATTAATTTAGAAAAACCAGTTTTTACTCATGTCCATTCATGCCTAATAAAATATGATATAAAATTTTGTATGACAGATCTTTCTAATTAATAATTAAATAATAAATTAATTAAATAAATAATTAGATTTTGTTTACAAAGGATTAGCCAAAAGGGAAACTTACTGTTTGCTATTAAAAACATGAAATTGGTGGCAGGTCTTATGCTGACCTCATCGGCATATTTGTTCAAGTGTTATCAGTACCAAAATATATAAAAGCGAAAGATTAAGCATTTTACTAACATTCCGAAAATGTGTATTTATTTTCAATAAAGCTATTTCCTGCCATTTTTTGTACGTTACATCTACAATACTGTCCTGACAAATCTGATGGATGAGAAGAAATCAATTTAGAAGTAGATACGCTAAACAAAAACAAACAAAAAAAAACCGTCAATTAACCTTTCGAGCATTGGGATTTGTAAGCGATTCTAAGTGTGCTGCCATTCGGCAAAGCATGAGATCTTTAATTTACCTCTCCTGTTTAATCTGATTAACAGACTAAGAGATTTCTAAACAGTAAACGAGGTTTTTCATAACATCGATTGTTTTAAAATAAAATATCTAACAAGTATAAATTAAAGTATTACATTTAATATTTAATATATCAACTGATAATTTTATGAATGTATATTTTTTTAATTAATAAGAAATATTTCTAACGTTATACGCATTTAAGTAGGTAGAATTACTTACTTTTTGAACTGTTATGATGTTTTATATTTTATTAATCAATATACGCATACTTTTCATTAAAAAAATCGTAGTGGTAAGCTCTTTTTTGAGTTGTTTAAGTCTTCTCTTATTTTTCATATCTTTTAGCACGCCGCTTTAGAGCTGCTTAAAATTGCATAGCTATTTTGAGGAGCTCTGTCTAAGTACTCAGTTTTATATTCTGTATCTTGAGCTTTTGAGGATTAGTTTTTAGCTATTAAGCTTATTGTATCTGTTCAGCTTGAATATATCAGGTGTTAATTCGAAATCTGAGCCTGAAGACTGGATTGATTTTGCTTGATTATAAAGTTTTGTATTTTTAACTTTATTTTTAGCCTGTGAAAGTATTAATAATAAAATTCTCCTTGCATTCGTTACAGCGTAATTGATTGTAACTGAATTTAAAGCTTGCCTGTGACAAATGTATATATTTTTTAATTAATAAGCTTAGCATTTAGAATGTACTTATTCGTCGAATATATACAAATACCAGTTTGCAAATAATTGCTAAAATATTTTTGATAATACGTTAATTTTTTGTAAAAATCTTAATATTTTATACAAACATTACATAGCAAGCAATCACTAATCAATTGTCACTAAATCCCATCTTAGTTTTAAAGAAATACCTAAAATTACAGTGTACTAGAGCAGAAGCCTCAAACTCAAATTGCATGCGGGTCGCATATACGATCTGAAAGCAGCTAATGGGCCAGAAAAATTTTTAACTATTTTTAAAAAAGAAATAAAGAAAATAAGTTTTAAATTTTACTTGCTAATTCTTTTTCAAAATAAGCATAAACAATAACAATAATAAAGCTAACAAAAAATTCAAATTTATATTTATTTTTATCTGAAGTCTTCAAGGCAAGAAATTTCTTTTAATAATAGTTGGTAACTGAAACATATTGATAACTAAATACTGAATTTCAAACTGACATTTATTTCAGGTAATTAAACTATGTTGAATTAAATATTAAATAACTTACTTTTAACCTATGCTGGGAAACAAGAAATATATGAATACCGAAGCGCTACCAACTGTAGTCTGGTAAATTATATACTGCTCAAAACAATTAAAGGATATTGCGGTTTTAGGTGGATTTTGTGGCTGGGAAACTTTTTAGCTGATTGATGCATGATCGACAGACGTAGTAGGCTATATGAGAATAAATTACACATGTTTGGAAGAAAAAAATGCATTTTATTGCGCATTTGTGTACAAAAGGAAAAAAACACAATTTGTGCATATGAGAAAAAAGAATAAGAAAAGGTGTTTTCTTCAAAGGAAATCATTTTCAGTAGGGGGTATGGTTTCCACGGACGGCCAGCAACGTTGAACACCTTTGAGGCATGGAGTCAATGAGGCTATTAATCACGAGTTGGGGTATTCTGTCCCACTCTTCCAGAAGAGCTCTTTCCAGTTCTTGGAGAGTTTGTGGGGGTGGTTGGCGGCCAGCAACTCGTCTTCCTAGAGCGTCCCAAACGTGCTCTATTGGATTCATGTCTGGAGAACACGCTGGCCATTCCATTCGTACGATTCCTTCCTCGAAAAGGAAATCCTCCACCAGGTTAGCACGATGTGGCCTGCAGTTATCGTCCATTAAAATGAAGTCATCTCCGATTGCTGCAGCGTAAGGGACTACAATAGGTCTGAGGATCTCATCCCTATATCGGCGACCAGTCAGAGGTCCATCTCGAATGATGTAGAGGTCTGTGCGCCCGTCAATGGAGATGCCACCATACACCAACACTCCCCCACCGCCAAATCTGACACTTTCGTGCACGAACGCAGGATTATTCCTACTGCCGCGGTCCCTCCAGACGAAAATACGCCTATTATCAGGATGAACAGAAAAACGGGACTCGTCAGAAAAAAGAACATTGCTCCATTCATTTCTCCTCCAGTTCACATGCTCTGTTGCCCACTCCCTGCGGTCGCGACGATGCCTTGATGTTAGTCTAACACATACCATCGGTCGGCGAGCATACAGACCTACACCATGGAGCCGGTTTCGGACAGTCTGAGTTGAAACCGTCCTACCAGTAGCCGAGCGAAGGTGTTGTTGGAGAAGAGTAGCATTCATATTTCGGTGTCTTCGAGCCGTTAACACTAAATAACGATCTTCATTGGGCGTTGTTGCCCGTCTACGACCTTGCCCTGGTCTTCGGCCTACACTTCCAGTTTCCAAAAAACGGTTCCAGATCCTGGAAATCACACTTTGTGACACTCCAATGGTTTGCGCTACTTCGGCTTGATTTTGGCGCCCTTCTAACCTACCAACAACTCTCCAAGCTTCTGAATCGGTTATATGACTTCGCTGAGACATCGTACTCATCGAAACAAAGCAGTCACTGAATGCCGATCATCCTTGTCTTCATTGTCTTTCATTCAGTTGAAAGTCAAATTTCATTCGCTGTCACTGAAGCGACGTTTTTGACGTCGAACTCAAAATTAGCATACTCCACAGTTTGAAAATCAGAAAAATTTGCATTTGTGATTCTCTTCTTCCATTTTCGGCAAAAAAAAATTCCCTTATATCTTTATTTTATATAAAACTTACAATATCCTTTAATTATTTTGAGCAGTGTATTTATTGACGGTACAGACGTGGAAAATTCTCTCATTTTACTTTAGTCACGTGCCCTGACGTACAAGCATAGAGTGACAATTCATTTTCCCCCAGCCCATTCATTCATTCATTTTTCCCCAGCCATTTTCCTTTATCCTTCAACAACATTCGCACACATAAGCTCAATCCATATCTTTACATCTCTAAAACTATATGCAGCGTATTTGCAACAAATTACCACATAAAATTGCTTCAGGGTGGGAAGTCTTTCGTGGGCTATGTTTTACAGCATAAATATTTGTCATACAAATCTTGTAAACTTAACAGACTAATTTACTAAAGTATTGCGAATATATACTATATAGAAATTTAGATTGATCTCCAGAATGAACGATCGTAACAGGCGGGAATATTCGCAACATATAAAACACGAGACAACTTGCACAATCTTCACGCTGCAAGATGTATTTACTTTAAGGAACAAAACATCCAGAGTATCATATATATAAGTTTATTAATACATTTAATATGAATATTCTATTACCGTCTTACTGCATATGTATTAAACACTTCTAAATTTTATAATCTTTGTGTTTCATTGTTTTTATAGTTTTAGAATGTTTTTTAGGTATCCAAAACAAAATACAGGGTGTTTATAAAGTCCCGGACTCATTTTGATGTTTAATAACTCATAAAATAATGAAGGTATAAACAAATGTAAGGCATTTGTTGATGGAATAGCTTATATATTTTCCTTTGCAGGTTTTTGAATATCTTTACTTTTGTAAATATCGTCTGCGCGTGTGGTTAATTTCAGATAATTTCATTTTCCAGTCTAAATATCTGTACTTTTCTAAATATCGTCTGATTATTAATTGCATTTTTCTCTCTTTTGTTTTTGGAAACTACTGCAATGTTATGTTTACTTTTGATGTGTTTGCAACAAGATTGTGCACCACCTCATTAGGGTACCATCGTTCGTAGTTCTTTGAATGACCATTTTACAGGAAGATGGATTGGGGGAGGAGGTCCAATTCCTTGGCCACCCAGATTACCTGATATAACGCCGCTGAACTTTTTTCCTTTGGGGATTTGTAAAGGACAACGTTTACAGGAAGAAAGTGTCGAACATTGATGACCTAAAAACCAAAATGACAACCGCAATACCCTCTGTGGATGCCGACATGCTTTCCGGTACCTGGCGTGAAATTGAATATCGACTTGATATTCTCCGTGCGACGAAGGGGGCACACGTGGAAGTTCATTGACAAAGGTCATGAAACTTTTTGAGTCTATCTAACCGTTTATGTTATTCATTTTAATCTATCTTTATTATTTTATGAGTAATTAAACATCAAAATGGGTTCGGGACTTTATAAACACCCTGCATTTTAAAGAGTGAACAATCATTAGAATGTTCAGTCCCTTTTAAGGTTTAAAAAGTATTTTGGTATTTACTTATTATTTTATGGCCTCTATTATGTAAACAGTAAATCATCTTCAAGTGGCCAGCTGTCCTAATCACGATCATATATAAATTATTCGTGACGAAAAGAGTTCGAAGTAAGCAATATATGGTCGTAATTTTTTATACAAATTTTAACAATTTAAGATCACTTATAATTCTGTCGTCTCGAGAAAAGCTCTGAAAATGTCAAGTGTTAACGTATTTTCGTTTTGAAAAGGAAAGTTAAAAATATTTGATTTACCGAGAGTGTAGGAAAACAACATTGTTTTTCTTTCGAGATAAATGTATTTTCCTGGCATTAGAAAAAGCAGAAATTACCTTTAAATAGACTACATATCAATGAAAGCATTTTGAGCGCACCATGGATAAGAGGAATTCACGTCGATTAAGTACTCGATCTCTTGTCTCTACACATCGAATTGCTCAGTTCCCCTACTACCAACCTCTGGAGAGGACTAGCCGCATATTTATATTACCCCCATGCCGCACGGACACTATGCATTTACAAACATCCATGTCTTCTTTGGGATTCCAACTCGGGCCTTTCGGTAAGGCAGTCAGCTTCGCTAACCCCCTATCCCGTTTGGGCGACGCCCAAATATCTGGTGAACATAAACGAAGATCAGTTGCTACGGAGAAAGCCCAAAGCGAACAAGGTTCTTTTACAATAATAGGTATTTGGTGTGTTATGTGAAGAAAATGGGGAATTGTTTTTCGTTCGGTTTTAGAATAAAGAAGTCGCCATACTTACATAAAAAAAGTGTGGACCATGTACAGGGAAAAATCTATGATTTATTCAGAATTCTTGCTAGCATGTAACACAAAGAAGTTGAAAAAAGAGATTTAAAAGCGTTTTACTGTGAACTGTAAGTTTTTCTTGATCCAGCAAGTGCTAGTCGTATATAGAATGTTGAAAAACTTTGGCACTTCGCTAAATGGTGCAATAAAAATCAACGAGGCACGATTCGTTGTCATCATGAATGAATCTTAGCTTGCAGAATTCAAGTGACAAATGCTTAAGGATGAGAAAGTCCTTTTGATGCCATATTAAAAACAATAGCGGAAGCATTGCAGTCACAGAATGCATGTCAGAAGCAGTGGCGTAACCACAGATAAGCAAGATTAGGATTCACGCGTCTTAAGGCGCATATGTTTTTGATTTTTGAATGTTCTAAGAATAATATTAAATTAATAGACTTATAAGGCATGTCTCCCGCCTTCTTAGCATGCCTTCGTGACGTAATGGCCAGCATATTTGGCACGTATCCGAGGTTCGAGCCTCGGCGAAGGCATTGCTCATTTTTCAGCTCTTCTGCACCAAAAAATCCTAATATCTCTACAGAAATAAGGATAAATCAAATGCGCATGCGCAATCTAACTAAACCTAGCCTGTTTTGTCTGCGATAATTATTCTGTATTTTTTTTACTATATTTTTTTTTATTTTTGAGCAGAAGAAAGTATTAAAGCATAGCAAAAAATTGCTATCGCAAAGCAAGTAGGCTAGTTTTGGTTAGACTGCGCATGCGCATTTGATGTATATGGCAACCAGAATAGCTAAGTACCCGCCTGCTATAGTAGTCTGTGTGCTATATTTAGTTCTACAAACTCTTAAGAACTGCTTTATTAGTTATTGATTGGAAAATAAATTTTGGAGGTAAGAAACATTAAAATAATTCTAACAATCGATAAAATTCTGTATGTAGTATTAGTTAAAATGAATAAAAAAAAGAATGGAGCCCCAAAGCTAAAAAAATGTAACATTAGGCAGAAGAAAAAATTTTAAAAAATGGAACAACTTTTAAAACAGGGTATTCAGAAGAATATTCTTCAGTAGATATCGTCTCTGCGAGTAAGGTTGGACAACCTTAAGCCTCCAGTAGTAAGGCTGACAGTAAAGATAAAGAAGAAACAATAGCAGACATAGGTAGTTATAGAGGTAGAGGTAAACATGTTACTGATGATATGAGAAGACTTCTTAGACTAATTAATTGTGATGGAAACAAAGAAAAAAACCCACGGGTCCCATCTCCAAAAGGTATTAAACAATGAAACGGGAAACGGGAATTTTAGTGTAGCGTATTATACATCCATGACGAAGTATGGACGCGTGCCACGATAGCGACTGTGCTACTCTAAATTAATGGATGCTGTATACCACAAAACCTTGTTGTTCCTTTTCTAACTCTGGGAGTAGCAGGCGTTAAACTAATTAGAGATTGGAAACATTTAATGGTAAGAATTAAAACTCACAGTTAATTCAAATCACATTTAGAAGCAAGCCATGCGTATGAAGCATAGAAAAAAATTACTATTAATAAAGACCTCAAAGAAGAAATTTGATACGTGGTAAAGGTTTAGAAAATAGCTTTAGAACTGTCACTTATGCTGTCAAAAGTGTATTAACTTTGTTTGAGTGGCATAATGAAGATAGAAATACTAGTTAAAGTGGCAATTTTTAATGGAAGATTAAATTATTAAGTAAATCTGACAACACTATGAAAGAAGGTTTTGAAATTCCAGTAGGAAGTGTACGACATTTGATCCTTAGCATACAGAAGGAATGAATTCAATGTTTTGGTCTTAATTTAAAAACATTTTGGTAAACCATATAAACGCATCTGCCTTTTATCTTCTGTTATTACACACTACTAAAGATACATCGAAGATGTATCGAATGAATGTCGTTTTAAGGTATATGTTCATATTGCAAGCGATAATAACTCAGAACCCATAAATTTAAAAAATAAAATCTGAAAGGCTTCAGATTTTAATTACGTCCAAAGGGGCGTTTATTTAACATTGTGTGTGTTACTTTTATTTATTAAATACCATGTTCTTCGTACTTAAACCATAAAATTCAATTCAACAGCAATATCGCAAAATAATTTTAAATTGAGCATATCTTTAGAAATTTCGGTACACACTCTCACGGGCTGGAGATAAAAATGTTTTTCTGTACAACGTTGGTATTGCTGACTTTGAAATCTTTGAGTTTGTTAATGAAAAATTCGTTAAAGGTTTAGAGAATATTGTTACGAATTTATTTGGTTATTTATTTAGAATTGTAATTAAAATTCCTTTTTATTTTCCCGTGCAACGCAGACGATTTTTGAAGAGAAAGCTACGTAAAAATAAAATAAAATAAAATAAAATAAGCAGTAAATTGAAAAGTGAAACGACGCAAAATGTCAAAACGAATGTAATAGTCCTTCGGGATTCAAATCCCTTTACATTAATAACTAAAGAAATATTTAGCCAATTAAGCTAAATTTTCCGAAGTATAGAATGAATTCATTCTTAATTTCTTGAATGAAAAAGAAATTTCAATTAAAAAGTGTTATGGCCAAAGGTATGACTACACATATGTTATGAACAGTGTGTATAATGTTCTAGAGCAAAGGATAAAAACCTGTTCGGCCAAGTACAATATAAATACGCATTTTAATTCACAGCTTAAACTTAGTCATTAATGACGTTGTAAGTGGTTGTAAAGAAATTATATCATTTTTTGATGTATTACAAAATATATATTCTGTTGAAAAATATAAACCGATAGGATTTATTAATAAATTTTACAGTCGAGTCAAAAATATGTTTTAAAAAAACCTGACATATTGATAAGATGACCTCTCTAAATGAATAAAATTATGGTGGGATTCTAAAGTTTAACTAATCCATCCTGAAACAGGGCACAAAACAGGAACGAGAAGAAGCGCTGCAGATAAAAATGAAAATAGAATTTTTTTTTATTTATTGTTATATGTGTTTATGCATAAAGTGTTAAATGAAATAAATTGCGTTTAAAAATATTAGAGAAAATTAATATATGTATAACGAAACAAATTTGAACTTAATTTAGAACTGAAGCAATAAAGATCAGCGTTATATTTGCAAACCCATACTTGAACCCATACGCACGCAACAAGTTTTCGTGTTAGAAGTGGGATTCTGCAATCCTTGGACAATCTATGGTTATTTTAAGACTATATAAGGCAACGCCACTGATAAGAAGAAACATGAAATAATCAATGATAATGGAGTTTAAAAGGTGCTACAGTAATAAGGAAGTAGCGATAGTTTCTTACGCTAAAATATTATGTGCTTGTTGTTTTCATGTTTGTTAAACTAGGTTAATAATTTTGCATTTCTAATTTGTGACTGATCCGCTGGATAAAACGTTCAATAGTAAGGAATATTTGATTTTTTTTATTTTAAATTTAATTTAAAAAATACGGAATTCTCGTATTTCTCGAATTTTCTCGCTAGGATGCAAATCAAACGGGTGAATGAGAGTATTGAAAAGGAAGAAACGAATAGTTTAAACAAAGCGTGATTTCGCTAGTATAGGGCACGGTTGCTATTTTGTCCTCCAGCTGTTAAATTAGGTAGCAGCTACGCTTTTTGACCATTTAGTTAGTCTATCGGCGGTGTAGGTCGTTGAGTCAGCTTGTTAGGTTAAATTAAATTACGAAGTATAGCACCACTTCTTATCTTTCAAATTTATTCTTAAATTTACCTCCAAGTTCTCACTACAAGTAGTCGGTGGTTTTGTGAACACGAGATCCGCGCCTTTCTGTTAAAGAGTTGTGATAAATAAAAGTGCTTTATATACCCTTTCCTTGTCGTGCTACTCTTCATGTATGTGCGAGAGGTCGCCAGATTAAACTTTGAGATCTAGACACTTTGCATTTTTTAATAGTTAATATTTGTTAATTTTTTATAAGATTAGTCTAGCCACCTAACTTAAAAATGATAACTCGACATTATATATAATAAATAAGTTGCTGAGTGATAAATCTTGTGTTTGAGTTTTTTATGGTCTATGTAATCACCCGCTGGTTAATTCCTTCAGATTCATTTGTTACTCGAACTTATGAAAGTACTTGGCTGGTACTGCGGCCAGATATATTTGAGTATTAAGGTCAATTTATTTATTTGAACTTGTATTTGTATTTGTATTTTAGAGAACTGATGATTGATTTACTAAGAGTTAATTCTTCTTTGGCATCTTAGCATATGTGCACAGATGAATTTCAGTGAAAAGTATTGTTACGGATTTTATATTTAGTTAGCTATTTTTGGTAGAATTATAATTAAAATTGTTTTATATCCCCTTGCAATACAGCAGAAGACGTATTTTAAGAGAAAGCTTCGCCTGAAAAGAAAAATACAGGAGCACGTGCATTTAACATTGAATAAAAGTTTATCTCTGAAATTTACATTTAATTTGAATAAATGTAATTGACTACTATGTCAGCTGTAACCCTAATTATACTCTTTTGCATTCCAGAAATCTCGAGAAAACAGAAATTACCAGAACCTTTTCGCGATCGATTAAAAAGCCGGAGAGAGATAGCTGTATAATAACTCATGCAGTAATTTGCTACATGATACATTCTAATTTCCTTGTACATGTAATTGTGTCCTGTCTCATGCTATATTGTGTTTCTTCTTTTTCCATGTTCATTAATATGATTGTGTAATTTGTGAAATCATTCTACCATTGTGAAACCAGCTGTTGATTTACAAGGGCAGTTGTGGGGGCAATGTCCATAATCACTCAAATCTGAGACAATTCTGAGTGACACTGCTTTTCTAAACTGCGAGGACAATTATAAAAACCGAAAGAAGGGGAATCGTAATGTAATTAACAGGGAAGTATCGTTAACAATTTATCTGCAGTTTTAAAGCAGTTTTATCTAGGGAATAGATACATCTGGTTATGTATATTAAAACAGTATTTCAATCAAGAAACCCTATTTGTAAATAAAAATAAATGTTTTTGTTTACTTTAGTTTTCAAATCCAGAATGACTCAGTGTGAAACAGACGATTAATCACTGCGCACTTCATTTAATGATACGATTCAACAACTTATTTTTAGCGATTGGTTTAATAATACTTATATATTCCAGATTACGTAAATTCCAGATATTAAATTACATATATCTTTGACAGGGAACAACCACTCTCAAATACTAATGCGATATCTGCTACCGCTGGCATTATTCCGCGCATATTTAGGTTCATTTTACGTTTTTCTTAGAACGTTTAGTTTTACGCTGCTGATTTCTGATAATATTGGGTTGATCGGAAAGTCATGTCGTATTTTGCTATTATATGTCGTTGGTGCATTTTTGAGATTAGAAGCATCATGCGCACGAACCTCACTGAAATACTATATAAGATCACGCTTCTAACCCATTCAATAAATAGAAAATTGTTCGATTCGAATGAGTTGCATAGATTTCATACGGAGTTGAAAATGAAGGAAAAAAACTGTTTGTTTCCTCTATATGTTGCTTTTTTATTTCCGCAAAGGCAAGAATGCGATGCAAGCTTATGAAAAGTTGTGTAACGTTTACAGACACGATGCTCTAAAGACAAGTCAGTGTCAGCGCTGGTTTGAGAAATTCCGTTTCGGGAATTTTGACGTGAATGATGCGCCTCGGTCAAGGAGGATATTGGAGGCTGACGATGACGAAATAAAGACAATGGTTAAGTCTAACCCGCGGTACACGACACGAGAGATTGCAGGGGCACTACACCTTTCTCAGTCAACCGTTCATGACCATTTAGAGAACCTCAGATTCGTAAGCAAGCTTGAAGTTTGGGTTCCTCATGAGCTGAAAGGAAATCCATTTAATGAAGCGTTTGAGCATCTGTCATTCCCTTCTTAAACGTGAAGAAAACGACCTTTTTCTGAAGCATATGGTTACTGGTGACGAGAAGTGGATTGTGTACAATAACGTCGTACACAAGTGGTCTTAGAAACAGAACGATGAACCACCTCAATCCACGTCCAAAGCGAACACTTACCAGAAAAAGTTCCTGCTGTCAGTGTGGTGGGATTTCAAAGGTGTCGTGCATTTCGAACTCTGACCAAGGAGTCACACGATTAATTCAGCTGTGTACTGTCAGCAATTGGACAAATTGAACAGAGCAATCAATCAAAAGTGGCCAGAACTTGTGAATCGTAAAGGCGTTGTGTTTTACCAAGACCACACACGAGTTTGGTTACCCGCCAAAAGCTGTTGGAACTTGGTTCGGATGTGTTGCCTCACCCACCGTACTCGCGCGTCCTTGCACCTTCAGATTACCATTTGTTTCGCTCTTTGCTGAATTCCTTGAATCATAAAACATTCGATTCCAATGACGTTATAAATCGGCACCTGGCACAGTGTTTCGCTTCTAAAGACAGGTAATTCTACCAGCGTGGAATTATGAACCTTGTTGAACTATGGAAAAAGATCATCGAACAAAATGGCCAATACATTATTGATTGAGTTCTTATTTTTATAGGTATAAATCGCCTTTGAAAAACATAGTAAAAATACTACATGGCTTTTTGATCAACCCGATATTTTCTTATCGTTCTGCAAAAAATAAATGAACTCTTTTAGGCAAAAACCAATTAATCGACCCTAGTTTTTCTGAAGCTGAGATTTCTAATCCTACTTATATCTCAATTTCTTGCTGATTCACTAATAGTCACCGCAGAAGGCATGTTATTTTCGCCTTGAGGAAAGAAATTTTCTTATAGTTGTTGGAAGCAGTACTGGTATGCGCTTTAAGTGTATAAGGTATTTTCTCCCTTCGTAGTATAACAGTAGTACACTCGGCGAGTATTCGCGATGTCCAGGCTCGAGTCCCGGCGATAGCATTGCTCGTTTTTCATGCACCGCAGCTACAAAATAACCTAATGTCTGTACATTCAATTGGATCCTAATGCCCAGAGGATTATCAACTGGACAGTTTGTTGAAACAAAAGCCGTCTAGTCTGCTTCCCTTGGATGGGTCTAGCTAGTACTAGATTGTATTTGCCAGGATGACTAAATAATGAAAGACCTATGGAGAAAACGTTCAGATCAATGGCTCTTTTTAGTCGTATTAAAGTCTCTGGTGTGAAAGCAAGGCAAAGTAGTTAACACTACTCAATTAAATAAAACTGTGATTGCATGTCTATAGAATTGCATTTTGTACCGTTCTATATTTCCCTGCTACGAATTCATGTAACATTGAGTATATATCTGAAGCTCAACATGCATCGTACTGTTTCGTACACAATTCTTTCTATTAAATATTGCTATAAGAAATGCTTATTTCTCTTATGAAACTCTTTTTGGTTGTAAAATTTATTTCATTAAATACTATTGCAAACCGGTCTTGAAATGCCTTTAAAATTAATTTTTTTTCCATTTGGGGAATTGATGCGAAATAAAACTTCAAATAAAATATGGAAACTTCAAAAACAATTTTTTTGAAGATAAGTCATGGAGTTTTAAAACAAGCAATTAAAGTTTTATTTTAATACATTAGAATTATAAAAATTTAAATATAAAATTATAAAACAAAAACACATCGCTAAAGTTAGACATTAAATTCAAAGAATCAGAAAATGTATCGCAACAATTTTAAAAAAGAATAAAATTAGCACATAAAATGCGAGCAGAGAATCTGATCACCGAAATGAGAAAAAAAGGATGTCGTTACCATCTAGCAGATTCAAAGGATATAATCCAATAAAAGCTTAAATATGCTCACCAAAGCATTAATAAATGGAAAGCGAGTGAATAGAAATGGGCTGAGTTTTAATTTTTCTTTTGAATGAAAATCTTCTCAAGAAGATAATTGAACAACTATATAGCAAGGAAATGAATTTTAAATCTAATTTTTCTTTTACTGTAGGG
>KK115397.1:220096-231129 GCA_000611955.2 Stegodyphus mimosarum | reverse complement strand
TCATTTTAAAACAATCAAGAATTGATTTTTAAGAACTTTATAGTATTACCTAATTTATGTTCCATTTATACTGATATACTGATATTTACAGAAAATACAACTGTACCCTTCTTTTTAAATTACTTGTCGGTGCAGTGTGGTTACAGTTAATCTTTAAATATATGTGCGCACAAACTGAATATTGAAAGAATTGTTTTCGCTTTCTTAACACTTGATAGGTACACTTTTAATACAATAGTTCTTACCTGAAGCCTCTTTATAGTGTATTTTTGAAAGCTAGCACAAAAAGCAAGAAAAAAAATCTGAAAACTTTCAAATTTTATATTGCACCCAAAAGGACGTTTTTTAACGTTTTGTGGGTTACCTTTATTTATTAAATATCATGTTCTTGGTATTTAAACCACATTAAATTCAAGTCAACAGCAAATATCACAGAATATTGAAAAATAGAAGAGCAGCATATCTTTAGAATTTCCGATAGACAGTCTCGCGGGCTGGAGATAAAAATGTCTTTTCCCGTACACACTTGCCATTGCCCACTTTTAAATCGTTGAGTATGTTAATCGAAATTCGCAAAGTTTTACAAAATTTGAAATGGATAATAAAACGAATTCGAAATTCAAAATCTGGGCTTCCAATGGCCCATATTCGGTTGGAGGGCTATGTTATTCAATCCTTCATGGCTCTAGGGATCTTTTTTTACAATGAGAAAAACATTCAAGCAGATTCTTCAATATTTAGTTTCTTTAAATATAAATACATGGCTTTAATATTTGGCAACAGTGTGAAAAGTGAACCAACGCAGAGAGTGAAACGACGCAAAATGTCGTTTTGAGACTAATATCCCTTTGGGTCTAACATCCCTTTGGGCTAAAAAACCTCTTCTGGAAAGCAACGTATGTTGGCACATGAACATTAGTCATGCATTTTGTTTCAAAATATGCTGTAAATGATACCTATTTACGATCAGAAATGTTAAATGCAAATTCCAATACTTTATAGGGTATTTCTCCCGCCTTCTTCGCATGCCTTCGTGGTGTAGTGGTCAGGAAGCTCGACGCATAACCGAGAGGTCCGTGGTTCGATTCCCGACGAAGGCGTTGCTCATTTTTCACGTCTCCTGCTACGAAATAACCTAATGAATCTACCCCGGCGTTCGAACTCAAAACACGGTGATGATGATTCTCCACCACCGGGATATGGCGATTGGGTCCCCAAAACTCCAATCGCCCTTTTAAAGGGGGAGTATTTAAGGTATTTCTCTCACCTTCTTCGCATGCCTTCGTGGTGTAGTGGTCAGCCCCCTCGACGCGTAACCGAAAAGTCCGTGGTTTGATTTCCGGCGAAGGCGTTGCTCATTTTTCAATATTCCTGCTTTAAATACCTAATGACTCCACAAATTGACCAGGTCGGATAGATTTCGTAAATATTTTAGAGAAATATTCGCCCTATAAAACCTTTTACCACAAACTTGGTAACTGCCTCACTACCTACATGGGAGGAAAGACAGAATAGAGAAACTTACATATTGTTACGAGCAATCGGGTTCGTGATGACCTCGAAAACTATGATAGTTTGTTAAAATTTATTTTTCCAAACGAAACACCTTTACAGTTCTGAAAATTTCCACAAAAGTAGAAGTCTTCTCAGCATGGCAGAGCAAAATAAGCAGTTATCACATCAAACTACTTAGAATGCTAAAGACAGCAGAATCCTAAGCTAATCTAGAGAGCGAAGCTGGTACGAAGTTTCTCTTAAGTCAACTCTGAATTAAGAGATCAGAAATTGATGTTCTGTCGTGTCTTCTATAATTTTTTCCTTGCCGCCGAGAAATTTCCAGAGTTTAGATTTTTCGAAATTGCTGAAAGGCATATACAATTACAGTTACATATGACCAGGCACAGTTACACTTGCATACGGAAATAGACAAATCACAGTTATACAGGAGTCAGACAAATTTCGCCAAATGTTCGCAAAGTTTGGGAACTTTTGGCGATTTCTCGCCAAATTTTATGACAAAAGGCAGTTGACGAAACCATCGCCGGCTTGGCACTATCTCGACAATTTGACGTGATAGCCATTTACCTCCATGTTAAATGGACTTGCTACTGTAACCTTATTTTCCCGGTGAAGCTTCTCAAGCTTTTCATATTACATTATACAAGCGATAACACAATTTTACATATAATGTCACTAAAACTATGTGTACAAAATTGGAAACATTGCTCCCTTCTCAAGGACTGCAAGTCCCGGGCAGTACAATCCTTGGACAAGCTATATTTATAACTGAGGAAAATGAATGCAACATTAAAATAATAATTTTAATAAATGACATAAAAGAAATGAAATACTAAATCAACAAATAACTGAATGAATTTATAAACTTATATACACAAAGGACCATGGACTCCGTAAAACTATTTATATTACTTACACTATGGGGACTATGTGCTATGGACTTAACTAACTTACCACTAGCTGAATTGCTATACCACCTGTTATATGATTATCAGTCTTTGTACTCAGTTGGTGGAGCATTCTATTATCGCTAAACCTAGCCAAAAATATCTATAGAATATTAAAATTTAATTAAAAATTAAATAAATTTGTAGCTTAATTTATAAAGTTACTTCGGAAGATAGGTATTTGTGACGTGTGATATTAAAGAGACTCAATCAAGATTTTGTGCTGAATGATTTTTTTAGATTACTTTTAGATTTTCGCAGGTCATTGCCAGGTAGTCTATGAGAGTTTTAAGTTTCTTTTGTAGTAGCTTACTCTTTCGGAGTTGTCTCAGCCATACCTGGGGACTTTCAGCTATGTTTGGCTGGAAATGTAGGTCTTTGGTGATTTCACACTCGAACATTTAGTGATCGATGGTAGCTGTTGATCCGCATATGCATGAGTCTGTATGGTACAATCCGAAGCGAAACAGATAAGCTGTAAAAGGTTTCTCTGCCTGTAGTGGTTAATTCCCTTGGGGGTACCTGGAGGATATTCAATTTTTAAATTCATACGACAAATTAAAATACGGCAAATTTGGTACTGCTGAAACAAAGCTCAGAAGGAGCTCGGTTTCGTAAGTACAAGTCAGACAATAAAGACAGATAGTGCAGTTGGACAATAACCACATTACCAATAGTTAAACAGTGGTTGTTCGCTGCACTGCAACCTGAACCTGAACCTGACTGTTAGCTTTTGTGTCCAGTTAGTTTTCCACAGGGACATAAGGTTCTGTTCCAGTCTTGATTTAAGATGTTATAATGGAATTGGCAGAAAGATGGCTGATTCAAGTTGTCCATTTGCACTATCTCTTGCCAGTTTTTCGGCTGCTTCATTGCCCATTGTGCACACATTAGTGCATGTCCAGGGAAGCTTGGGATATGTTTTCTCTGGGAAATAGGATAGTAAGTGTTGGATTTCCCTTACTAGTGGCGAGCGGCTCAGTCCGATTATTGCTTGTAAGCTTGAAGTTCTGTCGGAAATTATAACGCTTTTTCCTTGTTGTTTCCTGGCAAATTGCATAGCTTCTCTAACGGCTAACAGTTCAGCTTGGAATACAGAATTTGTACTGCTAAACTTTGCCTGCCAGGTTTTAAAAAGTAAATTAATTTTGTATGCACAGAAGGCACTTCCGACACCCATTTTAGTTTTTTACCCGTCCGTATAGATTCGGGTTGGAAAATGCTCTATTGGAGAATTCAGTACTTGGTTTTCTATGTACAGATGGTTTGGATGTAGATCTAAATTGTACTTATGTTTTTCGCAATCTGTTGGATGGTACATCGTATTATTGAATGTGCTGGTTTGGCGCAGTCGTGCTGCTTTTACTTTTGTTGTCTCTTGTTCTATTGTAATGGTGATCGGTGGGATACCTGCTATGACATTTAAAGCGCTTGTGGAGCCGTTCGATATGCCTATGTTATTGCCAGGAGAAAAATTATTTGTATAGAAAGTAATTGTCTTTGGACATGCATATTGAGGTTTTTGTCCAAGCTAAAACGCCATGTAGTAGATTTTTTTCTTATATTATATGGTACCATAGGTTTGTAATTTTGGGGTATAGTTGCTAGCGACAGTAAATTCCTGATAGTTGCTCAGGATTATGAGCTTGCCTCTGGTATATTCTATGCGTTGATGCCAAGAGAGTCTGTTACCTATTATGATGCCCAGATAAGGGATATTATTTTCCATTTTGATATTCGCATTGTATATCCGAATTATTGGGTATCTAGGATTTCTGAGGAAAGCTCACGGTTTTGGAATACGTACTATGGACTAAGTAGTAAGGGGCTAACCTCTCATAATGAAAGACTTTAGGCTCAGAATTTGACGACTTACTGATCCAAACTACTATCTCGTTCAGCCAGTTTAGGACTGTGTAATTACCATCCCAGGATGACGATCCAGGGTGTAATGAACGTTACCATACCTTGTTACCTTCATTGAATGGATGTTCTGTAGCTTTCATGTCGTATCGGATCTTCATCTTCTCCGTCGCCAAGTTGGCTCACTTTTGGACAAAACTGTACATTACTTCAAACCGTGCATGGCGGTCTTCAATGTACTTCGCAGTCGATGAAGGCACACCAGTAGAACGACCAAACAAGAGATCGCTAGGCAGACAAAAGTCACAAAAGAAAAGCAATTGGGATCGAGAATAGATAGTAGTCTCGTGAACAGCATTTTGATGGATTAGTAAGAACAAAAGTACGTTCTGGTGCCACTGGCTTTGCTTTATTAAGGATGGTTCGATTAAACTTCACTACCATACCGTCTGAACTGTGGATGTAAAGTTGCTATTTGGATTTTTTCTGAGCCGAGTAGTTTTTACATTTCTTATATTACATTGGAGATAAAATTTCTTCCTTGATCGGAATGCAACTGCTCTGCTAGCTATGTCTTTTAATAGCATACATTAAAAGAGTGCACAATCAAAATTAATTCTATAAAAACATTTCATATTTATTCTCAACGGTAGCTTTCAACCTTTGTATGAAAGTTTACCCTTGTATGAAAGTATAAAAGTTATTATTCAGAAAAAAACACCCTGATACCTGATTATATATAAGTACCTGATTCTGAACAATACTTCCCACAACATACTCTATTCTTTACATTAAGTTATTCATGACATAACTTTCGTTCACAATTCTTCCAAATAACATTTTGATGCATTTCAATTTAAAATTACATTACTGATTTTCAATATTATTATAGTTCTTTAAATTTATAAATTATTGCTTTACTTCATGGATTCATAAAAATAATATTCAATATAATATTTAATATTTTTTGTATTAAAATTCAAAAACACAATTTCTTTTACTATTTTCTGTACCAATAGTCAATATTTTTTCATTACTATCCATGTTTCATGTTTATGTCATTTTCAAACTAAATCAAAATGATTAATAATTATTCAAAACTATAATAATTATTACATTACATTTTATTCACCTTCACTAACTGAAATACTTAAATAATTTAAAATTTCATTTCCAGATTTATTCAACATAACTCTTATTGAAAATTTGTAATGCAAATGTAGAATCATTAGGTTTACTTCCGAGCAGGAAACATGAAAAATCAGGGATGGTTTGCAGAGTCATTAGGTTATTTTTTTTAAACGGGAAAGGTTAAAAATGAGCAATGGCCTCGCCGGGACTGGAACCCTGGACTTCTCTAATATGCGCTAAGTGTGCTAACTGTTAGACTACGGAGGCATGCTGAAAGGAGGGAGAAAATACCTTATAGATTTTGCCAGAATCTAAACTCCGGACCTCTCGTTTGCAAGTCAGATATGCTATACCGTTTAATACACCTTTTAAATGCACAATACCGTTTAACTTTTTATTTTCGTGGAAACATCATTACATATTCAGAATTATAAATAACAACAGTTATCTATTAAATAATTATAATAAACATTTTATCTGCACAAATTAATGAACAGATTACTTATTTCATAGTTATTAGAAACTTTTCGCTTACACTATTAAAACAAGTTAACAATATGAAATGTGCTAAAAAAATTTATGATTTGAAAACCATTTTAAGTAATTTAATTATGATCTTTTAGAATTTCTGAACTACAGTTAATATGCTTCTAATAAATAGTTAAATCACATTCTAAAATGTGAATCTAAAACATCAGCATCTTTCAACGTTAAAACCCAAAGAACCTTTATTAATTAGGTTGTAGAGACATTAGGATTTTTAGGAAGCAGAAGAAGTAAAAAATGAGCAATGCCTTGCCCGGGACTCGAACCACGGACCTCTCGAATACGCGCCGAGTGTGCTGACTACTACACCACGAAGGCATGCTAAGAAGGCGGGAGAAATACCTTATATACTCCCTCAAAAAGAAGACGTGATAAATGAGCAGTGCAATCACCGGCACTGAAACCATGGACCTCTTCAAAACGCGCCAAGTGTGCTGACCATTACACCACGAAGGCATGCTAAGAAGGTGGGAGAAATACTTTATAATGTCTTACAGAAAATGATGCGCAGTTAATTCGTCAGCGACATCTCTTAAACACACTAAATCAAATCATGGCCTGGCAATATAACATTTTGCGCAAATGATAAGCGTATGAAATCACAAGGCTTCTTAAACATTTTTCATTCATAACTTCTTTCATCATGAAGATGCTTTCTATGACCCTCATCTGTTAAACCTAAAGTACAGATGTAAAAATTTATATTTTTTTATAAATAATTTATTTTAGGGGGCACATATGAAAGGTAGTAGTTTTATCATTTGTTTCACATATACAAAAATTAATGAAAGAAAATCACATTTTAATGAGACAGGTATGCATGCTGTTTTGCTGGGTAACAAATTAAAACTGGATGCAGTATTTGACGTTTCATGGTGGAACTATGTTTGGGTTTAATATACGTTAAAAATGATTCGTGCCACGTATGTATTTGGTGCTGATTGGGTGAACAGCATTTATTGCCTTTCAGAAATTGTGGGAAATTCCGATTCTTGTTCCAATCCAGAATTCAGTCAAGTATTTTTGTGAAAACTCAAGTTTTAAGTCACTCGATAACTCATGAAAGTCCTCTTAGACTTTATAAAGCAGGATATTAATCTCATTAACATCAATAAAAATGGTTTCTGAATCCATGAAAAGTTTTGAAACTAAATTCGATATAAAGCATTTGCAAAACCGTATTTTTAATATTTTCAAGTGATTTCGAATAATTTTTGCAATTAAAATTTTACAGTTATTTTTTCAATTATAAAACTATCGATAGTCGAAATGATTTCAAATGAATCATTTTCCACCCATTTTCCAAATGTTTATCTTTTTAATAAAATTTCAAATTTTATTTCGAAGTAAGTATATTTCTAATTTTTTTCTTGAATAGATGTATTGAGATCGATTTAGTTTCTCAAAAAACATCTAACAAACAGCACAGCTTTGATAGTCATGAATTACTTTGAAAATGAGGAGTAAGATCAAATTACTTAAACTTACTTTGCTTACTTGTAAACATACTTTACTTACTTTTTACTTATAAACTTACTTTGCTTTTTTTTTGTTGGATTAAAAATGTAATAATTTCTTAATAACAAATAATCTTAAACTTCGTCCTCTTGACATCTTACTTCTGTGTCTAATAATTAACTTTTTATTTAAGTCCATGCTTTTATAGAGATTTTAAAATAAACTACTGTTAAGAACACGGCTTTTAATAGACTTCTAGTTTCGACAGCATTTGAAAAAACGCTGTTCAAGTCTGTTCTTACTTTTTTGCTGCAAGGGCGTTTCGTTGGATTAAGCCGTGTGCTAAAATTACATGATCATTCCCAGCTGCTTTACCAAATGATTTAGAACCAAAACTTTTGCCCGTCATTGCTTTTGCAGAATCCACATATATTTCAACCCAATTTTTCCATTCTAAATCTTCAGTTGTAAAACATTCTTCAGCTTTAGCGTCTTCCCCTCTTATACATTTTCCCAAGAGACAATTAAATAATTCTTTGTAGAAGATATCTTCTAATTGTAACCGACTTAAATTTACAACTTATATTTTTTAAATATCAATTGTTTCAAACAATTGAATCTCAAATTTTGGGCTTTTTTAAATATAGCAATATGTTGCTAGAATTGCTTATTGTTAATTTCAGAAATTCAGTTGGCAACAGTGTGGTTTGACAAAAATATTTTCCGAATTTCTTCGAAATATCTACTTTCGTGAAGTATTTCTACTATTTTAAGAGCAGAAAGTAATACAAGATCTTCTCTAATGGTTATTTTTAGAACTCGAATATGAAACTTTATGACGGGAATAAATATTTTTCGTTAACAGTCTTAAATTTCGCAAAATGCTGTTTCTCTTTATTTGAAGATTTTAGCAGTCGTTTGAAATACTCTTTACAATCAAGTCGTACGAAGGATGCTTCGTTTCAAGATGCTTTTCTAATTTTGATGGCTGTATACTTTCCACAGCCAAAATGTTATTGCAAGTTAAACGAAAAGGTTGTTCATTATCATTACGATTGTTGAAAGCTAAACCAAATTTGAAAAGCATCTCATGTGTTCTTTTACGCATCTTGGATGACTTATGTCCTGCTGTATTTGACACTTTCGCCAGTACATTTATTACTCAAGTTCAAACATTTATCCATGCATAAACAATATTGTTACCCTAAAATATAAAAAATTAAATCTTTCATAATAATTATTCAAATAAACACTAACATTAGTAGAGTTAAACAGTAAAATACAATATTATGTTGTTCTTAGAGATATGCATAGTCGGCGCGATGAAACACAGCAAATGAAGTATACAGGGTGACAAATGAAGTATACAGGGTTACGCTGTAAGGAAAATGTAATACATGTTTTTTTGCCTATTCCCTCCTTTTTTTGCTAATTTTATTGTCCGAAAATCGAGATGGGAAAATTATGCGAATAATCTTATTTATGATGGATGCGTTTACCGTAAGAACATAACAAATGAAAAGTAATTATGAGTAAACTACAAGTAATTATCTCAATATTATTTCTTTAAAAGAAATCTGCATTTCAATAAAAATACAAAGTTATATTAACATTACAGTATCTAATAAGGTATATTAATTTCTACTTCCCTTTACTTTGAATCTAGCTCTCTCTTATCCGCTGTCTCTGTTACTCCTTAGGCCACGAATTACTCATCCGTCATTGGAGAAGGTGTCTAGCTGACTCAGCGAAATCGTAGATTAAATGTCAGCTCGTGTTTGCTTCACTATGACCGCTAGGAAATATGGTATATTAAATTAAATGTAATGAAGAACTTGAAAATAAATTTTCTTTAAATTCGTACATCAGAATTAAATTTTTGCATTTCCAACATTTCACGGTCGCGAACCACAGATAAATAAACTCTACTTTAAAGCGTATTTATACAGGGTGTTTATAAAGTCCCGGACAAATTTTGATGTTTAATAACTCATAAAATAATAAAGATAGATTAAAATCAATAACATAAATGGTTAGATAGACTCAAAAAGTTTCGTACCCCTTGTCAATGAACTTCCATGTGTGCCCCCTTCGTCGCACGGAGAATATCAAGTCGATATTCAATTTCCCGCCAGGTACCGGCAAGCATGTTGACATCCACAGAGGCTATTGCGGTTGCAATTCTGGCTTTTAGGTCATCTATGTTCGACACTCTCCTCCTGGAAACGTTGTCCTTTACAAATCCCCAAAGGAAAAAGTCCAGCGGCGTTATATCAGGTGATCTGGGTGGCCAAGGAAGTGGACCTCCTCGCCCAATCCATCTTCCTGTGAAATGATCATTCAAGGAACTAGGAACGATGATACACCAATGAGGTGGTGCTCCATCTTGCTGCAAAAAGACATGTGGCTGAAGCTTTTCTAGTTGTGGGAATACCAAGTTTTCCATCATGTCTAAGTATACGACTGATGAGACCGTCTTTTCTGTAAAAAAAGGCCCAATGACTCAGTCGTGCATTAGTCCACACCACACATTAACATTTAGGGAATCCTTTAGTGCCTCATGGTATTCATGGGGGTTTTCAGATCCCCATATGCGCCCATTATGGCAATTAACAATGCCAGAAAGATGAAAGGATGCTTCGTCGGAGAACATTATGCGCTTCAGAAATTCAGCATAATTTTTTATCATCCTTAGCATATCTGTTGCAAAGGCCATCCTCCTAGACCTGTAATAATAGTCAATAGTTGCCAAAAACAAAAGAGAGAAAAATGTAATTAATAAGCAGACGATATTTAGAAAAGTACAGATATTTAGACTGGAAAATGAAATTATCTGAAATTAACCACACGCGCAGACGATATTTACAAAAGTAAAGATATTTAAACCTGAAAAGGAAGATATAAAAGTTATTCCATCAATAAAGGCCATAAGTTTGTTTATATCTTAATTATTATATCACCTTTATTAAGTGCTTGGGTCGTTATGCAAGACACTTTTATGAGTTATTAAACATCAAAATGGGTCCGGGAGTTTATAAACAACCTGTATTTCTGTAATTGCTTATATGACAAACCTCTGTTAACTCTCTATATCAAAAAGGTACTGAACTGAAATATCTCCCTAGATATTTGAAATCGCTTTAAATATAATAATATTCGAAATAAACATTTCGAATAAATTTTGAAGCAGTGGAATTCCACATTTTTAGAAACTTTGCTTCATTAAATTATTTGTTTTTCATATTCAACAAGAAGAAACAAACTAACGAGAAAGAAAACATTCAACAAAACAGATAACCAGTGAGTGAAAAGTTTTCTTTTGCAGGCTCAGGAAAAATATCACCGAGAAAAGCTAAACAGAATGCCTTAAATGCAGAATTTATTCTAATAAATCACATTACTTTGAAAATCCATAAATCCAATTTTACAGACAAATTTCGATTCCGGAAACGAAGTATAAGAATATCTTGTTTGAGGGAAAGGTCCAGAACAAATGCTATCCTCGTTGACTCATTTTAAGAATTTGGATTTGAAGACATGTAGATACATAAAGAACTAGCTGAAATCGCA
>KK115397.1:209950-220023 GCA_000611955.2 Stegodyphus mimosarum | reverse complement strand
GGAAAGATTTAATATTTACTTGTTTTTCTTGACAATCGTATCTGATGCATCAGTTATAAAGCTGGTACTGCATGTGTCTTATGTAATGCAATTTACATTCTTTAAGATACTGCGTAAGCAACGGTAGCAATCTAGCTAAAGAGAGAAGTGGAGAGCGAATGCAACGATTCGAGATGAAAGTTGTGTGTTCATAATGTTTAGGGTTCAGTTTCGTTTCCTCCCTATTCGCTAATTAAAGACTTCAGTTCCTAATTCTGATGCAACCATTCACAAGCATTATGCAAATGCGGAGCAATATGCAAGTGCTTGGGTCGTTATGCAAGACTCATATGATAAGGATTGATTTTGGAATGAGGCAGTTTAGAGATGGTTAATATAAGGAATCATAATATAAGAGATTTAACATAAGCAATTAAATTGGATGGTTAAATGTCTATTGCAAATTAAAATTAGCTTTTTTTATCTTAATTATTTTTTATCTTACACACTTACGCCGCGCGTACATATACACACGGATGTATATGTACATATATGTTTTTTACATGCAATATTACGCCAAAATAGTCAGAGTGGCAAAAATATATAGACAGCCTTTTGTAATGATTCGTCGTGTCGATAAGCTTCGTTACGTAAGGAATTCCTGCGCCTATTTGTCAAGTGGCAAAAATATATTGACAGCGTTTTGTAATGATTTATCATGTCGATAAGCTTCGTTACGTAAGGATTTCCTGCGCCTATTTGTCAATTTGAATTGAATGGTTCGTACTCGATACTCATTTGTGTATGTTGTTGTTTGCAGCATGTGGAAGAAAAATATAGCTGAGACATTCGTCATGTTTCGGAAAACCTTTGAAATTGACATTTTGTGTAAATTATAATTTTAAGAAGGATTTTCCAGATTAAAAAAATAACTTGTTACTTGAAGACATATCCGACTTGTGCATATATTGATAAACAGATATGAAAGTGACTGAGGACATATAACAAGGTACAAATGAATATTATCGAAAGACTATTCATCGGATTTTCTTTTCCCTTAAAGAACTTCCACAAAATTTAATGTAATGTCTGTCCGGTAATTTCCACAAAACTATAAGACTATAAAAAATAGTTCACTGACATGAACAAGATGTAAAACAAATTGACTGCCTGGTTTAAAAAATAATTTTCTGCATGAGGTTTCCATGAATATTTCAGTATTTCCAGCAACAGATACCGGGATTTCCAGCATTGTAAAGACAGAGTGTGACAGAAGTGACAGTGATAAACCATAGCAACAATATTTGTACAAAATGCAGAAGCCAAATATTTTTCAGCAAGATGTGCTTTTTCCCGGTTTTTTCTGCTCGGGGCACTTATTTTTGCTTTCTGATTATTGTGTTAACTATGGCTACAGATAAATACGCAGTATGCGAATTGTCTCTTCTTTGAAAGCATCAGCTAAAGACGCGATGGAAGTGAACAATTTTCTCACTCTTAGTAATGAACATTTCATAAAGGGCGAACAAGTCCCTGACGATGAGGATTTAGCACGATTTCGTTCTGCATCTTCTGAGATCAAAATGATGGTACGCAAAACTGCGCTCATGCAGGTAAGGATTGAGCAAAGCTTCACTCTCTAGACAGATGACAAAGTCTATGAGACTGAATTTAGGAAGCATGGCACCATTTTAACACTAACATAATCAGGCTCCGTAGATATGCTATCATTGAAAACTGGCTTGCGTCTATTAAAACCATGAACCACATAGGCTACCGTGAAGGTCGTCTCCCCAATCTGTCAGGATAATCCTTCGCCTCCGACTTCTAGTACTTAATAATAACATTTTTATATTTCCCCGAATATTGGTGTTCGTTGCAGCTACTCTGAAATCCTTGCAAGCATGGCAGCTGCCATCACCTAGAGGGAGTCTAGAGATGGTTTTCAAAGATGGGAATTCAGCTTCAGATACTTAAAGGTGTGAAGCTTTATATTTTAATTATAAACAACAAGGCCGTCATCCATTATGCAGCAGGCACGGCTTTGCTTCTTCTTTTAAAACGTCTACATAAACAGCTGTACCTTGTTGCGCGGCAGAAGAATTGAAGTTAAAAGTTATGTGAAACTCAGCCTAAAGGCAAGGTGGATGAGCAATGTAGCTCTCGTAATCTGACGATATGTACTTCTTGTCCCATAGTTATGCTGTCTTTCAACCTGACTACCGTCAGTCTTCCTTTGTACATTCAGCTGCAGTGGTGAAGTTTCCGCTGCAATATTTAAGTCACTGGTTTGCGAGATTCTGAATCATCGGCAGATGCTCAATAACACGGGCCTCTGTGGAGAAGGGCCAAGCATATCTTTTTGTTCAAACTGGTGTCCCACAGAGTAGCATCATGAAGAACTTTACACTCCATGACGACGTTTTACCATGTCTTGAGCATCTGAGGTGTTGCATCATTTCTGGCTGAGGATATACGGTAGCTAGAAGCAGAAATTCTTCACATGATATTCGAAAACTTGCAAAATTTTTCTTTTATGTCGTTTATAAGAGAAAGCATTATTGAACGTCCGAGCCAAGTAGAGAAATTGTCCAATAAACTGGATATTTCTGCCATGAAGTTTTATACATAGGCTAAGTTCATGCCTTTAACGTTAGCATTACGGCTTTTGCCGTATACCTATAACTACGATCAGAGGTCATTTTGCCCGCTTATTCCGAATAGAAGAAAAGGCTCGCTTTTTTGCTAATATAATACTAATGAAGTTTTCTAATAAATTTTTAATAAAGTTGGTGTTAATCACGTTACACTTTTCTTGTTTAATTAAAGTAAATTGAGTAAATATATGCAAGCGAACGATGATTTAATGTAACAAAGAGCAAAATAAAGTAAAGTGAGTAAATATATTAATTAAAGGATAATTTAATATAACAGAAAGCTGAAAGTGAAAAAATCACTCTAGATATTTTTACACTTCTTATCATTTAATAAATTGCCTCACAAAAATTTTCACTATGACACAAATATATTAAAAATGACATACATTAATACTAACATCACTCGGTTCTGCACAAGTTACTAATTATTTAATTTTACCTGTACATGCTCCACGAACGTAGTTTTAGAGTAATGTTGCGTTTTACGGGTTCGTGGATTTGAGAGTATTCCATGAAACCACGATGCAGAACAATAAAAAGCACAATTTATTTACAAGAATCACTATTTACAGCACAGTTCCAAAATTACCTTTAAAGGCGTCGAAAATCTACAATAAATACTCTGAAACAATCAGCAACACAGCTTCAGGCTGTAACTGTACAGGTAGCTTCACGGCAGCACTTAACTTCTAATAAACACCGTTGAACAATCACCAATACACTGTCAAGCTATACTGTAAAGGTAAGCTTCACGGCAAAGCACTATCTCGATCGCTTTCCGTTCACAAAACTCTCGCGTAGCTCAACACTCGCAGTAAGCAGCGATTCTCACAATTCTCGCAACTAATCACACTTAATCACACTCACTCGCAACAACACCTGCTCTCCGAAACGCAAGGGTTTATATAGCTTTTCCTTAAGTTCCACAGGTTTCGAGAAATATCTCGACAGGAAGTTATTCTAGAAGCTCCCCGATTGGACCATGGGATATCGCCAAATGGGCGATAAAGTCGCCAATCTGGCAACCCTACCATACACAATTTTATGGCAACCCTAGTGCTATGCCGGAAAGCTTACATACAGGCGCAACCGCCGAATTTTTCGCAACAGTATTCACAAGTATTCTAAGTTTTGTTGCCTTTGCATGCATTTATTTGGCATTGTTTACTCTTACGTGAAGAGTTGACGCAAGTATCAATTTTCCTTTCATCAGATACAGAAACTTGTGAATTTTGGATGAAATGTACATCTTTCGGAGCTTCTCAGCCGTAATAGGAGTGAAATCATGACGACTGATGTTCTTACATATTTCCTTGTAAATTATCGATGCATTTATAGCGGCCAAATCAAGAATTTTAAAAAGAAACCTGAACTAGACAACGCCTGGAAGATGACTTCACTGAGTATTTTCTGCTCATCTGGGCCAAAACATCAACTCCACATTTGGTAGAATTGTAAGCATTCACAACGTCCTTTTATCATCAGATGTGATTTCCAATGTTGGGTGCGTGGTACTCAGGAGGAGGACGTTCTTTTTTTTCCTTGATAAGACGTAAAAGTTAAATTGTAATGCTATGCAATCTTGCTAGAATAGAGCTTATCACTCCGTATTTTTGAAAGAATAAGGTACTTCACTTTTTGCACGATTTATTGTGCCAACGCAGCTTATTCCTGAAATCCTCCTTTCTTTTACTAATTTTAGTAAAAAATTGTTCGTTGTCAGGTTCCTTCCAGTATTGTAGTAAGGTTCCATCAATCGTAAAGCTGCATGTTCCCCTACTATTTCTCCAGCTGGTCTTTCTCCTCTTTTCCCAAATAGGGAAATCCATTCAGTAAATATTTTGACTGCACATTAGTAGCAAGCCAAAATTTAACGCCGAATTTGTCCGACGTTTTAGACGTATACCGAATGAATCGTATCGGATCTTCATGGAAATTTATTGTTCATGTAATATTATATTTTTGACCGGCTCATAGCATTTCAAGCACTTTTCTATATAAGCATTCTAAATATCCGAAACAAGGACAAATGGATCAGTTTGCAGTCTTTGGGATCTAGTTGATTTCTTGTCGTAACTTAAATAGTTTGATAATTTCAAGAAATCTGTCCCTAACCATTGTCTCAGTGAAAAATGCCAGGCCTCAAGATTTTGACTAGGAGATGGCAAACTGGTATATATGATGCTGCCTCACGTCGGTCCTTGTTGCACTTAATTTCGGTCCTTCTTATAAGAACATATCAAGTTTTGCGACTTTAATTCCCTTCTGAAAATTTGGAACTTTTTATCATGCTTATATGCTTGATGACAGCAATGCTGTGTATGTATAATACACTATTTTAAAACTGCCCTTATCCGTCTTATTCGGGCCTGAGATTTTATCCGTAGTCAACCTTCAAATTATGTCTCTCAGCTCCTTATACTTTGAAATAGGATCTGTGACTGTCACAATCGTCGCACAGTGATCTAGGTGCCTGTATGAATTTTCTTTTTAGCAGTGCTATTCAAATTACAGGCCAAAACGTATTAACGAAGTGATTCACTATTTGCATTTTGCTGTTGCTAACATGTGAGTTATACTTTGATTGTCATCTTTTCTGTTACGGCGGTACAGTAATTGCGTGCATTCAGGGGAGCTTGGTAGGACGGGACATTTGATGTGACTTCCATAAAAGTTGGAAAGTTGTAGCATTGTTTTCAGAGATGTGCAGCTTTGAAATTTGCAAAGTTTTCGATTTTCATTTTCGACAAAGGCAAATGAGTGGAATTCCCATGTTTGTCATACATTTGGTTTTGGACTAGTTTACTTAGTAGTCACGATTTTGTTGTTTATTGTGTGAGCCTCTCGGAACAGTGTAGAATTTAATATTCATTTTGATGTGTTTTATTTTATATTGTCTGAAATGTGGTGTATGGTCCTGACACAAATCCAAGTACACGCATCAGAAGATTCTATATCATCAAACAGATTATATCTGCATAATATAATAAATATGCCTTCAACGTTTGAAATAGCTACAGTAAAACCTGGCCGGACGGAACTTTGTCTACCAATAATGTCATTAAAATAATCCAGCGCTGGTTTATTTCAGATGACGTGAGCTGCTTAGACCATAAAGATATTCATTGTAACATCTGCACATATATTTAAGTAATAATACTCAGCCAATACAAACTTCCTGAAAATCAAAGGAAATCACTTATTAGACTGTTCACTATCACTCTCACCAAAACGAATTGTATCTCAATAATTGCAACTTCCCAAATTATCTGCGAATATAGACCGAAAATTACAATAGAAGCGAAACACGCTAATGTGACAATCAAATTCGCTGAAACAAGCTTGTATTTGGCGTACATTTACAAAAACACTCAATCGATTTCGAGGGCAGCTACAGGTCCCTCCTCATCAGGAGAACAAAATATCTAGAAAGGGAAAGAAAGCTGAGTAACGGCTTTATATATTCTCGTGTAGGAGAATTCAATTTTCCGGTCAGTTTCTCCCCTATCAATAAAATTCACGGTTCGACTCTAAAAGATTCTGTTTCTGACTTTAATTCTTGAGGAATTTATAGTATATCGTGTCAGTGTGGCTTGAGATATATTGGCTAAACAAAAAGAGCGTTAAAGTTTCGTTTCAAGGAACATGAATCTTATGTCCGAAAGGGCGAAATTAACAAGTCTTCAATAGCGTTTCATAGTTGGAAATTTAATCATAATTTTGACTTTGGATCTGCAAAAATTATCCAAAAAGCTTCTTCCGTTGGTGAATTGGATTTTCTTGAGGCTTTTCATATTCACAAAGATTTAGAAGTTTAGTGAACGATTTTAAGTCTAATCCAGTCCTTCCTAATGCTTTTAAAATTCTATTAACATAATTCTTGATGATTATTTTTGCCGATAGATTGCGTTGCCTCCTTGCGCGGGGTTCTACACGAGAGTATATAAAGCCGTTACTCAGATTTCTTTCCCTTTCTAGATATTTTGTTCTCCTGATGAGGAGGGACCTGTAGCTGCCCTCGAAATCGATTAAGTGTTTTTGTAAATGTACGCCAAATACAAGGTTGTTTCAGCGAATTTGATAGACCGAAAACTTACTGAAAACTTATAATCCAAATGAAATATTTCCTAAGAGTACATCTAAGAAACTAAAGGGTATTACTTGGTGGACAGAGAAACTACTGCAACAGAGACAAAAATGCAGAGCATTACGAAGAAGACTGCATGCAATTGCAGACGACTAAAATAAGCATAAACTTCTTACTGTATTCAAAACAATAATTACAACAAGAAAAAGCACAGTATAAATAAAACATTCCTTTCAGAAAAACTAACAGTTGAAGAAATTTCTCAGCGTTCATTCGGATCCTTAGGGCATCTTTATAAACTAACTACATAAAACCCTACCAGTCATTGCAAATTTACCTGTAGAAAGGCTGTTCGCAATGACCTGTGGGGACCCTTTCCTATTAAATTTAACACATAACTCCATTCGCACAGTAAACTGCCTAGATAATATCAGTATATTTGCATTTGCTGAGGACATTGTCGTCCTTATCAAAGGATGTACCAGAAAAGAGCTCGAAGTTTTCGGAGCAGCTTTAGGCACAAAATTCGTATCTATAAGTCAAATTTTAAAACTTGAAATATAAATAGAAACATCTGTAGCAATAATAATTCCACGACGAGCTACTAATCCATCAAGACACCCCTGTATTAAATTTATCAATATTAATTACAGTTATGAAACAACTAAATATCTTGGTCCTGCTTAAGGATAGACTTACCTGAATTCCTCACATTCAAACTCTTTGACTCAATGCAATAGCTCCTAAAGTACGCCAATTCTAAGTAGCCAACCGGAACCAAACTCAGCATATTCAAAAAATAATATGTACCACAGCAGCTGAAAAGGAAGCGCTTTATGAAGCAGCAGTATGGGCACAACCAATTAAAAGAATGAACAGCAAATCCCTCTTAATGCTCCAACGTCCGTTCACCTTAAACATCTGGAAAGAATATCAAACATGTGCCATCAACAAATAACAATTACAAACAACAATCGCTTCCCAAATGAACTGAACAGGAGGCTATGTATTCAAGAATCATATCAATTAAGACAAGACGCTACCTTCAACAATATCACGCTGAACTGAAAGGATCAGGCACGCACATCCCAATCAACAATATGCAAAGGTATTTATTGTGCAACAGATACCTATTATTATATTCACAGATGCCTCCAAAACTGCTTATGCAATCAACAGGGTTTTTGTGTGCGATTAGGGAACCTTTTGCCTGCCAAAGGGAACCTTATACCTGGTAAAGACATCTCAACGAATAGAATATTGTTTTACCAGTTGAAGCGTTAGTTATAACAGCACCCATTCAATGTGTAATTAAAATAGCATTAGAAAATATAGTTATCTACACCGATAGTTTGTCTTCGTCACTTGCTATATTCAATTCCAAATAATAATCAATAATCATGTCTATATATAACTTATATAGGTTAAAGCCTATGTAAGCCTTATAATAGGTAACGAAAAAGCGAACAGACTAACTAAAAAAGTAACCAGTAATCATGAAGCTTAAAAGCTACATATTCCGGCACCTTCTTCTCGCCTGGAAAATAATTCTGCATGAAATAATTATGTAACAATGGCAAATAGAATGACGTCGAGCAGAAACTCGCAGACTATGATTTCGTTTCTGAAGTCTTAAACAATACCTTCATTCCTAAAAACCCTAACATGTATTTTCATGCCTAAAGTTATAAGGTATTTCTCCCGCCTTCTTTATATGCCTTCGTGGTGTAGTGATCAGCACGCCCGACGCGTATTCGAGAGGTCGGCAATGCTCATTTTTGATCTCTCATGTGGCGCCCGAACTAAAAAAGAAGGTAGATGATGATTTTCGACCACCAGAATTTGGCGATTGCGTCCCCTAATCCCCAGTCGCTCTTTAAAAGGTGGAGTATATAAGGTATTTCTCCCGCCTTCTTGGCATGACATCGTGGTTTAGTGGTCAGCACGCTCGGCGCGTATTCGAGAGATCCTTGGTTTGATTCCCGGCGAGAGCATTGCTCATTTTTCACATCTCCTTCTTCAAAAATACCTAATGTCTCTACAAAGTCAGCACAAATAGACCCATAGACATCTCAGAACTAGCTAATGTTGTTACGAGTCATGGGCTGTTTCTAACCTATTTTCATCGCTTCTCTGTCTCAAATACACGTGTGTGTGGATTAGAGGCTCACCTGACCATTATTGTCTTCTACTGTCCACTTAGACTGCCATTCATTTACCTCTACCGACCTGCAGTATGAACTACTTCAAGAAATTCATCATCTAAAACCGTGTATCTATTAAGAACTGCAATTACAATTAATAGTATTTCAGATATGCGAAAAGACATTTGCGAAACAGAATGAAGACGTCAATAAAATTCAAAAGTTATTATTACAAAAGAATAAGTACTAAAGAAGTACCTAAAGAACTTTAAATCAAATTATACGTCAACTCCCATCACTTAATATAACGTTAAAATAAATCTGCAGTGAATTTTCCAAAATTTAGAAATCTAAAAAAATGTGGTAGAAATGTCATTTCTATTAATACATATTGTATTGTTATAAATGATATAAAGTTTTGAATATGAGAATGGATATTTATTTTATGATCAGAAGAAAACGCATTTTCTTAATGGAAAATGTTAATCTACGAATTCAAATAATTCTTAAATATATTTCTGATAAATTTTTAAATCTATTTTGTACATAAATAAATAGTATATTATTGTCAAATATGGCAGAATGAAGTGTATTATAGGGTTTTAAAGATAATATCAGATATCAAAGAAGATTATAAAAGGTTAAGCAACCGAAAATAAGGAAAGTGCATTTATGAAACTAAATACATACTCTGTAAAGGGAAGCATAATATGAATAGCCTTTCTTACACTCGCTTCGTCTATCGATATTTTAAGTAACTCTTGAGGGAAAGATGGGATGCTAATACCTCCGTGTAATTTTATACCAAAGTAACTCTCCATTAATTTATTCAAAACGCTGTCCCCATTAATATAAATTTAGCTCTCGTTTCTCTCTGTCTTCTTCAATATTCATTTCATTCATTTTGCAATAAGGTTTCAGATTTTCTGTAATGCCAACATATTGTTCGCATTTATATTTTCTGTTCTAAGAATGCTTATGTGTCACTCCATTTTATGTCTCAGAATGTATATGATGATACTGCTCTTTAAGTACTCATGTGATTTCTAAGCATTTTTGTGAATTATGAATTATAAGCAAAATTATTTTTTATGACTCTTTTATAGGATTTGCGGTTATATAAAGAAATATTTCTTAGCTTCACATTTCAGGTTTTTTTTTTAATAGCTCATGATTTTATCTTAGTTCTTTCTTTTCCTTTATTTA
>KK115397.1:113478-209925 GCA_000611955.2 Stegodyphus mimosarum | reverse complement strand
CAGGAATGCAAATTAGGTTAAATTTGTAATTAGGAAGTTCATCTAATATTTAGACAAAGTGGATTGGTAGCTGTAAGACTCAGTAGTTCAGGAGATTGTAACGATCCTCAGGTGAGGATAGTCCGTTTCACATTAGAAGAATTCTTGTTTTTCAACAGAAATAATCTTCAGGTAAATTAACAACGGAAGTGTGTTAAGGGCACGCCTTGTGTGGTTTCCATGCGAACTAACACCCAGTGTCCGCTAAATGACCGGAAAGTAATTTTCCACAGAAGGAACTTGTAAGGACCTCCTCCCCTGTGCTGTTTACTTTCGAATTTAACGTAAAAGGAAGAAGGACACTTTGCTTAAAGATTTTTGTTTTAGATGTAGCTGTAAAAAAATCGCGCCACGTTGTCAGGACTGAGTATTCTGTGCATGTTCTTGGCAAACATCTTAAAGTAACTCCTTAAAGTCCTTAAGTCCTGATCTGGAACAGGGAACTGAATGCAGCTAAGTTCTGGTTGTAGATACTATGGTTTTAGTAGCGGAATAACTGCACTTGAAAGGGATTTAAAATCCTCTTTTATTAAATCAATATTATTTACAAATCCCTTCCCAACTCGGGAGGAATACAGAAAGTAGAAGACCATACTTGGGTCTAAATGAACAATCAGATAAATTTAAACTAAAACTAAATAGAAATTTAATCAAGCTTTGCTCATAGAGCTAAACGCGGAGTTGGCCTCTAACTAAATGGTGCGTAGCAAGATTTACTAATACTAGCGCACTTGGATTTATTTCAATAAGCAATCACGTAGCAAGCACTATGGCTTAGAATTTAGCTGCTAGCTGGTCAGGCGAACGTCGAACAGAATGACCGTGATCTGAGACTAAAAGCTCTCTCAGACTGAGAGGTTTCTACCTCTGGTTTAAATAGTCATTGGCTCCACTTCAAAATTAGCATAAGCTGAAAATGTGCTCTTCTTCTGACGGGAAGTTGAAACTGAGAAGAGATAGAAAGATTTAAATTAAAATTAAACTTTGTTAGTTTAACTAAAACCTTACAACGTGACTGTTCAGAGCCACGTAAAGCGGTAGTTTTTGTATGTATGGCTGTAATGAATTACTGTTTTACTTTTATTACTCAAGAAATCCTTATTAAGTTTTAAAATAAATATTTAAAAGAGAGCTGGTCTGATTATTCATCAATCTGAGATGCTATTACGTTATAAGATCCTTGAAGTGGTAGAGTGATAGCTGCAGTGCTGATGAGATTTTACGCGTGATTATGTAACTCTCAAAATGAATGCAGGATAAACGCCAGCAATATTTGAGACAAACCACTGCAGGCGTAATTTTATTTATAGACTTATAACTAAAAATTTTATATGTTAATCAGAAACTCTGCTAGTACAATTCGGTTGGTCCTTAGTAGTTTTCAATTTTTATTCCTGAATAACTGCAGTTAGATCTGAATTATGTTGAGCCTCAACTTTAAGGGTTTTAGACATTAGATTACATAGTATAATAAACATATTTCACTGTTAAAAAGGCCAAAGTTGGTGTAGTTTAATTAGGGCAAATATAAAACTGTAATAATAGTAGTCTTATAGACGTAGCGTACTGTCTTCCTAGGTAATAGCAATGGAAAACAAAATGAAACTTTTTTTTCTTTTTATTGAGCTAAAAAAATATATATTTCCCCCTGCACCACAAAGTATTACACGAGGCTTACAAAAAAAGACACATCAACTTTAATTAAGGGGTCTCATACCTTGTAAATCCATCAAAAAAACGAAACAAATTTTATGACTTAATTTTATTCTGTATTGTATTCTGAACACATTAAAAAAACCGCATTAAAAAAAATTCGTAATAGAACCAAAAATATAGCTAAAACAAGTTGACACACTTTACTGATAAGGCAATGTTTACATTGGAGGGGGGCGTGGCCGATGCAACTGTTTACTACTTTCGCATCTGTTCTATTCAGCTTTATCTGTGAAAAGCGTTATCTTTGCTATGCGAAATGCTAAATAACGAGCCACACAACCATATTATTCTTTTCCACAACTCGCTGGAAGGAAGAAAATTCCTCAACTCTGCTTTATTTTGATCGTGAAATAATTTGAATGCTAGAAACGGGCTGATATCTTTGATCAGTATATGCATGTGCTCAGCGATATATTTGATTTTTTGACTGCTTTTTTGTATTATTATCTTTAACTTTTTTAATTATTTAAATCCTTTTGAGATGGGTAAAGAGTATAATCGATCTGTCGGCTATAGAAGCAAAAAACGCCGATATCATGGCCATAAGAAAAGTGATTCTGTTGTGAATGAAGGCAAGTCAGTATCTGCTAAAAAGCTGAAATTAGAGACTTCTAATCATGTGAATGATGCAGATAATTACAGTAATTTGCAAGGATATCGATTTATCGATGTTGGAATTTTATTTGCAGCTCTTGCAACATCATTGTGCTGCAAAATATGCCATTCAGAAGTAAGTTTTACTGAAGAATCAATTCGTGGTAGCTCATCAGTGTTTTCTGTAAACTGTTTGAAGTGCAATTCTGTGCAAAAAATAAACAGTTGCCCTATGCAAGGATATAAGAACAGTGTGCCTGAAATTAACATTAGGTTAGTTTATGGTATGAGGTGTATAGGCCAAGGATTAGCCAGCTTGAAAACATTTTGTGGTGTTATGAACATGTTACCACCAATTGCACAAAAGAGCTTCGATGTCATTACCAAAAAAACAAAAAAGGCCACCCACACTGTTGCCATGCGGTCAATGAAAACTGCTGCTGAAGAAGAAAGAGCAATTAGCGGTGCTAATGATATAAGTGTGAGTGGAGATGGTACATGGAAGACTCGTGGGCATACATCTAAAATTGGAGTATGCTGTGTGATTGGTTTGGAAAGTGGGAAAGTAATTGATGTGGAAATACTCTCTTCGTTTTGCAAAGCACGTGAAAGCTCTGCAGCATCAAATCATGATTGCAAAAAGAATCATGCTGGAATTTCGGGTTCCATGGAAGTTATAGGTATGAAAAGAATTTTCTTACGTTCCGAAGAATCTAGGAATGTGTGATATGTCAAATATCTCGGTGATGGGGAAACCAAAACCTTCAAGGAAATAACGAAACTGTGCCCATATGGTAAAATTCCAGTGGAAAAACTTGAATGTGTAGGCGATGTGCAGAAGCGAATGGGTACACGTTTGAGAAAACTGAAACAACAGTTACGTGGCCTAAAGCTGAATGATGGAAAGACTCTTAGTGGAAAAGGTCGTTTGACGGATAGCATAATTGATAAACTTACTGTTTATTATGGGAATGCTATTCGCTCAAATACCCATTCGCTACAGAGCATGAGAGAAGCTGTATGGGCTACATATTGCCATATGTCTTCTACTGATGAAGAGCCCATGCATATGTTTTGCCCACAAGGGGAAAACTCGTGGTGCAAATATAACAAACGTGTGGCCTGTTCTGATTCAAATGAAGAGAGTTTCCATCATCAACCTACTGTACCTGTAGAAGTGATGAAAAAAATTAAAACTGTGTATGCGGATTTATCTGCACCAAGTTTACTCAAACGGTGTCTCAGCGGCAAGACTCAAAATCAAAATGAGAGTTTCAACTCGATTGTTTGGAAATTTTGTCCAAAAATTTCTGGTTGTGGAAAGACAGTCGCAGAAGTTGCAGTTTTTGAAGCTGTCATAGCATTTAATGATGGATATAGAGGTCGCATGGATACATTAAACGAATTGGGCATAAATCCTGGTACTCTTGCATTTACTGCTGCAAATTTAGCCGACATAGAAAGAGTTCGAACTGCTGAAATTCGCAATGATTTCCGAACATTAGAGGCTCGCAGAAAAAAACGCTTGGAACAATTAAAAAAAAATGAACAATTATTATCAGTAGAAGGTGTTTACTATCAAGCTGGTGAATTTTAGTCATGTAAGTTTATTTTAATTTCTTTTTCATAATTATAACTTTAGTGTTTTGAGAAAATGCATCTTAATTTTCATGACGATCCGTAAGATTAAAAAACAATAATTGCATGTATAAGTCCAATTTTTTTTCCTGTGTATATATAATTATATTGTATTTACACATACAATTGTATATAGAATTGTATTAGAATTGTATATAGAATGAATTATTATCATTCATATATTTACACATTTAGGTTATTTTTAATTAGTGATTAACTATAAATTTATATTTTTCTTTCTTCTTGAAATTTCCATGATTTTTAAACTATTCATGTAAAAATAATTTTTGTATTGTTAATTCATTCTATAGAATTCACTTTTGGGATCATTTTAAAGCAAGTCATGAGCCAATACTTATATTCTAAATTTAGTTATCTTACGGATCGTGAGGTAAGCTGACATGGAAAGTTCAAACTGCTGAAATTCGTGCTGATTTCCAAACATTAAGGGCTTCCATGAAAAAATACTTAGAACAATTAAGAAAAAAATAACAATTATTATTAGAAGGTGTTTCCTATCAATCTGGCAAATTTTAGGGTTGTAAGTTTATTCTGATTTTATTTTTTCCATAACTTAACTTTAAGCTGCGTTTTCTCAAAACACTAATTTTCATTACGATCCGTAAGATTAAAAAAAACTATTGCATGTATAAGCCCAATTTTTTCCTGTGTATATATAGTTATATTATCTATAGAATGAATTAATATCATTTATTAATTTACACATTTAGGTTATTTTTAATGAGTAAATAACTATAAATTTATGATTTTTCTCTTTTTTCTTCAAATTTGCATAATTTATAAAATATTCATGTTAAAATAATTCATTCTATAGAATGTAGTTTTGGGATCATTTTAAAGCAAGTTGTACGCCAATACCTATATTCTAAATTTAGTTATCTTACGGATCGTAAAGTAACATAATTTTTTTAAAAAAAAGTTATTGTAAGCCAATACCTATATTCTAAATTTAGTTATCTTACGGATCGTAAAGTAACATAATTTTTTTTTAAAGTTATCTTATATTAAATGTATTATATTATTTTTTGTAATTAAATGAAGGGAATTATTTTATGATTTTCTTAGAATTGAAACATATCTTAAATGGCATTTAAATTTTTGTGTAATTTGAAAAAGTATTTAAAATATTATGATTAGTCGAGACAGACACACTTTCAGCATGCATCACGACTCTTTAGAAGGTATGAGACACTTAATACAATTAATTCAAAGGAATACACACACAAAAAAAGAAAATAATATACAAAGAAAATCATTTGCAGCATTTAAAATAACATCGATAAAATCATTAAAAGCATGGTAGGCCCAGAGCAAAGAAACAAAATCATGATATTTTGGTGGCCAATTAACTAAAATTAATTTTAGTCTACATTTCTCTAAATTTCTTACATAATTAAGCAAAGGGTAGCCAAAAAGTATATGAAATCACTTTGCTGAACGCTGAGAACACAATAACACAAACTGGAAGACGTCAGCTTAATCAGTTTAAGATAAACATTTAACCTGCCATGTCCAAACAGAAATTGCGTAACGTTAAAATTGAGCAATAAATTCTTACTTTTCAATCTCTCAAAGACAGTCGGAAAAAACTTTCTTGTAATATCTTCCTTATCAGAAGATTAGAATCGAAATTCTACTGTTCAATCACTTTATAGTTTTTTTTAAAGTACAGTGAGAATATTTACTTCAATAATATCTTCTTTAGTTGTATTTTTAACAAGCTCTCCCGTTTTCATAAATCCCAGTATGACCACGGACATTCCATATCCTTTTCCAGTTGATCCACGAGAGATTGCTATATATCAAGAATAGTATCGTTACATGATGAGATATTTTTAGAAACTCGAGGAGAGAGAATACGTGCAGATTAACTAGCTGGAGACGTGTCTATCCTGATTTAGTATCCAACTAATTGTAAGTTTAATACAGAGAAGTTCAGTAATATAACAATACAATCATTTCTAATACGAAATTGGTGGTGTTCAATTTGAACACCACTCTCAAAGATTACATAAGCCAGACCAACTTTATCATCAGTTCTGCTACCATCCATATAGCAAGCAATTGAGAAAGAGTTTTCATCAATATCTAGGCTATCCAAAATTTGTGTTTATTATCTTGTAGATGGATGAGGAAGAGCAGACAAGGGCAACAGACGATCAAAGTGAAAACTAGAGCAATTAACAAGGCCATCCTTGTAATCTATATAATGCAATATAAACATATTCAACGGTGAAAATCCAACAATAGCGTAAACAGCATTATAACTAATAGCTCGGTAATCCTGACTTCGCCTTTTGACTCGAAGCAGATGCTCAGAACTTATCTTCTTTTTTAGAGACAATCCCCAAGCTCTGCAGCTATATGAAATAAATGAAACTTGGCTAGACATAATTTGTACCACTAAGAACAAGTTGGAAAGGTAATACGAAAAATCTCATCCATTTAATCACAACAGTATCAAACAGTATCACAACACAAGCAGTATCAAAATATACTATATTACCTGCTGTACTCCACTATTAAATGAAGCTGACAAGATATATTATTATTATTATTTATATACTTAAATAAAGTTGACAAAATAACTCCAGTACTTTCCAATATTACACAGCTACTACGCAAATACATTATTATATCCATTTATACCATTATTTATAAATCTGTAGGGATTGTGCCCGCAATTAAGTGCAACTTGTGACAAATCCTTGATTAGAAGTGTGAGCGACTTGTTGCTATTTCTAAGATGAAACAGAATTTAAGAAGGGTGTAATAGACCCTTTTATTCAGTACTCAAAAGAATTTAATAGAAGGCACTTCTTGCGATTACAAAGCAACCAGCATTTATGACGTAACTCAAAATGATAGAAGTAAAAATTAAAACTAAGTCGTAAGTTAGGTAAAGGCTTACACACAAATAAATAACGTGTTAAGTTGGCTCAAACCTGCACAGCCGTAACAAGCACTACTGACAAGAAGAAGGCAACGTAAAAGACAAATTGCGATTGCTATAGTAGAACTGCAACTAGAAACCTGGTCTTCACGCTCTGATTAAACAATCTAAAACCTTCCTTTAAATACTATCTCTTTCTACCTCATCTGAATACGTACAAACTAAAAATTAACAAGCTGGCAGAAAAACGGTAAAGGAGAATATCAGTAAAGCTATTTAACATAAAATAGCTGGTTAGATAAAATAAATTAACTTTCTTTTGCATAAGTTAAAATTAGCTTAAAAACTCAAATATTGTTCTCATTTTTAAAATTCGTTAATTCAATAATTTCGAACACTGTGATATTGATTTCTGCTAATGAAATCACCTATTTCTCGCATTCCCTTCTTTATTTCTTAATGTGAGAAAATAACTGCAGGTACCTAGCATCATGAAATCAATGTAATGTAACCTAATATGATCAGTTATTATACATACCGAAGTGTAATGCTTAGAATTAGCATTTTATGAATTGCATTTCCTGATTCATCTGAGAAATCTTCCGCATCAAATTGGAAAAATTGCATCATTAGTTACAGCTTCATTTAAAACACGATCTGTTTATAATAATTTATTTCAAGCAACTGGAAAGCTTTCATAAACGAATCCTCAATTTTCTTTAGTGTTCCATTGTTTTTGAAAATTGTTTTGTCTTATTCTTTAATTTAGTATTTCATGTAGTTTATTCCTACCAAGATTTAAATATCTTCCATTCTTGATGCCCCTTTAGCGATGCATTCCCGGCTTTGTTGCCATCTATTCCGATGCAAACTGCCATATATGATCGTTGTATGTGAATGTTTTCTTTGAAATTTGAAATTTTTGCTTTAAATTCATGGCTATATCTTTTGCAGGTTTTGAAAATATTTGGTGTTTTGAGGACACTTCGATTAACAATAAATATTTACATTAAGCAGAGTTTTACGCATTGCACAATCTAGCAATAAATAGTTTGCTGGAGGATCCTTTCTTTATCCCGAATTTTTGGGAGCTGGAATGTCTATCCACGATCCCTATCTAAAGTTTTAAATTATACCACGAAAAAAATATACATGCTGCTCCACAACATTTCTCTTCTGTAAAGACTTCTAAATCAGACTCCACTGAGTATCTACTTTTTTACAGTTTCGTACTACCTTTACTACTAGCTCTAGAATCGTAAGAGAGCTAGATGGCATATCGTCCTATCGTAATTTTAAAATACAAAGAAACAAACTCAGATCAAGGTTGAAAAAAAACCTTTTCATTTACTAGCGTGACGAGTTATTTAATAACAGAAAATCATATAATAGATGAAACAGTTTTCAGACATGATAAGAGAGGAACAAAAGGTGTAGTATGATAAGAATCGGAGCGAAGTAAATTATAAAGTGAGAGACTATGTTCTTAAAATCAGACACATTTATCATCGTCAGGAGAAGGAAGAATAGCCAAATTTTGTCCTCGATTTCAAGATTCATACGTAATTGAAAGAATTCGGGAAGCTGGGGTGTTTCTGAAGAATAGAAATTGTGACAAATGTAGCCAAATTAAACCATAATATAACCGGACTAAAATGTCATTCTTTCAAGTTATTTTACACGAAATTCGTGCGGATAACGCGAATTCCACAAGCAGCAGCGACAACGAGTAGAGACCTATGGAAGAACAAGTGTCACCTACAAAAAGAAAGGCAATTGTAAATACAAAGTATCAGGTAAAGAATCCTAGGAAACAAACAGAGGCAAGAAACGCCAAGAGGCCAAGATGGTATGAATCCAGGAGGCGAGGCGAACCACCGAAGGACTGTCAACGTCAAACTATGAAGGAAAGTTCCATCAGAGGACACAAAGTACGGAGAGGAACAGATATCAAGAACACTAAGGAACAGCCAGCCAGCCGAACAAGCAAGCAGATTCCAATGTTTTCACGCGCCTGAATTTCGGAAGGGATGACTACGCGAGAATTCTAAGGCGACCAAACATCGAACTGATCCGGCGCAAAGCTGTAACTCCAGGGAAAAGTGCCGAGACTTCGAAAAGGACCAAAAAAGCGAAAGGCTGCAGAGATGAATGTAAACTAGCACCGTCAAAGCTTCCGGATTAGACAAATTAAGCCCTACCCAACATGGAATGTCTTCGTGAAGAATAAAATGGAAGAATTAAAAGATAATGCCATTTTAACTTATCTTATTTAAGTTCTATTTTATTTTATACCTGGAAGGAATATTTGCTAGATTCGTTTGAATTTTGCTTCAAGTGAGGTTGTTTTAGTTTATTTAAAGGGCAAAAAGGCACGGAAGTTGAAAGTTCGCACATGTACATTCTGGAACAACATGTGCGTTTGTTTCGGGGCGCCATGGGCGCACAATTTGTGTTTATGGATGACAACGCCCATCCTCAACGTGCAAACATCGTAAGCGAATGCCTTCAATCGGAAGATATCACCCGTATGGACTGGCCAGCATTCTCACCGGACTTGAATCCAGTAAAGCATGTGTGGGACATGCTTGGCCGACGGGTTGCAGCCCGTCAACCTCCTCCTACATGTCTACCGGAACTTCGGAGGGCATTGCTTTTTGAGTGGTGTAATATCCCCCAAGATCATATCATTAATTGGATACTCAGCATGCCTAGGCGTTGTACGGACTGTATTGCATCGTCTGGGAGACATACATTGTATTAACAATCATACCAACCATGTAACATTGTTTTTTTGTAAATAGGTTTTTTTTTTGTAATTTGCTCCAAGGAGAAAAATCGCTAATTTTTTAATGATATCAAACATATAGCATCTTTTTTTGCGCTTTACCTTTTGTTTAATAAATAAGCTTTACAAATAAGTCAAATTTGTTTTGCTTCTAACTCTTCCTTTGCCTGATTTTGCATTATCCTTAATTTATGGACATGAGTGTATTTAATTCTCAGTATTGCAAAAGCACATTGCGCAACAGTTAAATGAATAAAAAAAATTATCTGAATTTTTTTGCAATATTTTGAAATCTTAGCAACATTTCACAACAAGTGTAATTTTATGTAATCTCAGTAACATAAATGAAATTATTTTCTAAACATTTATAAAATATCGAGCGTAAAACCCTTACATTTTGCGCAATTCATCTACATCCAAAAAGAAAAAAGTGTGACAAAGATTGGATTTAACTATAAATTTCAAGCTTCTGTATGTAGTAAGGTTTTAATTTTATTCGATTAGCATTGCATGTTTTCAGTACGTTTCTCTATTTACGTAATTTTTTGTTAAAAATTTTCGGAGTCAAATAACATAACTTTTAAAGTTGAGATTCAATTTCTCTAAGCTGGCAAAAGTAGGTATGAATTTTGTTCGTAAGAGAAGGGATGTATTTGTACATCATTTCATATTTTAAAAAAAGGTCTTGTAACCAATCCTTTAATATAAACCCTGCTGCTAATATAAACTGTTGGACTAACTGTAGTAACGAGGGTACCCTCTGGTGAGTAGCCAGAGAAATATTCCAGTAACAGTCAAGTGGTGAACTTAATGGGTTGTATCAGACACTTGCTCTGTAATTTTCTTAAACGTTTAATGTATTGCCAAGTGCGTAACTTAAACCTGTTAATAAATTATTGTAACACCGTAAAGGACTCTTTTATCACCCCATCCAAAATGCCCCCCTTCCCCTCATAAAGCGATACCCAACGTAAATGTTTAATTGTAAGAATTTTCGCTTGGCTTTTACTTAGTTTCTTTTTTAGATCCATCACCCCGTTGGATCCAGCTCCTAAAACTTTAGGCAAAGAATACCTCGCCTGAGAGATATGAATCTTTTTCTGCCACACCCGCTGGTTTAAAAGTAACAAACAGTTGTTAATGATATCTTTTGTTTTGCATTTAAACATTAATCTTTTGTAATGTTTTAACTCTTAAGTATATACTTGTATATATACTTTAACATAGTATACTTTAATGTATAAACATAGTTTCGAATTCACTTGACGAGGCATTAACTCAATGATATGTTTATTACCCTGTGCCTCCATAACATTTTTTCCTTATTCGTTATTTTTTTCTTGCACTCCGTGTTACATTGCTGAAAAATTGTATATGCTTGACGATTTAAAGTAGCAATGTTATTTAAACTGTGCCATTTCTCTTATATTTTTAGTCAACAAGAGTGTTTTTTCCGTATATTATTTCGACACTATGTTACATATTTTTTTTTCCTATTAACTAACTTTAGTAACAGTCTGTGGTAAAATGACAATAGATCTTTTCTGGGTAAAGTAACCTCATTACAACCTTCTATTTAATGCCATAATAAAGTCAGTTTTTCCATTTTTTTTTAATTTCCGAAGAATTTATATTAAGTGAAACTCGTCACCATGTCGTTTTTCGCTAAAGGACGTAAACAATATACGTGTGTTCTAGCAAGCGAACTTAATTTGAATGGTACTGAACAAATGATAATAGTTGATACTAAGGATGCCATGAGTAAGGTATATAATGAAGAGTTTATAAAAGACCTATTTTTTAACATAATTAAGGAGCGAAAAGAAACAGAAGGACGCGAATTTAACGAAAGAAAAGAGCGTGCGGAACGCGAATACAGCGAAAGGAAAGAGATAGAAGAACGCAAGCACGATCTTGCAAAATAGAAAATACAAATAGCTAGTTCAGGTTCTAGGCATGATTCCGTACCTGCTTTGAAACTCACCGACACGGATATCCCTAAGTTACAACTACAAATTTTAATTCTTCACTTTAATCCAAAAATGATGGCATGAGCCTTTTTCTCACTTTGCTTGAAGAGCAATTAACACTTTTGAACATAACTCAAGGGAAATGGGTAGTGTATCTCTTAGGTTTGTTACCTAATGACGTTACTAAACTAATTGCAAAGGAATCTACTAGAGAGGCTCAAGATTATGACAACATCAAACAAATTCTCTTAAAGCGTTTTAAATTAAGTGCTGAAAATTTCCGACAGTTATTTTCTCAGCATCTCAAAAGTCTTGATAGGATATGGCGAGATTTTTACTTTCATTTGAGAAATCTCTTTGATGGAGGATTGGCGAATTAAAGGTCAATACTTTTGAGAAGTTAACGATTTGGTGATATCGGACCAAATTAAAAGACGACCCTCTTCTGAGTATAGAGTGTATTTTGTGGATCATTTCTCCGAGTGGACTGATCCTCTTCAACTGGCTGATAAGTTGGATGTATATGAAGAAACTAAAAACGTTAGAAGTAAAAACGGCAGTAAGGACACTCCAAAACGTCCTGAAGTAGTGGTCCCCAAAATTATAAAACTAACCCTTAAATGCTAAAAACTCAGCGACAAGGAATTCTAGCATGAGAGAGGATTGACCAACTGTTAGTTGCTATAATTGTGGAAAATCAGGCGTCGTTAAGTGTTCATCATACACACCTTCTTCAAATAAAGAATCAACCGACTTCAAAGCTATAAATTAAGTTTGTGGAGACACCTCACGCGACTCTTAACGGATTTACGGGAATTATCTGCGCTGATATTTACGCTAGTTACACTATAGCGGGAGAAATATCATATAATCTCTTGAAAGAACATGGAACAGAATTTAAGAAAACTACTATGAAGGTCACTCTCGCCGACGGTATTCAAAGAGACAAAGAGTACCATATGACACAGGTAGACATTCACATTGAAGGAAGATCATTCCGCATAACTTTATTTGCGCTTCCCTCAGCAAAGGCTAATAGGACACTTTTAAGATCGGATTTTCTTAGAAGCGCTGGAATTGATTTAGACCTACTAAATCCTTTCGTGGTTTTAGTACGATAATCCGAAACAGAAATTTATTCATAATGATTTTAAACCCAATGAGAGAACTCAATGTATGTCGGAAGTGGACACTGAACTGTTAAGAGAAGGTGAAGGACAACATCTATTACCTCATCAAAGATCACAATTAAATGACTTATTGAGTCAATATTCAACTATCTTGCAACCAGTAGGAGAGGTGACACCCTTCATAGAATTAAAACTGGAAACTCTCCCCAGTAGCTGTACCATTATACAGAATGAACTCTGCCAAGAAAGAACTCTTGAAGCAAGAAATTGACAAGCTCTTGTCTGAAGGAATAATTGAAGAATGCGAATCACATTACGTATCCCCAGTTGTTTTAATACCGAACCCTAATGAAACAGTACGCCTCTACACAGATTACCGGAAATAGAAAGCGATCAAAATTCCGAATTCCTACCCACTTCCGAGAATGGATGACCTATTACACGAGGCAAAACCTGCTCCTTTCATATCGACCCTTGATCTTCGTGCAGATGATCACCAAGTGAAGGTTCATAATGATGATCAAGACAAGACAGCATTTGTATGTCCCTTCGGAATATAGCGTTTCTTAAGAATGGCGTTTGGTCTTTGGAATGCCTCAGCAACATTCCAGAGGTTGATAAACCGTTTGCGCAATGGAATGGAGGACATCCTAACCCTCACCCATCTGTACTAACGTATCTCACACGTATCTGTAAACGTTTTATCAGAATCATACGAGAAACACTTTTCTGATCTCAAAGCTATTTTCGGCTTTGCTTAAAAGGCTTTTGCTCTTCAAATACCACGAAAACAGAGAGAAATTCCACTTCCTTTCTTCTCGTGTGAAATGTTTGGGATTTTCAATCACACAGAAAGGAATCGAAGTTGAGCCAGAAAAAGTGTGCTTTATTCAAAGAACTCCACCTCCCAAAAACGTCAAGGAACTCCAGTCTTTCTTTCAAATTTGTTCTCGGTTTAGACGATATATACAAAACTTCGCGGGAATATTACGATCTCTTAGTGATTTAACAGAGAAGAAAGTCCAATGAAAATGGGGTTTAAACCAGAAAAAAAGCATTTGAAACTTTAAAAAATGGCCGCATAACACCTCCCGTGTTAAGGGAACATGCGACATGTCGACGGGCAAAATGGAACTATTTCGAGACGAAAGTTATTAGGGTATAACTTTTCTCATAATAAACTTATACACTTGATTCTTTTTTTCATTTAAAATACATAGATTGTAGATTACAGAAGAAACATAAAATACATATTAAATGCCTAATATTTTTAAAAACCGGTTATTTAATTTCACTTACCTTTGACGAATCTCTTGTGACAATGTGTTAGTTTGGTACACTTTTCTTAAAAATTACTGCACCGGTCGTTTTCAAATTTTGCATGGTATTTAAAAAAATATCATTTAAGAACAATAAGCAGTATTTTACATTTTACTTAAAAAGAAAAATATTAAAAATAAAATAATAAAATATTTTGAAAATCATAAAAAATTATTAATATATCCAATACTAATGCTCGTAAATTTTAGATCCTGCATAGTTTCAAAGAAATAGTAATGATAAACAACTGTAGAAAATTGGAACCTTCCAGGTTGAATAGTTTTCAAGAAAAGTGTATCGAAAGTTAAAATAAACACATTTTGAGATAAACGAAAAAAACCATTTAAACACTAATAATTTACAAAAAAATATCATTTTAATACTTTCCTGCGCCATAATCATCCGGAACTGACATTTCTATATCAAGCTGTTTTTGTTTTATAAATTTATTTTTATTTTTGGCCATTTTAGAAAGCTTTTGGTAAGCGAACTGGGCCTCACGAAATCTAAGACAATTTATTTTCTGCAGACACTTTACCATATAAAACTTCTGGTTGCATTCCTAATAGTTCCATTACTTGACCGCTTTGTACACCATGACTAAAACATATTACTGCGTTGAACAAGCCTAACTTTAATGTGATAATACTTATCAAAACAGTATTTCAAAATCAAAAATAAACACAGGAAGCACGAATTTAAATGAAAAGAGCGAAAAGAATAGCGAAACATAAAATAAACAAAGCACGTTGAACATAAACATACGAAAATCGACAACTGTCCACCACACAGCTTAGTAAACAAGCCAGTTTAAAAAAAGTGTTGCCAAGCGCCTTTCAAAAGTATTCTGACCAAGGAAGTAATATAAACTGCCATCTGTCCCCTTAACCTTCTAACCAGCAAGGCCGTATTTATACGTTCGAAAATATTGGCTCTCATACCGGCAAGGCAGCATATATGCGTCGAAATATTTTGGACTTTATAACGGCAAGGCAGCATATATGCGTCGAAATATTTTGGACTTTATAACGGCAAGGCAGCATATATGTGTATGCCTCAATTTTGGCACAAAACGGCAAAACAGCATATATGAGGACTGTCTAGGAGTACCCTCCCCTCTCTGCTCTTAATTTAAACTGACAGGTGGTAATTTTCCTCTGCGGGAGGTAATTGATGAGTGGAAACTAACTATTCGCTAGAGGCAAATGAGTTTTATCGGTAGGTTTTGAATAAAAACTCGGAATAAATAGTTCGTTCAAAACTTCCATCTTTTCTGTGTTTATGCCAGCTATAGTAAATGCTTATTTATGTATACAGAATTTTCATTTTCTAGCTTAATTATTCTGCAAATTTTAGGTCATAGTTTGGAAAAATGAAATTGCAATTACAATTAAAATTAAAATGCAACAGTAATTGCAATGTCAATAATTTATTGAAATGTGTGATTCCAGTTACATTGCATTTGCAATTAGACTCTGCAATTACTTTGCATTTACAATTAGAATGTGACTACTTTTTAATAGAAACTACAATGTATGCAATTGCAATATAATTCTTAATTACAGTTACAGTTGCATTGCAACTGCAATTGCAGATATTATAATTCTATAATCTAATTACAATTATAAATTTTATTGCATCTAATTACAGTTATAATAAAAATGTAATTGCAAATACATTATTAATATATTATTATTATATTAGTTAATTACAATGTAATTTTAATTGCAATTGAAGTAGGTAATTATAACTAGGTAATTAGGAAAGTAATTGACCCTGATAATTGGAATTAAGTAGCCGAATAAAATTATGATCATAATTGCAATTCTAATTGTAGTATTCAGTTGAAATTACATTGTAATTGTAATAGCATTATGTACTAACTAGGTAATCAGAATTACAAAAGTAACTGTTTTTAATTACAATTACAATTTATGCAATTTCATTTAAATTATAATTACGCTGTATTTATGAAATCTAATTTCATATTTAGTGCAATTCCAGTTACCTTGCAATTGCATAATCTAATTGCAATTATATAATATAGTTAAAATTACACTGTAATTGTAACTGCAGTAGGTAATTATAATTATATAATTAGGGAAATAATTGCTTCGGATAAATTAAATTACGTAACTCAGGAAAGTCATAATCTTAACTGCAAACACAACTGTAGTATGCAGTTGAAAACACAGTAATTGTAATAATATTATACAATTATTTTTGTATTTACAATTACAATGTAACTAATTTTAATTACAATTTACGCAAATGCATTTTAATTATAATTACATTTTAATTGTGAAATCTAATTGGATATACAGTATAATTGTAATTATATAATCTAATAACAATTACGATGTAATTGTAATAACATCTTATTTAAATTTAAGATTATTGTAATTATGTAATCAGAAAAGCAAGTGGCCTTTATAATTTCAGTGATATAGGCAATAGGAATCGTGATCGTATTTGTAAATTACAGTATATGTAATTTGTAAATTACAGTTACATAGTATATGCGAAATGTTTTTCTAGTTTGGATGATGAATTGTTAAATAATAGAATGGTATAATCACCTACAAGAAAAATATTACTATTTTCTGTTTGGAATCATCCTGCACGTATTGCAGGATGATTCCTACTCATGACGCTATCACACTGCACGTATTGCAGTGTGATAGCGTCGTGAGTTTTAATTTATTTAAAGGAAGTAATATCGGCTATTTTATATAAGCCTAAATGCGCATAACATTACTAAGCAAATATGCATGTTTATGATCTTCTTCGACATACATGTGAATATGTATTATAAGATTAAGGAAAAGATTGTATACTTGCACAAAGGAATGTTTTCGAGGAGGATTTGTTAAGGGAAGCTTGTCTTATTTCATATTACACAAAAAATTAATCATGAAAACTTCATTTATCCTTTCCTTTTCAGCAAGGGCATCATCAAGGATTAAACCAAGTCTCATAATTTTATCCAACCAATTGCTTTAGCTGGTAGAAAAATGACTCTGACCTGCCCAATTGCTATGTGTACTAAATATTTTACCAACTGTATTTATTACGAATTGCCGCCCAGATGAGAAAATGGTTCGTGACTCTGACTGCAGTACCGAAAAACCCGTATTCGAATCCCGGATAAGGCATGGTTGTAATTTCTTCATCCCTTTATAGGAGGCAACAGTGGCCCGCCTATTAGGTGCCTCCATAGTATTGTGACCACCGCTTCTGGCTTTAGTATTGGTCAATGTCTAAAATGGCTAGTACTCTTATATTCGTCTGGACTTATAACGTCTTGTGGCCTTACTGGCAGATATAGTCATCGAGCCGGTCAAGTTGTGTCGTTCGCAATAATTCGGCTATAAATGCACTGACTGACTGATTGATTAAAAAAAATTATTCAGAATTAGTCTTTTATTAAACATAGCGCATATTTTTAATAAATAGTTAAAATGCATTATGTATTTAGAAGAACTTGCACGAACTATTTTCCGCAGTTTCAGGTAAAAAGAAATAAAAGTATAATTTTCTGTTGCGCCTGTGAACGTTATATGATTTGGATTTTGGTAAAGCACCAACAAATGCTTCTGTGGAGGACTTTCTAAAAGAAACTGTCTCATATTTACATCACCCGTGAAGAAAAGCAGAAAAAGATCTTTATTTAATTGAATGAGAGCAAACATTTAAGTAGAATGAGGTATTCACGGAGAATTTTCTAAAGTGAACTGGTTTGTATTCATGTTACACATACGGAAATCCACGGAGATGTCCAAACATTTAGATTGTTAGCCGGAATTCGAACACGGTTAAAACTAGCACTATTCAAAAGACGTCTTATCTACTCTATTACTGCTGAGCCAAGAATCTAATTATTTTTGCAGTTATATTGTAATTCGAATAGTCATTGTCTTACAACTGCAATTATAGCTGTGTTAGTTGTAATTTTAATTACAAATTAACTACAGCGAATCACCCGCTTTTCTCAGTCAATAACAGATAGCTTAGAAACTAATGTTGCAGCACTCTGTTAATCATCTTATTTTTACACATATTCTTTGAACTAGATTTACGTTCGTTGGATTCTAAAGAAATATTTATTCATTTTGTTCGTTCTTTTCCTTCTACTTCAATTCTTAAAAATTCTAGTAACTCGCATAAACAACAATAAGGATTCTTATTCGAAACCCTTAGTTACCCGATGTCCTTCCAAGATCTAACATTGTTTTCTGGATTCGCTGAATCAACTAATGGCGAAAGCTTCTCGGTATATTTTTTTTTTGTAGTGAAACTTAAGGATTTTGAGGCAGGCAATTGTTATTCTAGTTTATCATAAAATTATGAAAATGGAATATTTTGTCCTTTTAGTAGAACTAGATACCTTACTTTACGAACATAGAATTGTATAAAAAATTCTTTTTCCCAAATCTGAATTTTAAAAGTTCTGCAACTTTCCCATAATAGTATTTTGACGGTGAAAAACCTTCGATTAATTCACGCGCTGATGACTCAGGTTTCATACTAAGTCTCAAATATTCAAATTTATCTCGACTGGATAAAGAATGATCATTATGGATTTTTGAAAAATGGCACTGGTAACCAATTCAGTTCTTTAAATCTTCGTAAGATTTTGTTACTTCTATCCTAGGTATTTTTATCTGAGTTTTTAATTTGGTCTCAGATATGTTTCCAACATCTGAGTGTATTGTTTCAGCAAAAATTGTTTCTTTAATCTTAAGAAACCTTAATTCGGTCACACCGCATTTTGCCTTCCAATTTCTCCTCTTTCATATTTTTATGTTTCAAAAATTCCTCTGAGTGGAATTTAGAGCATTCATCCTTTCATACGTTATTTTTAATGCTTCAGATCTTCCTTTAATTTCTGGTTTATCCCTCTCTTTGAGATAAGTGCTTCTAAATTATTTGCTTCAAGTGTAAGCGATTGTAAATGTAAAATCAAGTAATGCTACTAATGTATAATCAAGCTTCGAATCGTGCGAAATTAAAAGATAAACAGTTATCTACAATTAACAAAGAGGTTTAACATAAGAAAAGAATTCCTAATGGCTAGCGGCGATTTAAATATACAAAGCTGAAAAGAGAATTACAAATTCGTAAACACAGTTTCTATTGCCAAATTTCTACACTTGAAGAAGTAAAGGCTCAGAAATAGCATTTATAACACTGTACATTTCACCCTGCGTTAACGTTATTTTAAGTCCTTTCATTGTAAGAAGCTTTTCGTGGAATATGAAAGATATTTCATCTTTCATTTCTAATTCTGAGGGCACCATAAGATCTTTCCTTCTATTTACTACAGATTGCATAAAGTCTTTCCTCTTTGTTAATTTTAAAACATGTCAATTTTTATCTGGTCACGGTAAATTTGCAAGTTACCAGTTTCGCTTCAGTATAAGATCAAATTATTTATATGAGTGTTCAAAACGAGTACTTCAAGATGTGGAACATTTAATGTTTTCCTGCTCTACTTATGGCCCTAGATTATGCTTACAGAACGATTTTAAAATGTTTGGTGTGACTTAGCCAGTGAACTAACCTACTCTTATGAAGTCTAGACAGCTGTTCTCTGTTTTTTTTTTGTTCGTTTTATTTATATAAGTAATATTTAATATTTTATATAACTTACTTACGTAAGCTTAGTGTTGTACGTTTTTGGTGCACAGACAGAGTGTATGTGTTAAAAAATAGCCAAATCAAAATAGTAATATCCCTAAGGTATCTGGTTGTTACAATAGATAATAAACTTACCTTCAACTACAAAGAATTAAGAAGAAAACCTCCAGTTATTAACCAAAAAAGAATGCAGGACTTCGGATGGGGCGTGAAACTGCAGATGTAAAATTTAATCCACATCATATTGGGTTGGCAATTAAGTAATTGCGGATTTCACTCATAGATGGCTTCAGTTGAATTTTTAGGTTTGCAGACGTAGTACAAATGTAAAACACATTTTGTTATTTGATAGTTGGCAATTCAGCTCTGAATCAGTAAAAAAAATTTTTGATCGGTTGCTTAGTTTTCGTTTGGCGTTCGTTGAAAAATAGAAAATCAAAAAGAACATTTTCGTCATACGCATTTCTCTCGTATATAAACTTATACCATAAACAGCTCATAAAAAGTTATGTGCTGTTTATGGTGACGAAGCCTTAAAAGAACGGCAGTGTCAAAATTGGTTTGCCAAATTTCGTTCTGGTGATTTTTCACTCAAAGCTGAAAAACGCTCTGGTCGTCCAGTTGTAGTTGATGACGACCTAATCAAAGCAATAATCGATTCGGATCGTCACAGTACAACACGTGAGATTGCAGAGAAGCTTCATGTATCACATACATGCATTGAAAATCACTTAAAACAACTTGGCTATGTTGAAAAACTCGATACATGGGTTTCTCACGAACTGAAAGAAACGCATTTAACGCAACGCATTAACAGCTGCGATTTGCTAAAGAAACGTAATGAAAATGATCCATTTTTAAAACGACTGATAACTGGCGATGAAAAATGGGTTGTTTACAACAATATGAAGCGGAGAAGATCGTGGAACAGGCCAGGTGAACCAACTCAAACAACATCAAAAGCTGATATTCATCAAAAGAAGGTTTTGTTATCAGTTTGGTGGGATTACAAAGTAATTGTCTACTTTTAGCTCTTACCACCCAACCGAACGATCAATTCTGATGTCTACATTGAACAGCTAACAAAATTAAACAATGGAGTTGAAGGTAAAGCGGCCGGAATTGACAAATCGAAAAGGTGTTGTATTTCATCATGACAATGCAAGGCCACACACATCTTTGGTCACTCGGCAAAAATTACTGGAGCTTGGTTGGGATGTTTTGCCACATCCGTCATATAGTCCTGACCTTGCACCATCTGATTACTTTTTGTTTCGATCTTTACAAAACTCCTTGAATGGTAAAAATTTCAATAATGATGATGATGTCAAATCGTACCTGATTCAGTTTTTTTGCTAATAAAAACCAGAAGTTTTATCAACGTGGGATTATGATGCTGCTTGAAAGATGGCAAAAGGTCATTGATCAAAATGGGCAATACATTACAGAATAAAGTTGTTTAGTTCCATGAAAAAATTGTCTTTGATTTTCTAAAAAAATCCGCAATTACTTAGTTGCCAACCCAATAGATAATAGAAAGAATAACAATATATAGTGCAATATGGGCATTCCCGATGACTGTGAGGAAATAAAAGCAACTCCAATCTATCAAAAGGCTCTGCCCCTTGAATTATATTCGAGGTTATAGAACAACCTCAAATGTTCCCCTATATCAACTTACCAGCAGTATCTTTCTGATCTTGGTTGGGGAGTAGAAATATTCAAAGACTTCAGTTCTTCAAGTAAGGAAATGCTACAAAATTAAAAATGAGAAAGTAGCTGCCAGATCTTACACCTTACCAGCCCATCCATATGAAATATATTCAAGCAGTAGCAATAACGTCGTGCTACGCACAAGGCAGGGCACATGCCAAATATTCATTCTTAGATCCATACTGATGGCACTCCATAAACAACGGAAGCTGATGCACCATAAAAATGTATCCCAATAATCATGACACAAAGTACAGTCACGAATACAAGTAACAAACAATAATTATTGGGATTTGCAGTCAAGAATAAGCACTTAAGGAATAATATTGTGAAGGTTATTAATTTATTGGTTGCCAGATGTAAAACGTTAGGCAGCGTAAATTAGCTGCCAAAGAAGTGCTTCAGTAACAGCGAAACAAAGCAATTAATTGAATTTACAATGTCGTTTCATCTTCACTGCAAAGAAATAAGTACCGCTAACAACATGAAGCCCAACACGGAACACTCATAAGTAGTATAAGGGGCTAATGTCAATTTACCTAGGGTGAATAACTTAATTAGGATAAATACACTCATACATAACGTAATATATCTCATAGTCTTGACCTCGATGGGCTTAATGGACAATATATCATCATGGGCTGTATTGAGAATTCTTGATGCTATATTATGGTCGACCATCGAGAATGTTGTGTACCAGATGCACTGGCCGGGTCACGAGAAGCGTGATCACATTGAAAGAGGTCTATGCCCTCTCCGAAGAAGAGCTTTTATTTAATAAAGTGCTATAGTACAAAGAAATATCATCTTGGTAATACTTTGAGACGGTTCATTTGCTGCATTCATTCGGTGTTGCGCTAAACGTTCTTCTTTGTTATTCATTCGTCTAATTCCTATCTATATAGACTACAACACCACCACGTGTTTTCCTATCGGGGACTTCTGAAACAAAGTTTTTTCAAGGAATCTATTTCCCATGTCATTATTAGTTCCCCTGCCGAATTTGGTGATAGTTTGAGGCACAGATGACTCGGAGTAAAATCAGTTTAAAACAACACATTGTATATGATAATATTATTATATGTAATACTTACTATATTCATAAGTTAAGTAATATAAGGCCTAGCACCCCCTTAAGTTGTTATTTGAGTGATTAATAGGAGGGCTGCTATATTCCTGCGCCTGAAAATCCGTATTTTGGTTATTCGGATCATAGCTACATGATAGCATAATATAAGTTAAACTAACGTAGCATAATTTAGCTCTATAAAATTTAGTATTTTCTGTTTAGAATCAACAAAAACAATTTTTGATAGCATTTAAATCGCGAAATTCCGTCTAAAACAGCAGACAGTCGAAAAGAAAAGAAACGTTCTCATATGTTGCTCCGAAGTTTTTAAGTGTGACTAATAATTATTGATACTAGTTTATTATAGTTAATATGGACAGCTCAAACAGATTAGCTCTTTCATGCACAGACAACTTTAAGATATTATCGAGATTTAATTTATTCTTTTCGAATGTTGAAACATGGAAACTTTGGGGACTGAAATTTAGGCATTATAGCAGATGCTAGACTTCCACGCATTTTTCTTCATATCGTTAATTTCGTGATATATTTTAGCATTTTTCGAACTAAATGCAAGAATAGAATAGACGATGTTTCTAAATTTAGAAATGAAGAAGGTTGTCTAAGAAGGTTAAGTTAGGTTTGGTTACTAGATTAAAGCGAAGCATATGAGAGCTCTTTGGCTTTCTGAATAAGAGCGGAAGGATGACTGTGATTCTTGAAGACTTAAAGTGATACTTATAACATTTTGATGTCCCCGTTTATAAACTTGCCTGAGATGGATATCAAAGGTTTTACTCAAAGTGGATGATTAGCTGTAAAATCACAATCTGAAACTAAGAAGTAAAATACGACAGCCGAATTTGAGAAATTAGTCAATGTATCTTGCAGATATGTGCAATCATTTCATAGAAAATAATTAAGAAGATTAAAAAAATGGAATTCTCAATAACATAGTATATTAGAATTATGAATCATATGACGATGTGCTGAAAATGATCACTCGTAATAAATCTCGTGTAAAGAGAACAATACATTACATACCTAACATTCGGAAACGATTAATATTTTGATTTAATGCTGCAAATAGAATTGATTATCCAAGTTAATTTTTTTATGGCTTTTTAAGACGTAACACTAATAAATATTTAACTTTTCTTAAATTTTTATTCATTAGTTTGTAATGTTCTAGCACTTAGTAAAAATCATTTTCTTATCTGCCATTCACTGAAATAATTTCTAAATTAATCTGAATGTGTACTTAAGGTAACTGAAAAGATATCAAGACTGATATTTTAATCCAAATGCTTCTACAAGCCCTGAATGTTTTTCTATAATATCTGAGCTTTTTACAATGAACTTCACTTTTTATAACATTTTATTAGATTCAAAAACATTTCTCCCCCCCCCCGTATGGCGGACACCAGTTATTATAAGCGTTAGCTAATACTAAGGCCTGAAGCGGTATCCACTTTATTATGCAGCCACTTAATAGGTGAGCTACCATTGTCTCCTATGAAGGGACAAACAATTGACATCCATGCCTTCTTCGGGAATAGAACATGGGCTTTTTGGCATGGTAGTCAATGTCACAAACCGCTTTCGAGTCTGGGCGGTAGGTTCCGAAACATGAAATAAACGTTTTGTTACATTTTTTAGCACTGCAAGGTGGCATTTTTACAATCCCATTCGAAAAGAAAATCGTTCCGCATATTTGCCCTTTGAATTTGGAAAAAGCTCAACACATATTATTAAGTTATTCATAGTATTCTAGAAGTGACAGATCTATTTGAGACTTTGCTGCCACAACAACGATATGTGACCGGATATTATCTGTGCAAAACCATTGTTTCGTCAACACATGTGGTCTTTTTCACTTGTATGCCTTTACTTGTTAAAACAATGGCGGCCTGTACAGGAACACAAAGCATCAGGTAGTTCTTTATCATTTACTATACCTTATATCTACAGATGTCCTATTAAAAGGTGAACAAACTTTCTGGGAATCATACTGCCTAATCAACCAAAACGCGGTTCCCCTTTTTTGTTTCTACATTACATGCATTCTTCTGCAAAGCAGCGCCGTCTGCCCTCTCCCTTTTCAACATTACGTAAATAGTTTTCAAGACGGCATGACAGTTATTTTTCTATATCAGCCCAAGTTAAAGGAATGTTGGAATTTGTAACTTCAGGAGATAGCTGCCCAGAATGGGGTTTTTTTGTTTCCACCTTGTCGACTGTTCATTCGAAAATACAAAAGCATGTAATTCCATATTTCATCAGTATACACAACTGCAATTGTTTAAATGTTCCTTTATAGTAATTCTCAAGTACAGTATATCAAACACATTACTGCAGTTTTAAAGAGATATTTCTGAAGCATCACGACAAGACGTATTAAATACCTCCACTTACAATCACCAAATCCTGAAAGGCATGGCTGTCCAATTTTAGGTTGAAATACATCGATACATACTCTCTAAAATAACCTGTACGCAACTGCAACGTAAAGTGTTGGAAGACAAATAGCGTAGAAATAGATTTAGTCCCCAAACGTTTCAATCAGCTTTTCATGTTTAAATTTTAAAATATTAAGTCTGATTTCCTACTCTAAATAGTGTTACTATAACATGTCACTATGAACATGTAAATATAAAACATAAGGTAAGTAAAATGTTAATATAACGTAGTTTTTTTAGTTTATACCTGCGGAAAACCTTACCTGTTTACCACACCTCCAATTTCGGTTTAATAAAATAGATAAAATATTTATATATCTATATACACTGCTCGACATTGAAAATGCAACGCCAAGAAGGAGTGGTCAGAAATTTATGCAAATTTTAGAGTAGACGCACGTCACTGAGTTATACGAATGATGCGAAATGCGCAGCTCTCCGACGCACGTGAAGTAAGATATAAGGAAAGGAACGTGCAGAATGGGCAATATTCGTGTCGTTATTTCTGCCAGACGAATTGTTGAAGAAAGTTGTTTTTTGTCCCGGAGGATATGTCTAATAGGAGAGAATGCCAGGCCGCCGTCAACAAAGGCACTTCCAGCAAATAAACGATTTCACGAGGGATATGGTGATCGGACTGAGAAGGGCGGGTTGGTCCTTACGTCAAATCGCAGCTGATACCCACATGGATGCGAGCACGGTGCATCGGCTATGGCGAACATGGTTGGAACAAGGAAATGTGGGAAGAAGGAGGGGTGCAGGTGCAGCCAGAGTGACGTCAGAACGCGCGGATCAACGCATCCGCCGACAAGCTGTGGCGGTCCAATAAGTCACTTGTACCGCGATTCTGCAGCATGTGCAAGATACCCTGGATGTTCCCGTGTCGACGAGAACCATTTCCTGTCGATTGGTTGAACGTGGCCTGCACTCACGGCGTCCGTTAAGAAGACTGCCATTGACCCCACAGCATAGACGCCAACGTTCAGAATGGTGCCGGACTGGAGCGATATGGATGACAGAATGACAAAACGTCGTGTTCTCCGAAGAGTCACGCTTCTCCAGTGACAGTCGCCGCATACGTATGCGGCGTCGACGTGCAGACAGCTCTAATCCGGCAGTAACTGTAAAACGCCTCAACGCGCGACAACTTGGCATAATGGTTTGGGGCGGTATTGCCCACTATTCCAGGTCTCCTCTGTTTCGTATTCGGGGCACTATGATGCCCCAACGATACTTGGATAATGTACTGCGGCCGGTTGCAATCCCCTACCTTCAGGGGCTGCCTATGCAGGATAACGCCCGACCATACAGTGCTCACATCTGCCAACATGCTCTGCAAGGTATATAGATGCTTCCCTGGCCACCACACTCTCCTGACCTGTCACCAAGCGAACATGTGTGGGATGTAATTGGACGCCGTTTACAGACTCTGCCCCTGCCTCGTTCAGAAGACGAACTGTGGCAACTGAATCATCCCGCAGGATATCATCCGTACTCTTATTGACTCTACGCCTAGACGTGTTTCTTCGTGCATCGCTGTCCGCGGCGGTCCTTCATCCTACTGAGCCAACGCCGTTAACGCTCTGTATTTTGACTTTCATTTTGAAATAAAGATCACTAATTGCTGCTTGTTGCCTCTGTCTTTTTTCAAAATTTCATCACTTTCTGACCACTCCTTCTTGGTGTTGCATTTTCAGTGTCGAGCAGTATATATATATAACATTTCTCTAGTCTATAAACAACAAACGAGTGCTCGTCTCTCAGCAAAGGGAACAAAAACAATAATTCGGGCAGCATGGAAACAATCGATCAAACTATTTTGTTTAAAAGTTTCCTGCCGTTCTGGCTGAGTGATGTTAACAAAGATGTAAACAAAATTAATTTGTCATTCCCGCATCTATTATCATTTAGTTAAGAAAAGTCACTAACAAATTATATAATAATATCTGGAATCTTATAAGATAGGTATAAAAATGCGAAATGGCTGAAAATTTCATGAAGTCCTAAACTTCTACATGAAAATTACGCAATACTTTTGGATTTTTAGCGGCACATTGCTAGCTGCTCTGAGTCATTCGCGTTAAGCAGGCCATGGTTAGATAGACATGCTTTAATTAAATTGTTTCCTGTAGTGAAAATCATCTGCACCTAGAATAATTTCTATCTATCACAGATTATTTTACGGCATATGTAATATATACTTATCTTCTGACAAAAATTTCTTATCTAAAATACTTCAGAGATGGTAAATCAATCAAGTATTTTACGTTATTTCTAGTAATTACTATTATTATCTGAGTAAGGTAAAGAAATGTTCCTCATATTAAAAGTAATTCTTTCATTGAAGTAACTTTAGTGTTTCAGTAAGTCTTTTTCTAATAAATACATTCTATTATGTCTGGTAAGTGTACTAGAAGTAATTCTAGCAACTTTATTGTACTAGGAGTAATTCTAGCAACTTTATTGTACTAGGAGTAATTCTAGCAACTTTATTGTACTAGGAGTAATTCTATTACAATATTAGAAGTATTGTACTAGAAGTAATGTTAATACAATACTAGAAGTAATTTTAATACAATACCAGAAGTAATTCTAGTACAATACCCATTACAGGGTATCGTACTGGTTTTCAAACAACTCTGTGTTCTATGTACTGTTATTCAAATAGCTTTGTTCAAAGTCCGATGTGTTCAAACTAAAATATCTTATATATCAAATAGCTTTAAACGCAAAGTTACTTGAAGTCTGTGTTGTTTCTGTTCAAGATTTGCTCAAGAGTTAATTTTTTTTTATTTCGGATAATTTTTGGGGTTTTTAAAAGAAACTTTTTCGTTTAAGGAAGCTTAACGTATGCTAAGAAACGTAAAACATAAGTAAACAAAAACGAATTAGATTTTAAGTAATTAATAATAGTAATTTATTAGCAGTTATGAAATTACATTTAGTTGATTTGGTCTTTCGGATTATTACTTCTCTTAGAAATGCATATTATGATAGATTTTTAAGAAAATACTTTTGTTTAAAGCTCTTTGCTAATTAATACAGCAAAAAGAGATTTTTTTACCTATGGCCAACTTATACACAAGTAATACAAATAATATTTTCAGTTCAAAAATGCGATAGTGAGATTTCAGTGAATAAGTACGAATGAAGGTCCTCACAACACGTTTTTAATATTTTTAGAAAGGTGTTTATCTGTTTGTACATGAAGATTTTTTCGCCTGCGGTAACTCTTATTTCAAAAATTTCCATTTTCGGTATTTAGGCTTTGCTCATTCATATAAAGAGCTGATTAAATTTGGGGTAAAACTGGACAACGAGAAGTGGATTTTAAGTGAAGCGTATAACAGTTTCTAATGCTAACTGAAAGTGCTACTTTACGTGAAGTTCGTAACAATAACTAATGAAAAACTACATTCAAATATAAATATAATAACAGGGAAAACATTTGATTATGCTGGTATAAAGAAAAATTAGTTTTTACCCATGGCTAGTTATACCTAATAAAATACAGTCTAAAGCTTCGTATAAAATGCTTTTCTATTTATTGAAACAACAAATTAGATGTTGTTAACAAATCGGAAGTGATGCTTAACTTAAATTTCTTTGCTATTTAAAACATGGAATTGGCGGACGAACATGTGCTGACATATCATTTTTATTTTTGTAAATTTCGTTATGATGTAAATGATTAAAGATTTGATTTCCTTTCGTTCGAGGAAACAGTAATTATGAAAGCGGAAGTCATGCCAGAAAAGAAGAGAAAAAGAAGACAATTTGTATGGATTGAAAGAAAACTGTTTGAAACAGTCTTCAATAAATTTATCTGCGTATAAATTATCAAAGAGGCGTAATTAAAAGAAATAAATACTATCCAGTTACTCATTAGGGACGTTTTGCTCACAACTAGAGCATAAAATTAAAGATAAAATTGAAAATGAAACAAACTTAATTTAATATTAACAAGAAATATTTTTGTAAAGTTTACATAAAAGTCAGAAATGCAACACAGTCCAACGAAGTAAATCATCTATGATCCGAAATATGGGAAGAGTGAGATATATCTAAATAAAACTAATACATGGTATATTTTGTGATTCTCAGTTATTTTGAGAAGTTTTTATTTCAAAGAAACAAATAATTTATAAATGGTACTTGAACTAGGAACAAATAAAATTAAGGCAATACGATTTATTCATTTCAGAAAATGTCAAGGTTTTACTCAGTCATTCCAATCTGGCTGTTACATGTTTCATATTACAGTATCATGCCTTACGATTTCATTCCTGTTTTCAACCTTTATGTTTCAAACTGGTCTCTCAATACTCGAACGGACAGGATTGCTAATCACATAAATATGACTTCGCTTCAAACCTGATGAACGGAGAGATTAGATGGTTTTTTTTTTGTGTGTGTGTTTTCTCATGTGTAATGCGAATAACAGTTAGTTTCTCTTTAAAAGATTTTTCAAGCAGGCAATTACTCATCTTGGGCAGATAGCTCTCATTTACTTTCCAGAGCCAGTGTTGAGCAATGCTACAGAACCAAGAAAACAGATATAGAATTGCTGCCAACTGCCAAAGAAGTGGGCCACATTGTTAAAGCATTAAACGCCAATAAAGCCTTAGATCCCGATGGGGTAGATAATGGCATTCTGCAAGCCAATAACAGTAGGCATCCGGTGTTGCTGTACGCCTACATAACTGTGTGAGGCGCAACAGACATTTTCCAGCCAACACGAAACTTGATGAGGTGGTGCTTTTCTTTAAAGCGAACAAAGACTCTAATGTACCTGCGTCTTATCGGCCCATTTCTTCCTGTTTGTCTTGGGTAAAGTACTAGAGAGAGTTGTCCTTAACGACCTAAACACTATATTCTGTCTGGACAAAGTGAAAAGCAATACGGTTTCATCCTTGGCAGATTGGTAGATTACGCGCTGTAACACTTGACGAAAAATGATAGTAAAAAACAGAAGAAATAACTAGCACACTCTCATTATCTCAGTGAACACACAGGGTGCCTTCGATTCTTTATTGTGTCACAACGTACTCAACAAATTACAGGACATGTGTTGCCCTAAGATCCCCTTTGACCTAATTTACAGTTACCTTAGTCATCACCTCTTACAAGCCGCAACGGACGCAGATTTGCACTCACGTTCAATCAATGGAGGATGTCCTTAAGGATCCTGTCTAGGTCCACTACTTTAGAATCTTGTATCTGACACAGCGCTGAATTTCTTTAACACAGATCCTCACACGGAAATAATGGCTTATGTCTATGGCAAACAAAGGGCACAGCCGTAGCACATATGAGACTAGGGCGCAAGAAGCAATGGACAAGATGACCAAATGGGCGAATGACCATAAGTTAATTATTGCGAAGTTAAAAATGCAAGGTGTGCTTATTTGTCCAGGTGAGCGCCATCGAAGAACCCCGTGGATCAACTGCATGGCAAAAATATTAAAATAGTTAGAAACTTGAGATACCTTAGGGTTATTATTGGGGATACCTTGGGGAAACACATTCACTTGGATGCCACATTTAACGGAGGTCAAGAAACGACTTTACAGAATATTTCATTCCATTCTCAGGACAGCAGCATCAACATAGGGAGTTTCTTCAAGGTGCTTAAGACGTGGTATTCAGTAGTTGCTGAGTATTGCATCGTATGGGGCCTCCATGTGGGGCATAACGGCCACTACTAAAATTGAGATTCTGCTACGCTCAACACAAGGACCAATCCTCCTAAGAGTTTCCAGAGGATACAAAACCTCGCCTACTAATGCACTAAATGTGATTTCGGGACTGCCGCCTCTGCATCTCTTAAGTCAGGGCGAAAGTGCAATAGTGCATGTGGTCCGACTCAAGGAGACAACAAGCTTGTGGGATAGAACTTATGTATATATTGACTATGAGCAAAGCATTCCCGAGCCACAGTGTCACCCGGCTGAATTCAATATTTCGATATAAACTGAAAGTCACCAGTATGGTTCAAAGCTACTGCAAACTACACCAATGGATCCAAAGGAGAACGTGACACAGGTAGCGGATATTGTGTTCTACATGAAAATAAGATTTTAAAGACCTGGGAAGAAAACTCAAGCACCACGACTCAGTTTCTCAGGCAGAACTGATTGCATTGAAAGTTGCACTTGTCTATAACCTGGAAAATAATTATTTTAATATTTATACAGACCAAGTCTCTAGCCTTCAGACAATCCAAGGCACATGCAGTAAAAATCCATTCATCAGGGCTATACAAAAACTCCTAATAAATACACCAAACTTCTATAGGCCCAAACTCCGGTAGGTACCTTCCTACACCAGAATACTGGGTAATGAAATTGCAGGGCATGGTCCCTTCATGACTTATTTGCATCGCTTCAGACGAGTCGAAAACGACCAGTGCTCATACGGGGTGGCAGGAGATCTGGACCATTTTGTGTTCGTTTGCAGAAAGACTGCAGAACATCATCTTAGACAGCCATTAGCGGACCATATCCATGCATGGGCCGAAATTACACTGAAAAATCGCTGTGCTTTGAAACGCATATGCGATTGCATTAATATCGCCCGTAATATCTCAAACAGCCATTCTCGTCACTAGCGCAACCCTCGTATGTTCTGTACTTATTTTTTTTATTTAAAGTTAGCTTTTTCTGTTCTTTTCTATTTATATTTATTTCCCTGAACCGTGAGTTATGTATTTTGCCTTATTTAATGTATTAGTTTTACTTTCTTCAGTCACTCTCTTAATTTCTCATATTCATAATTAATGCACTATTCAGCTGATTATAACTCAGTTATACCTGTATTTTAACTATCCACAATACCCATTTATTGTTCACGTTGTAGACTCCTATTGGCAACACTTAAGTTTTGTCACCTATCTCTGTAATCATTTATCTCTGTTACCATCTATCATTATCATATCTGCAAATGTGAAACTGAAACTTCTTCTTACCCGCATTTCACCCTTCTTCCATCACTGCAACATTGACTCCCAGTATTTCTCTGCACCCCCCAAGCACTCGTCTTAAGTGCACCAAAGTGTGTTATGCGGACCACGTTTTTTCCGTCGGCATGGCTTTCTGGCCAATATGCTGACTGCCCAAGTGGATGGGCTGCCTCTCTGTCGGCGGTAAGAAAGGAAAGAAAGAAAGTCAATTCAACGACTTCTCAAACTACGAACGTGTTTCTTTCTTACTTTACTAGATGCCCGCTGAAAACGTCACGTACGAAAACGTCGTGGAGAAAACAATACTAGATTAAAACTTCGTTGAAGAAAACATCCTAGGAGAAAAGAAACAAGGAGTTCTGAAACATTGTGAAATTATGATAGAGAGCATTGTCGTGGAAAATAAAGTGGTTCAAATAATATCGCCCGCAATATTAATATATCGCAGTATAAAAACATCATCGTCGAAAATATCGCGTTAAAAAATAAAGCACCTACAAATCATCGCATGACGGTAAAATCGCAAACGCGTGTTTTCCAGACTTTAAAGGTTGTAAATGCATATAGACATAATGATAAGTCAAAAAAGAATGAGGAATATTTTTCAATTGTCTTCCCAATGGCTGATGTAAAAGCGAACTACTTTCCGTTAATATTGCCCAACTGAACTGATCAGCAACAGTGACCGGGCGGTACAATCACTGAGAATTGGTAGTTCAAGCAGGCGAATGAGCTGTCTGCATGAGATTTTCGTGTTTTACTTAGCATGTAATGTTCATATAAGGCTAGTTCTTGATAATGACCTTCACAAAGGCATCATGCTTCAGCGTGTTTCACAATACTTCAATAAAGCAAAAAACCCTACTAAAATATTATGTAACTGATATGGTTTATCACAACTGACAAATGAGCATCCAAACGATTCACTGCACGCTATACATGAAAATGTTCATGACACTTTAAGAACACGAATAAAATAAAACTTAATTGTCTCTGGAAGGATTTGGATTAACAAAGGTAAAAGAAAATAATCTGATAATTTCATAATTATCCAAACACATTTGATAAAGGTACCTCCAGCGGTTACTCATCCTTTTCTAATGTTTTTTTAGATAACACTTTTCATGAAAAAATACCAATAAAACATTATAAAATGCTTTAATGTACCAATGAACTTTAATAGTTAACTAGGTAAGCTAAAAATTCTTTTAATTGTTATAAAGGAATTAAATGTTTTATTTTTAATTAATTATATTATTAATTATATTTTTAATTAATTATATTTTAATTAATTATATAATTATATTATTTTTAATTAATTATTGTTATAAGGGAATTAAATGTCTCATTTTCAGTTTTTGAATGTTTAACTTATTCAAAAATATGAAATACAATAGAAAATATACTCATCATTCCGCATTGCGCTCTCAAATCATAATGTAAATATGCATTTATAACTTTTAAAGCCTGAAAAAACGCATGCTCGGGATGTTTTCATCATGCGATGATTCGTAGGTGTTTCATTTTTTACCACGATATTTTCTACGACGATGATTTTGAACCGTTTTATTTTTAACAATGGTTTTGTACCACTATGTTTTAGGATTCCGATGTTTTCTCTTTGCTTTCTTTAATCCCACGAGATTTTGTCCGGTATCTATTTCGCCCTGTGTTATTTCCTCCGTGACATTTTTGTCCGCGATATTATCATCTGTAACCCTTTCCTAAAAGAAAAGCCTTGCATCATTCCTAGATTCATCATCAAATAATCAAATACTGCACAATTTTAGAATATTAAATCTAGAATATCTAATATTTTATAATTATAATTATATGGTCACTGTATTTCTGTGTTACTAGTCTGAATGTTCAATGATGCATTTCTTTAAATTTTTGGCTGTTGTGATGGTTTTCTTTCTTAAGCTACGTGATTTTATTCTTAATTCCTTCGTTCTTATATTATTCACAGAGGCATCATTTATAATCACCAAGCTTCTCAATTCTTACATATGTTCGTGTGAAACAAAGTTACAATTTCTTTCCCTGTCGAATAACCTTTCTGCGAAACGTTTCATAACAGCAACAGTAAAACAGAAGCAACAATTTTCATAACTACGAGGCAAACTAACATATAGTAAAATCAGGACTGATACGATAAGCTCTCTGTCTAAAAAAATAATATTGTGTGTATAGTGCAGTTTCACTTATCGGAATTGTAAAGAGAGTAACCAAATAATAAGCTTGAGATTGCTTGACTATTGCCGCATGATCATCACGGTAATAAATAGGGGTGTACAAGACTGAGTTGTCATTCTTTCGGGTGGAGGAGAATGATGGAGACTTGGCTATATGAGAGATGGACGATAAAGATCATTTGTAAGCACCTCATCGTTAACCGAATCCATTAAGATAGGCAGGTCGCTAATGATTACATCGTTTTTTGTGGATCTGCCTGCATGAATATCAAATGTCGAGCTTGTCCTGCTATACCAAATGCGAAAGCCTTGGAATATGACAGCATGTTTATTTCAATCCTCACGTCTTCAAGCCTATTAATTAGCCTCACGTGATTCTGTGCTTATGTTTCTTACTAGGTATTTCTAAGTATGAATATTTGAATCAGATGTCAGGTAAGACGAAATACTAGGACTTAAAAGCGACACACATGATATTATATACATACACAAACATATATATATATATTGCTACGAAATACCCAATTGCGGTAAAAAGGGACTGTGTTATTAATTGTTAGGGTTGTCAGAAACTTTCAAGAGAAACCAGGGTTGCCAGATTTGGGTACTTTTGGCGATTTTTGGGGTTGAAATTCGCTATATGCCACAGACGTAGCGAGAACCATCTAGAACGCATTCTTAGCGGTTTTCCTCGATAATGCTCTCGAAGATAGGTTAAAGCTATATATAACTTGCCTGTTCGCGCTGAAAGTCGTAGCCTGAATTGAGTAGTGTGTCTTGAGTTCAGAGATTAGCTTGAGACGATTGCCCGAGCTGAGAGCTGTTCTTTCATGCTTTGCCGTCAAACTGTCTTCAACTTTACAGCCAGAAGACTGTGTTGCTAATTGTTCCAACCCGTTTATCGTGGTTTTCGACGACGCTAAACGTGTCTTTGAAACTCTCCTGTGTAATACTGGTGAATAAATTGCTTTTTTTTTAATTCTTCTTCATCAAGGGTTACCATCAGTTACTTGAAATCCACAAACCGGTAGAAAGCAACAATATATTTAAAATTATTAAGCAGCTTTACGATTATCTCCTGAAAAAAGAAATTGGGAATGTTAAGAAAAATAGTTGTAATGCTTATCCTAAGTTTATTAACACTTATTTTAAGTTTTGTATCTTTCCTATCTTATTCTAATTTCAGCTTACAATTTCCTACCAGAATGTAAATTCAGAATCGCAGTTAATGAAAAGGAGAAAGAGTACTATTTAAGTCGTTACTTCACCGGCTTCGAGAGAGAAAGTCTGATTCCCTGACTAGCGCGCGTTTGCTTTTTGGCTACATCTCTCTTAGCTGTTGCTACGCTCGGCCATAGCTTAGGCCCTTACTTGGCTTCGCCGATTTAATGCTTAGGGGCCAACTAGTTAGATCTCTGATAGCTTCGGCTATACATTTTAAATAACTTAGTTAAGCTTAGTTAAGCTAGTTTTAGTTTAAATTATTATTATTTTTTTAGTTCAAGCCCGAGTGGAGGCTTTGTGTAAAGCTCCAAGTAGGAACTGATTGTAAATATACTGAAAAATAAAGGGTTGTAAACCCTCTTTACGTCTTACGTGTTCTGTTCACACACTTAAGCGATTATTCGCTTGTTAGTGTTCGTGGGGTTCTAAGTTAGAACTTTAGATTTAAAAACCCACATTTGGCGCCCCAAATTGTTCTTAACAAACCATGCCGCTCGGTAAGGAAGATTTCTCGTTGACCCCTCCAACCTTTCAGTTCCCTCAAGCGCAACCAAACCCGATGGAGGGATTTGGATTCATCTTAGAAACAACGAGAGCAGCGAGGAAGCCAACAGCAACGTTTGACGGCAAAGGATCCGTAATGACCTTTCTGGAACAGCTAGAGTTACACTTCACGTTATATCTTGTGAATCAGCCACAGAGAACAATCATCGCTACGAGGAATTTAAAAGCTCAAGCCCTCAGCTGGTACAAGAATATTGTCAAGAATTTGTTGGGGGATCCAGTATCTGAAACGTATACTTCGGAAAACTTGAAAAACTCGCTATTCAAAGCATTTCCAGTTGTGAAAGACAGCGCAAAACTCGAATCAGAATTATTCAGTAAATACCAAACTAATGCGGACGAATTAACAGATTTCATCTTAAGGAAAATTCATATTGTCAAATTATTATATGGTAAAAGACCCGAAAATGAAATCATCGAAATAATTTTGCCGCGGTTGCTTCTGTCAATTCAGGACTTTCTTAAAGTTAGAAACCCGCAAACGCTAGAAAGCTTTTTTGAACTACCTTGAACTAGCTTGAACTTATTTGAACTTTGAAATTTCAGAGTAGGCGAACGGCGTAAAATGCGCGTGCGAAGAATTTTACGCAGTATTCAAGGTTTCACCCACAAACGAAACCTCAAGCTCAGCAGAGTTCCTATCAACAGGAGATGAAGGTAAGAAACCCCGACAGAAGGAAAGCCGGTCAGACCAAAGCGTGGGGAATTAAAAAGCAGTTGGACAAAGGGGGCGAAAAAAAGGATTTAAACTAATCACGGTGACTAGGAAGAGGGTGAAGTCACCGTGTGAGAAGGCAAGTCCCTCAGAAATCAAACTGAATACGCCAGTCGTCCAAAATTTGGGCTTGCTAGAAATCCAAATACTAATAAACGACGTCCCTACGACCGCCTTACTGGATACCGGGACTCAATGCAGCTTCCTGTCGCAGGATTTTTTTAAAAAACATTTTCGTCGTTACAGACTGTTTAAAACAACGAGGCAACGCATGATTGTGGCCCAAGGCAAACAGTTTCTCTGCTTGGGAAAAGTGGGGCTGCATGTTCAAATAAAAAATGAGACGCAAAAAATTAATTTTCTTGTAGTAAAAAATTTACTAACCGCAGTCATATTGGGGGTTGATTTCTTACGCGCAGCTAGCGCAAAAATTAATTTTAAAAGGTTCCACCTTACAAGTCAAGATGGATAAAGTGAAAGTGGAACAAGATAAAAATGCCAGACCTTGAGCTGAATCACCTCGAAGAGGGATAAAAAAACAAAATTCGAGCGTTGGTAAGAAAGTTTTCTCAACTATTTAACGAAAAGCCTGGCTTCTGCCAGATTATATCTCCCGCTATCGACACTGGTAATGAGCCAACAATTCGGTCTAAGCCGTACAGGTATGACCGTGTGACAGAAGATATTCTCGAGCAGCACATTAAGAAAATGCTCGAGGATAAAATAATTACGTCAAGTACCAGCTCCTATGCTAGTCCTGTAGTTTTACGTAGAAAGAAGAATGGACTGCCACCCGCAGATCCGAAAATTGGATATTCGTTATTGATTACACATGGATATTCGTTATTGATTACCGAAAACTAAATAGCATAAAAAAATACCCCACATATTCCGTCCCGATAATAGATGAAATTATAATGAAAATTCGGTCAACTAAATATATGACAACCTGAGACCTGACATCAGGCTATTTTCAAATTGCAGTAAAACTCGAAGATGTCGAAAAGACAGCGTTTATCACAAAGTCAGACGTGTATGCCTTTTTGAGAATACCGTTTGGCTTAACCGGAGCTCCGGCTACATTTTAGAAAGTTATGGATGTTGTTTCAAGGCCAGTTTGGGGAAAAAGTACTGTAGTTTATCTCGTTGATATTATTGTAACAAGTGAAAACTTAGAAGAACACATTAAACATTTAGAGGAAGTGTTTACATTATTACATGAAGCGGGCCTCAAAGTTAATCCCAAAAAGGGCAAATTTGCCGCCGAGGAATTGAGGTACCTTGGCTATAAAATCTCGAAAAACAGCATAGAAACTGAAAATTCGAAAATTTTTAACGATCAAAAGTTATCCACCGCCAAATACGGCTAAGAAGTTACTGTCCTTCCTGGGGATGTGTTTCTATTATAGAGTATTCATTAAAGATTTCGGAAAGATAGTTGAACCTTTGTTGGTGCTTAAACGGAAAAAGTCTAGGTTCACATGGACAGCGGAGGCGAACACGGCGTTTGAAGAATTGAAACACGCCTTAATTAATGCCCCTGTTCTTAAATTCCCGGAACGGGATCAAAATTTAGAGATTGCAGCAGACGCATCAGACTACGCAGTTGGCGCAGTTCTTTCCCAAAATGGGCAACTGATAGCTTTCTTTAGCAAGACGCTGAATCAAACTCAGCGAAATTATACTGCGACTGAGCGGGAAACTCTTGCAGTCCTACTATCGGTGCAAAAATTTCGGGTGTTCTTTGGCAGCGCCCCAAAATAACTGTGTATTCAAATCACTCGGCGGTTGGTCGCTTATACTTCAAAACAAATCTTTCACCTCGGCTCATACGTTGGACACTAAAACTGCGAGAGTTTAACTTAATTATAAAACACACGCCGGGGAACGAAAATGTAGTTGCAGATGCCCTTTCGAGGGTTAAGATCGATGAAGACGGAAATACGATTAATTTTACGATGTTAACTACGAAAATAATTGAATCCAGGGAAGCAATAATCGCCGAGTTAAAAACGGACCCAGAATTTTAAGATATTTACGCTTACCTAGAAGATTCCGAAAATTTTGAATATGTAGGCTTAAAGGCTATTCGCAATAGGGCGGTCTATTATGAAATTATAGATAAATTGCTCTTTTACAAGAAAACAACAAACGGTAATCAGGAATTGCGACCGGTAATCCCAATGAGTCTACGCTTAAGTATTCTAGAAGAGCTCCATGACTCGAAATTAGGAGCCCATCTTGGTGTTAGGAAAACCCTGCAAAGGGTCCGAAGGGGTGTATTTTCCGCAGTTATACAAAGTTGTGACGACGTATGTAGGTCATGTCACTTGTGTCAATTAATTAACGACGTTAATTGCAACCCGGCAGGTACTTAAGTAGCATAAAAATCACTTTCCCAAATGAATTGTTTGGCACTGATTTGCGTGGTTCCTACCCTAGAATAAAGATTAATAAAAACAGATACTTGTTAACTATCGTCGATCATTTCTGAAAATGGCTAGAAATAATTCCCCTTAAACGGGCTTCAACAAAAATAGTAGCAGATTCATTTCTAAATAAATATATTTTAAAATATGGGGCCCCAGGAAAAGTAATATCAGATAATGATATCAATTAGTAAGTAATTTATTTGAAAATCTGTGCACAGGCCTTGGCATACGCCATTAAAAATGGTACCTTGTAGACCGCAATCAAATATTGCAAAACGCGTAAATAAAAACATGGTTAAAATTATTCGGGGATATGTTAAGAATTATCATGACCGTTGGGATAGCTGCATCAATGAATTAGGCTTTGCCTCGAGAACAGCAAAGCATGACACTACAAAAAACACCCGCAGAATTGTTCCTAGGAAGAAAAATTTTAACGAACCTGGATAAGCTATTTTTCGTTCAACAAAGACAGAAAGAGTTTAAATTGAATGATATGCAGATAATTATTAATGAGGCTATCAAAAATTCTGATGCGGCAAGGTCGAAACAAAAGTTTTACTATGTTAGAAAGAGACGCGACGGAGAATATACCATAGGACAGAAAATGCTAAAATTAAACCACTCCTTGTTATCTGCCCCCGAAAACAGGGTAGCTAAATTTAAGCCCAGGTTCGAAGGTCCGTATAAAATATAGAATATAAAATTTTCAATGGTTTACTTAAAAGCAGAAAATGGACAACAATCTATCGCGAACATCGATTAACTGAAACCATATTATAGTCGTACGATTTTCTAATCTTAAAAGATTTATTGCAGGCTCCTGAAACAGCGCTAAGAATATTAATTTCAACCTCGCCCAGCAAGGATCCCCCAGCAACGAAAAGAAAGGCCGCTAACACTGAAGAAAGCACAACAAAACGAAAGCAACTTCAACAAGGTTCATGCTCTACCAGAACGAGGAGTACTAAACAGATAAAAGTTCCCCTTCAACAAAAGCCAGCGCCTATGGGACAGCGGAAAAGGCTCTTGCAAGAGCAAAGGAAACGGCAAACTACAGAACCCAAGCCACAAAAAGATACCAGAAGAATATGCCAGCCGAAAGCTAGGAAAAGAAAACAACCCGACGACACGAGGTCTATTCTTTTTCAGGAACCCAGAAAAATTGAGAGGGTTTTTAAAGATTCAGAAACAAGGTTGACAAGATACAAACCAAAGAAGAAACTGGATTTCCAATATCCTCAAAAGACAAGGAAAGCTCCCCGTTTCAACGCCCAAGAAATGAAAAGAATGTCCAGAAGCGAATACCAGCCGCCCGAGTCCGAAATTTGGAATCTCCAACATTTCAAAAGTTCAGCGCCGAGAGAATGCACGACTATAGAAGCCAAAAAGATAAGTGAAAATTTTCCTTGTTTTCTATTTTGTATTGAAAGTTCGATTGATGTCATGTGTTTAAAGTTGCTAAATACTGTTGAAAGCAAGAAATTGAATTCATAAGTTTGCGAGAATGTATGTGTAACTATCTGTTAAACAGAAAAGAAATTGAATTCGCAAGCTGGCGAAAATTTATTTTGTAAATACTTTCTTTTTACATTTCTCAAGTTCCGAGAAACTGATTTCTGAATATATTTAGTCTAAAGACTTCAATTGTGTTAACTTAAAGATTGTAGCCAAGCTTTGTGAATTTTGTATAGCAACTATAATGAATGATGTAAAATGAATTTTAAAATATTACGTGTTAAGATGTCCTATTGAATGTGAAATGCTAATGTTAGCTTTTAAACTATTGTAAAGGTTAAACTGATACAAATGTAAGTTTTGGTCAAGCATGACTCTGAATTTCTTGTATAAAAGATGAATTGAATGGAAGAATATGCTTAAAGTTAGGCTCTCTAGGCTTCACTTAAACTCTATTTTCGGACATTAGGTCTAGTTTTGTGTTTAAGGAGTTTTCTAAGGTCTGGAATGTCGAGGTTTTAAGAAATCGTAGCGGTTGGATAGTGATTGTTTGTCGTCGCTCAATTACACCATAAAAACCTCCTCTCATTTAGAACAATTTCTGGAGAGCATGGGGGGAAGAAGAATTAAAGTTCCGTGTGAATGAAAATATTTGAGGGTCAAAATAATTTTAAGAAAGTGTTTTTAACACGTGGAAATTGTTATGAATAGAACTAATACTTTTTCCTTCGAGAGGACTGGAAGGTGGAGACTGACGTCTGATTGAAAGAAAAGATGAAGTAGATAGATATAAAAGCTATTCAAATTGTGAATCTGTATTTTCTTAGTCGTTTAAGACATTATTCTCGAGTAGTTAAATTCTGCGGGAGGGGAAAGATGTAAAATTTATCCTAAGTTTATTAACAGTTATTTTAAGTTTGTATCTTTCCTATCTTATTATAATTTCAGCTTACATTTTCCTGTCAGAATGTAAATTCAGAAACGCAGTTAATGCAAATAAGAAAGAGTACTATTTAAGTAGCGACTTCACCGACTTCAGGAGAGAGAGTCTGATTTCCTGACTAGCGCGCGTTTGCCTTCTGGCTACGTCTCTCTTAGCTGTTACTACACTTGGCCATACTTTAGGCAATTGCTTGGCTTCGCCGATTTAATTAATACTTAGGGGCCAACTAGTTAGATCTCTAATAGCTTCGGCTATACCTTTCAAATAGCTTAGTTAAGCTAGTTTCAGTTTAAATTATTATTATTTTAAGCCCGAGTGGAGGCTTTGTGTAAAGTTCTAAGTGGGAACTGATTGTAAATATTGTGAAAAGTAAAGGGCTGTAAACCCTCTTCAAGTCTTATGTGTTCTGTTCGCACACTTAAGCGATTATTTGCTTGTTAGTGTTCGTGGGGTTCTAAGTTAGAACTTTAATATTAAATCAGTAAAACCCCACATAGTTAATACTAATAAAATAGTTAAATTAAAAATAAAATATTGCAATAATTAATAAAAACCCATTTTTTAAAAGATTCATTAAAATTCCAGATTTGCATACTGAATGAAATAATTCATCACATATAATATTTGGCCAAAATTAAAATGTAAACCATTTTATAAAAAATGCAGTAAATAAAAATGAAAAGAAAGGAAGGAAAAAAATCTGAAAGCTTACCGATTTTACATTACTCATACAGGGGCGTTTTTTAACGTTTTTTGTATTATATTTATTTATTAAATATCATACTCGTCTCACTTAAACCATAAAATTAAATTCAACAGCTATATCGCAAAATAATTTTTAAATGAGCATATTTTTAGAATTTCCGATACACAGTTTCGGCTCTGAAGATAATTATTTTTTTTCGTACAGTGTTTCCCATTGCTCACTTTGAAATCGTTGAGTTTCTTAATAAAAAATTTGTTAAAGTGTTACAAAATATGAAATCGATAATAAAACAAATTCCAAATTAGGGCTTCTAGATGCCCACATTCGGTGGAGGATTACGTTGCTCAAAATTGGATGTCCCTAGGTATCGTTGTTTCATCACAATGCGGTAGATACATTTATGCAGATTCTTTATTATTTTATTTCTTTAAATATAGCACTGTGGAAAATGTGAAACTCTGTCCGTTTGTCATCCTCTTGCTTCCCCATACAAAACCAACAACAGCACTCCAATTGTGTCTTTCCCTGATATTAGTGGGATGAAACGTGTCCCTAACCTTCTCCATATTAACTGGTAAAGAGAATAGTTTGTCACACTGAAACGTCTCTCATCGGTAAGGAAGATGTGACTTTACTGATGGGACGTCTAATTTCTGTGTTCTCTATATTACTGTAAACGGGGCCGTTTATGCTCAGTTGTCAATCGTATGCAGAGTTCTGGACAGTAAGCTAACAGGTCATCTTTATGAAGTCGTCTATCCAAAATAAACGGGGACAGCTGTCGTCCGGTTCTCATGTGCATCTGCTGAGCAGTGTTGCCTGCTGTTGTGTTTTGATATATTTTCTCCTGCAGGAGATATATCGGTCATCAGTCACTATTTTGTTCCTTGTCCGAACACCACCAGCCTTTCTTACAGCTGTACCTATCGTGTGAAAGACTTTCCAAGTTCGTGAAACAAATCATCTTCAAATTCCTGGTGAACAGATGTCAAATAACTGTCCTCTTGAAACTTTCCAATTCTTCTTACGATCTATAAAAGCGTCTTCCTGTTTTCCTGCAGCGCACTGGCTCATTTTCACTTCCAGAAGAATACCTGTAAATGCTCTTCTTTTTAAGTTGCTTTGCACTGGTCTTGCACTGGCCTTGCACTCCTCGCATTTTGTGTCCCTTGATTTATCTTCTGTTATCATGGAGCTGATATTTGCATAAACATGACATTGTTACTGAGTTGGCTTTCACTAAAAGGATCGCAAAAAGCTCCTTTCAATAATTTCGTTGACTGTAAGTAGAAAAATGTATTTATTGCTTATGTTTTGCACACTTAGAGTGCACCCCGATGATTCGAAAGCATATTGCAATGCAGGACGAGAATTGCTTTCCTCACGCTCTGGTATACACAGAAATTAAAAGATGCTAGATAAGTTTAAGATCTGTTCATCATCTAAAAGTTATGGTAAGTCATGCCATAACTTTTAGATGAGGAAAGGATTTCGGCATCGATGCAACAAACAGTGCCCTTCTAATATGATGGGGCCTCTGCCCATTTCAAAAATAACGTTCGCACCCACGTAGACGTCGGATTTGGCCAACAGTGGATCGGACGTTAAGGTCCGGTGCTTTGGCTTGCTCGATCAACAGAACTATCATGTCTTGATTTCCTTTTATAGGAGCATATGAAAATACTCGGTTTTTATATCCTAGTTGACAACTGGTTGCAGCACGAATCGCATAGCTGCCGAGGAAATTCGAGATATGCCTGGAATATTCGAGAATATTTGGAATTCTGTGCGCCGTAGATGTGAGGCGTGCATTGAAGTCAGTGGACGAAACTTCGAACACTATCTTTGGCTCAAGTTATGTTTGTTCATGCAAATTTATTATTAAAACAACTGAGCTAACATATTTTAGGTATTGATGGGGGTTATTATCTTATTTCTTAACATCTGTTGTATGTGATGTTCTATTACAGCTTGTTTTTTCTTACCATAACGATAAGGTTTCGCTTTATACGGTTCGCTTGATTTTAATTCAGTACTATGGGTGACTATCTGTGTTTTCCCGTGCTTTTCAGAATATAATGTGGAAAATTTACTTACGAGTTCTTTCAGCTTGTCTCTTTCACCTTGCTTTAGATGCTGGAGGTCGATTTCTGAGATGTTTTCCTCTTCCATCACTCTTGGTACTATATCGAGACTTTTCGGCAAAGTTTATTGGGGCATTCGCGTCCTTAAGGAATTCTGTACCTAGAACGACTTTATTTTGTAAAATTATTAACAGCAAAAAATAAAGCTTTCAAAACTTCATTTTTACCTGAACGTTAAGCGACAGCTTCTCGACGCATTCACAAACTTTCCCTTGTGCGGCTATGATTTCTGTACTATTTTTAAATAATCTTACTCTTCGAAAATTCCGATGGTAGAAGTTTTAGCTTAAAAAATGTCCTTGAGCTCCGATGTCCACGAGTGCTTCTACGTTTTAAAGAAGTACGTTGTGTAAACGGGATTCTTTATGGCCACTGTATTTAAATGCACCTTAGAGGGATTTTGGATTCATAGGGGGTGAAGACTCTCAATTTCTAAGGCCCCTCTATTCGTTTAGAGAATTATTCTTTCCTCCTACTGTCTTTAGGGTACGCTGGCAATCTTTATCGAACTTCTTTTTCGCATTCTCGTTTTCATCCTTACTCGTTGACACCTTGGCTGAAAAGCGTCTTGCTCCGTTGTATTTCTTTCTTTCTACGGCCATCTGTTGGAAGAACTGTTGCTGATAAGCGTGGGTAGGAAGTCTGGAGCTTTCCTCCGGTTCTGGATATTTAACAGATGATTCGAATAGTTCTTGAAGCGTTCGTAGGTCCATGAAATCGTGAACTCCGGGTAATAACCTTAATAATATAATTTCAATTACTTTATTACCCGGCTTCCTTCCGTATAGCATGTTTACTAACTTGATTTTACATAGAATAAAATCGATGAGATCCTCGTTTTCCGCCGGTAACAGCTGTACCGTTCGGCTTCGAGTTCCGTACGATCTTTCATTATCAGAAAGGCCTTTAAGAGTGCCATTTTGAAATTTTCAAAACTGTAGGTGAGGCTTCCGACTTCTCCAAATAAAAATATTCCAATTCCTCTCATCATGACTTCGCCTGTCCTCGAAGGGCACTCGAAGCAATAGCTACCTTCTGTCTCTTGTGTACAGGATACAACTGGAATTGGTTGTCAAGGGCTTCCAAGAATGAGGTGACAGAGTTCTTGCCGTCGAACACGACTGCTGATTTGATGAACGCTCTCATAGTTCGCATTAGAAAACCAAAACAATCGAAAGGGCGGCACCAACAGGCTTGCGACTGTTGCGTCTTGTGGGAGGATGATTTTCCGTCCTGATTGTTGGCTATCGAATTTTGAATAGAAATTCGGGCGCCAAATGTAAGACTCACTGGTTTATCTTCTAAAATAACATTTAGAAACCGCACAGGAGAAGGGTAAAAAGAACCCTTCATTAACTCTTAAAATTCACAGTGCGTCAACTTGACGGTAACACAGTACGTCTCAGGCAATAACACAAATAACAAGACCTAAACTAAAAATTCGAAGATATTAACAAGCAGTGGAGTTACTCTACAGGGCTCAGGTAATTCTATTTTCTAAAACCGCGTCGAAAATCTAGTGGAAGGAAAGTAATAGCAATTACGCCACGTTAATCAGCAATAGATGCAAAACAGAAGCTCACGCTACAAAAAGTACAGTGTCCTCCCAAACTCTCTGACTTCTCTTCTATAACTGGATATTTAAGGCTTTTCTCCTCAAGGCAGAATTTGCATTACTTCATGCACGCTACCAAATTTAAATATTCTGGCATTGACAATTAGGGGAAATGAAGGCTTATAGGAAAGTAAGCATAAATTTAAATTTAACGCGTTAATTAAAATAAATCCCTACATTCTTAATATTTTTTCACTTGGCTCTTAGCTGCCGGGTTGTCCCAATAATACACAATGCAATGATTTGCTTGTAAGGATTTAGGCTAAATTCTCTTTGCGATTCCTCACAAGTTTTACCCTTCTAAATCACGCTCGTACCCACTGATGCGGGGTACCCTCATTTTATCCCTTAAAGGTATTCTTTTGCATTGTTGGATTTAACCAGTAATTATTCAAATTGTCAGTGCCGGTAACACGGTATCGAACATTTGTGCCGTGCCTATTCGATATTGATGCTTGTAAGAGTCAAGTTGAAAACCGAAATTTCTTAATTGATGCGTTAGAGTAACAAGTCTACACATTAGTTGCAATTACTGCTATTTTCTAGTATTAATTACTGAATTTATTTGTTTATGTTGTCAAAGTTAGGATGTATAACATAATTGTACTTCAAACACATCGATTTTGGACTTTAATGTAAACAACACGAACACCAACGCGCAATGTTTTTCCTAATAGTGCTGTCTTACTGTACAACATTTCTTGTTATCAGTGCTAGGGAAATGACTGCGTTAGTTTTTTAACATCCTTTGTTGCATTTTCATATAATTTGTTTCATTGAATGGAATGCAAAAATTGGATCGAATGCTACTTTTTCATATCACTCAGTTTTAATTTGCCTTGTTTCCTGGAATTACCAATTGTCAATCCTAGACTAGAGTACAAACGATTTTTTTTGCTTATTTTATTGAATTGTTATTTGTAGAAGGTTCAGTTTAGTATGTCTAAATCTAAATCAGATAGAGCAGGTCGTGTTGCTAATAGGGCTTTGAATATATCAGGAGGTTCAGGAGGTTGATCCTCGCAGAGTGCAAGGTCTGCCAGTACTGGCTCAGATTCTTTAGAATCTGTACCTGTATTTACAGGCTCAGGAAGTGGAACAAGTGGTTGTCTTGACAGAACCGTTTTGATTGTCACTCACGTGGGCTGGTCTGATACTGATAAGTTAGCAGTGATTAGAGTAAAGGTGGCAGGCGAAACTGCTGATTTCATTAGAAACAACCCTCGGTTAAAGAGAGAAACCCCTTTCCAATATTTAGTGAATGTTTTAAAGGAAAGATTTATATCTGTGCACAACTTGCATTCTAATATCCGAGCTCTCGTACAAACTTTTCAAAAGCCAGTAAGGCAGTTTGCTGCCCGTATTAAAGCTTTCTCGTACAAAACTGTACCTATGGAAAGAAATAGTGGGCCGGCAGCGAAGGCCCAAAGACAGGATGTACTGCTGTCAGTATTTATTGAGAGCTTGCAGCTTCGCTTGAGACGTTTACTTCTTCCCCAGAATCACAAGATGTTTACAGCTGCTAAGCAGCATACTATACTAGAAGAGGATAGGTGGGCTAAGAGTCACTCAGGCAAATGATTTTCAAACTTCAGAGGTTATGGCAGTTCATACTTCGATCTAGTACGCGAAAAAGTACTCAACAGAGTACGGTATTAACCACAGAGCTCACAACAGCTATTTAGCAGGAAAACATAGCTCAACTTAGAGAGATGATAGTTCAACTACTAGTTCTTTTCAAAAGGCTGATGTCTATTGTTTTAGCCAATCTTTCTCCTCTAAAAATTGGAATTTGCACTGACGACATTGCAATTGCTTCCAAGATATTTAATAAGCACATAGAAAAGTTAAAATCAGTATTTGATAGGCTGAATTTATATAACCTTATAAGGTATATCTCCCACATTCTTAGCGTGCCTTCGTGGTGTAATGGTCAGCACACTGAGCCGGTATTTCAGAGGTCCGTGGTTCGATTCCCGGCGAAGGAATTGCATATTTTTCATGGTTCCTGCTTCCAAAAATGCCTAATGCCTCTACAGTGGCGCCCGAACTAAAAGGGTTGTGGATGATGACTCTCCACACCCAGGATTTGGCGACTAGGTCCCCTAAAACCCTAGTCGCCCTTTAAAAAGGGGAGTATATAAGGTATATCTCCCACATTCTTAGCGTGCCTTCGTGGTGTAATAGTCAGCACACTGAGCCGGTATTTCAGAGGTCCGTGGTTCGATTCCCGGCGAAGGAATTGCATATTTTTCATGTCTCCTGCTGTTAAATAACCTAATGTCTCTACAACCTCAAGCTGAAACCAACTAAATGTTATTTTGTTGAAGGAACAAATAAATTATTTAGAATATAAGGTTACTAAAGGCATCATACAATCTGATGATAAAAATTTTAAAATAATTCAAGCTTTTGTACCACCTAAAAGTAAAAAAGAAGTCAGAAGATTTTTAGGCCTTATAGGCTTTTATCGAAGGTTCATTCCTAATTTTGTCCAAACGGTACTCTCTTTGACTAAATTAACGAAAGATAAAATTTCTTTTTGTTGGTCTCAAGAAGTTCAACAGGCTTTCGACACTCTACAAGCTGAACTTCTGAATGAGCACATTTCGGCCTTAACAGATTTTTCTACACTTTTTTCTTTAGGTACTGATGCTTCTAATTATGTACTGAGCGAATTTTTATGCCAGGAAGATTTTAATGGTTTTCAACACCCAATCTGTTATGCAAGTCGAAAATTAAAAGGACGGGAAACAAGATATAGTACTACAAAAGGAGAGGTTTGGGCAGTTGTTTGATCCACTGCACATTTTACACAATATTTACTTGGAAAACCTTTTACTGTATAATGATCAGGCTTCATTATCTCATATTTTAAAGCTTAAAGATCCTTCTTCTAGAATTGCACAGTGGATGATGAGGTTACCCCAGTTTGATTATAAAATTATTCACAAACCAGACAAGTTGAATTTAACAGCAAACTATTTATCGAGAGCAGCTTATTCAGTCACTCAGCTTATTCAGACTTCCGTTACACTTGAATTATTAGAATTATTTTTTTTCTTTCATGCTTCCATGCCAGCAGATTATAACTCATTTAAAAGATAAAATTCTCCCCGGACTCTCCGCGGCCTACTTCTCAAACATTTTTCGTACAAGATGATATTCTATATTGTAAGTATAAGAGACCTACTTCACGTTGGCAGAAACAGAATAGGTTATAATATCTCCTACCGCTGCACACTCAGGTTATCATAAGACTCTGCATCGCATTCAAAAGCAATTTTTCTGGAACGGAATACATAAACAAATAGACAATTACGTCAAATCTTGTCACTCATGTATCTAGGGGCGGGGTCATAGACCTTCTCATAGAGCTGATCTTATGAGACTGTCTGTGGTTTCCCGTCCCACTGAGCGAATTGCGATGGATATAATGGGTCCCCTTCCAGTGACTTTAGCAGGCAATAAATATATTTTGGTACTGATTGACTATTTTCTCAATGGCCTGAGGCTTACCTCTTGCAGGGCACCTCAACTCAGATAATAATAGAACGATTATAGCAATTTATACCTTCATGATATGCTTCAACACATTATTATAGATAAGTGCACTAATTTGATTTCTCGAGCAATAATGGAGGTGTATAAGCGATCGGGAGACACGAAGCCCACTATAACTAGCTATCATACTCAATCGGATGGTGCGGTGGAGAGGCTGAACGTTATTTTAATTAATTCATTTAGTCATTTGGTTAATCATACACAGGAAGATTGGGATAGACATTTGCCTTTTGCCTTACTGACTCACAGAACTGGTCGTCATAGTGCACTTCAGGAGTGCCCAGCTTTCATTTTAGAGACTTATGTTTGCCAATTTTTTTATTATTGCAAACTAATTTTAGAACTTATGGCAATACAAATAATTATTCCAAAGATTTAATTTTGAGACTTCAGAAAGCCTTCCATTTAGTTAATAAAAATTTAAGGGAAGCTGCCGAAAAGCAAGAACCGTTTCGTGATAACAGTTCTCAAGATAAGGGAATTAAGGTGGGAGATGTAGTGTATTTATACACTAGAGTAGTTAGGCCTAGTATGGCCAGAAAACTCTCTAAGCAGGGACCTTTCAGGGTTCCCAAAGATTTTCGATGGGATTAAGGTCGGGCGAATATACTAGCCACGCCATACGCGCAATCCCTTCACTCTCCAGGTAGTCATCGACGATGTCATCTCTATGGGGACGGGCATTATCGTCTCTTAAAACAAAAGTAGGGCCAACTGCTGCAACGTACAATCTCACAATGGGTTCTAGGACTTCATCTCGATACCGGACAGCCGTCAAAGAACTCCGTTTAAAGATGTGCAGGTCGGTGCGGTATCCTAATGAAATCCCTGCCCACACCACAATGCTTTCGCCTCGGAATGCGTGATGTTCGGTGATGTTTTGGGACTGACTGCGTGTTCGTTGTTCACGCCATATCCTTATACGCTTGTCATCTGCCTCCAGAGCAAATCTTGACTCATCAGTAAACATGACATTGCTCCAGTCAGAGACATTCCATTTGACATGTTCCCGGCACCACTGTAATCGTGCCCTTCTTGATTGGTCGGATAGAGGAACACAAACTAGAGTTACTCGGGCGTACAGTCCACTCATATGTAATCTTCGGCGTACAGTAGCTGCAGATATCGCCTTACCAATAGACGCTGTAACCATAGATGTCACACGCGTGGAGGTCGCTCTGCGATTCCGCTTGGCTACAATAGCAATATATCAATCTTCCGCACGGGTCATAACCCTTGGGCGACCGGTTACGGGCCTTCGGACAACTGTCGGTGGGGTGTGGAATTGTCTCCATAAACGTGAAATTACAGAATGATGAACGTCGAGGAAAAGAACAACATCTGTGATCGACTGTCCTGCTTCAATGCGCCCCGCAGCACGCCAGCGCTCAGAATCTTCCATTCGTCTTCTGAAAGTCATAGGAACATGTACGTCTTGAAAACAAATTGTACAAAAGTTTTAAACACCTTCTGTCAGCACTTGCAATCAACTTCTGTAACCCTTCATAAAGGTGACTTCTTATAAGACTGCCTTTTTTGCATATTTCTTAACATGAAAAGGCAATTGACTGTTACCTAACATATTTGCATACTTCCATCTACCTCTGCAGCGAATTGCGCCCTCTTCAATTCTGATTGGTTTCCGGAAATTAGCATTTTCCTTTCCGTGCTTAACTTTTGGAAGTGAGTGTATATAAGTATGCTTATTAGTACTTCAGATCGGCATTAAAAATGTGAATATTTCTGGAACATACTTAATTATTAAAATAACTTTTCCTTTTTATATTTGGAGGCATCATAGATTGGATCGGACTGGATTACTACAAAGCACACATAAGCTATACTGGAGTTACGACAAAGCACACAAAAGCTACCTGTCTCAGAGAAGAGATGTTTTTTGTGTAGGACTTTCTAAGATGCAGTAGTTCTTATCCTCCGTGCATACGGAAAAATCCATGAAAACGCACTTACAGCTTGTCCATTAGCCAATATCTGAACCCAGGTTGAACTATCAATGTTCAACAGTTTAATCTCTCCGTCGATGATAGGCCTTGGATGTACATTCTAAAAAAGCAGTCATATTTAAACTACCCCTTACTGTCATTTATTTTGTTAATTTTCAGAATAAAATGCTAAAGCCTCTTCACAAAACTACTTAGCCCAAAGCTTCCAAGGTTTAAAAGTACTTTCTAAATCGGAGTTGTTTACTAATAAGTTTCAATCTCGGGCATTTAAATATTTATGGATGTATTTATGAAATGTTTCAATACTTGAAATCAAAACTGTATAGAAATATTGTCATAATAAGATACCATCTCACAATATCTGTCTTTAAATAATTAAAATATTAGGTAGAAAAACCTTATTAAAGAATCGAAAGTTCAATAAAACTTAATGCTGTTTCGAAATTTTGCAATTAAAATTTCATGAAACTTGTACCCCAAATATAAACTTAGTTGTAAACAGGGATAATTAAAATTACTTTCCAGGTTAATTACTGATAAGAAACTAACCTTGGCAGTGCCGAGAAAGTGTTCCATTTCCCTAGTTTATCTATATCTTATTCTAGAATTTCTTGTTAGGAACCTTTATAAATGTTATTTCCTAGTTTTAATACAATTGCCGAATAATATTCTAAATTTAGAACCTCTCTTTTGTTTATTAAATATGATTGTTATTATTTTTGATTATCAATTACCTGTTAACATCGTCAAACTTGTATTATAAAAATTAATTTAATTCTGAATTTGATATTAATATTTTATGATCTGTCTATTCGAATTGTAATCGCCGGATGTCCTGAATTCATATTTTTTTTCATATAATTCATACATGGTTGATGATCATATAGTGTAAAAAAGACAACGTTATTTAGTTGCCAAATTCCTATTCATTATTATGCTGCCATTCTTTATGGGCCCGCCAACAACCGAGCGGTAAAGCCGCTGAACACTGATAGTCCGATCCGAGGTTTGAATCTTGAGAATGGTCTGGCTGAATGGGCGTTGTCGTGGTTTTCCTATGTGTAGCGTGTATACGAGCCAGTTTCCCTTAGGAAGTCTTCTACGAATGCATCCCTTCCCTTAGGCAGATAGCCCTCGAGGCCGTAATCACATAAACCAAACCGTTCTTTATGTTGCAGAACTGGCCTTATAAGCATATACAAATGAATTTTGTGCTCGGTATTCTGAATCTTAATTTTCATGTAATTATGAGAGCAACTATATATATGCAATCTAAATTTTCCTACTTCATTTCGAAGATTAAAAAAATTTATAAATTACTATCTATAATGTTAGTAACATGAAATTCAAAAAGAGATATATTTTACTTCCTAGAATTACCTGCGCTCGAATTCAAGCATTTAGTAACTGAAAAGACTTTTCGTAAGTTAATATAATTTTCTTTTTTGATATATTAAATTTATAATTGAGCTAGAGTAACTTGTTTCATCAGCAGATTCTATACTGGTTGCTTGTTTTCCAAAATCGTCAACACAAGAATCAAACTATAAAAATTATTAAGGTTAAATATAGATTAAAAGAGTGAAAGAAACGATTATATTTCAGGAACAGAAAAGAACACATTTAAAGCAAGGTGCAGTCAGTCCACATATTCTTGGAAGAGCCGCATGGATCGCGAGTTTGAGAAACAGAACTACTGAACTTTCCGGAGAGCAAAAGTAAGAGAATGGGGAAGCTGCGGATGAAGGTAACAAGTGCGTGGGCGTTTGACAGTCGTTTCGTCCGGGAAAGGCGGAATGGAGAAGTTTCCCTACTGTGGGGAAAACCAAAGGGGAAATGGAGCGAATGGCAGTCGCCGGCGCACAGTGCGTGGGTGTTGGGCTGGTCTTCTCTTCTCGGCTGCGGCAGCCGAGGGAAGCCCCCTCTTCTGCCCCTATTTAACACGACTGCCGACTCGCTCCGGGACCAGTTGCTCCGCCTGAAGCCACCTTCTTTGACTCCTCCTTTGACTTTCCCGGATTCATTCTTCCATTTTCCGCTTTCTTCTCTTGCCGCCAGGTAAGTGATTCCCACTGCTCTCATTGTTATTGCCCTCGATCAACATTCATATGATGTCCAAAATGTGCCCTATTCTCTTGAGTTCCAGAAGTGTTTTCAGTACACTCTGATTCAGAATTGTATTTTGTCGTGGCTGTTATCCAGTAATCGTTGTTAAAATTTTGGGTTATTTATTTTAAATTTTAAAATTTTGTTCTCTTCGCAAATATGGTTAATTTTGTGGTTTCAGTATGGGGGGAGGGGATTTTTTTGCTTCTCAAGAAATTTTTCAATGATAGAAACTTGAAATGAAACAACGAAGCAGAATATTTTCATCTTATTTAGATTGGTCAGTTTTGTCCGAATCTGTGAATAACGGATAAAAGCAGTGAAATTTTAAAATTTTTAGGTGTCATTTTATTTTAAAAATACTTTGCGGCATTTCGATTGACAATAATGTTATTTAATTCATACCTAAATCGTTAGTGCTTTGCTTCAAGAACAATATTAGGGTTTTTTTTACAGTCTCAGAATAATAAATCAACCGATTTGCTACCAAAAAAAAATTAAGAATCTTGTTTTTTGCCTATATACAAGATTTATTTACTATTTTGAATTATAAAATTTCCCTATTATCCTTATTGATTTTTGGTATTTGATATGTACTGGAATGAATATTAAGCTCCAGGAACTAAACGTTCCCTACTGTTCGTTATTCGGCTTCATTGACATCTAAACGTTTGCGTTTATCAATAAATAAACTGCCATTCAGTGGAGCTCTTAAATGAATGACAAAATAAATTTTCCGCATTTCTAAAAAAAATTCTTTTTTTTTTTTAACTAAAGACTTGGATATCTTAGATATCTAAAGACTTCGATATCTAAATAACTTGGATATCTTATATGCCTGAAAAAATTATTAATATATTCAATTAAAAATATTAATGAATATGTAGGTCAACATGAAGAGCACAAAGTTTGTTAGATTCTTCCTATCTGTTCCTTAAAAAGCGCGAAATGTGAATGAGTTCTGGAGGAAAAATTAGGAATTTCCTTCAGTTTTCATAATGTAAAAAACGTACGTGTATAGTATGATTTTAATTTATTACGACTACATAAATTTTAAAATTTATTGTTCTTGCAATTTTTAATGAGGATGAAATAGAAGTATCAGAGCTGCTTGATATTTAATTGCATTTTAATTTCTAAATATATAAACAAATATTTATAATAAAAATTTGAAGCTTTTTTTTAGTATAAAGATGTCAGAAAAATTCCCAAAAAGGTAATTAGCATTTATTTGTATCTTGATTCTTGTTGAAAAGAAAAGATTTTCGTAAAAATCTGAAAATTGATAGAGTCTTTTATTAGGTATAGCGAGGGAAATATTGCTGGAAAAGACCCACGTAATATGTTTCTTCAGCCGATTCTTTCAGCCACCTCTGCGATGATTCCTAGGAGTTACTTTCAATTTGCATCGGCAGACTTTCTCTCAAAACGATATAGACTTTACTTTGCTATGATTGACTATTACTTTGCTATCATTGAGAAAAAATATAAGTATTAATACTTTTATTTTTTCCCATAGTATTTTATGTATGACTTTCTAGGTCAATATAAGCAGCTAAACACTTTCGAAGATCTTGTAGGAAAATTGGCGTAACGAATATAATCGTTGTATTTACGCTAATAAGATAACAATTTAGAATTCGAGCTGTTTTTGCAACAAAAATACACAAATATTGCGTGTTTATGGGTCTATTCTCAATTATTTAAAAAACCCAAATCGTTTTTTGATATACATAATACCGAAATGAATTACCCATTATTTCCCATTTTTTTTCTGGTAAGCATATTATGGTATTCCCTAATTTTTAGTAAAAATACTATTATATTTTATGGTTCCGGGTCCCAGCATGTTTTACTATAAATTAACAAACTTAAAATAATCTATAGAATAATACTTCAGAATGACAAAACTCTGAAATCTATACGAACTTTCCGAATAAAAAGGCTTTAGTAGCATTCCAGGTCACTGTAATGCACTGTTAATTTCTTACGAATTTTGACAGATATCATTTACAGTTTCATAAACGTAATGTTAAATTTTATAATGTAACTGATTCTGCCTTTTTTAAACAAATATTTTTATAGTTTAAACGAAACTACGGAATAAATATTTTATACTTTGAATAGCTCACTTCTTTTTCCAATTAATGACCTTACATAAATCTCGAATTTATCAGTGAAACAAATTTAAATTTTTCATAACCGACAAGAAACTTAGCCCAAATTTTAAAACACTTCACGTTTCAGAAAAAGTTTAAAAACATTATTCAAAATATAAATGTTAATAATTGCCAGTTAATTTGCATCTAAAAGTAAAAGAGGAATATTCAGGAATTCTTTCAAAAAATCGTTAACTTAAGAACGATTTGTTTAACACTGAATTAAAAACATTCATAATTCAAAAGCAAGAAACATAATAGAACTAATCACAACAGACGATTAAGTTAATAATTTTAATACGTAGTAATTTAAATAAGTATCTCTTCTTGAAACAGAGAAGCATAATAAACTTTAAACTCTTCCCGCCCATAATTTTCCAAAAAAATTTGAAGTTTCTGATGAAAAAATTAAAGAACGAAGAAGTACAATTTTTTAAGTTTATCAATTTTCGGATCATCTATCAAAAACTGATGAAGTGTTGCATAAATTAAAGAATTTCATAATATTTTTTGTTGTTTTAGAATCGTGATAGGAAATAATCGAGAACTAAAAATAACATTAAACAGTCCGTTAACAATTTTTTAGCTCGTATTTAATTTATTTTAGAACAACGTAACAATTTGAAAACAATATTTTCTAAAGCTTAGTTTGTTCGATTATTCATATAGCAGTGCAGAAATAATGCTTAATGGTTTGGATTTAGTACAACATACTTGATTGAAAGATCTTAAGGAGAGTCTATCCTGATGAGTATCTTATCAGCCCCGATACCTGATAGCAGAGATTTCGTTTTCAATTAATATATAAAAAGGAATGAAATTAAAAGTTTTTAAATTGTAAGTTCGTTAAAAATCATTCATATCAATCATTCTTCAATCACTCTCGCAGCGAAAAATAAAATAAAGTGTTTCCAATTATTGGAAATGGACAATTCTAAAATCTAGTTCTGTTCTGAAAATGCATATTAATGGTTAAAATTCCTTTACTGATCCACAGTTTTATTATATATCTTTACTTTCTTGTCAGCAATGGGAAATTCTATGCTTTATATTTAACCTGTTGCTAGTGGTCCTGCTGTAAAACTGAAGCGGAAGTCTCACATCCTGTGAGCCTAATAGCAATATGCTGTCTAAGTTCTTTTATTTTCAATTAAGCCACATTTTTTAATGCTGTAACAGCCTAACTATGATTGCAATTTAGTTAACGCAAGAAAAAGGAAAATCTTCCAGATTCAAATGCAGAGAAACTTTAGCAAGAAAACTACTCATGGCTCTAAATGATTTGTGTGCTCTGTGTAGGGGATAGATAACACTATGTCTAGAACGGTTGTTCAATTATGTCGTCAGAAATGTTGATTACTTTCAGAAATAGTAATTTTAGGCAAAATTTATTGTGAGGGTTTTCATTGTATTATTATTGACAGAGCTTTGAATTTCAAAAGATGGTTTTATGTTTTCAACAACATGACATAAGTATTTCAGATAAGTTTCTCACTCTGCAGGGTATGCTTAATAACCACCTTCTGATGTTATTTAAAACTATACAACATATTTACATTTTTAAGCGTAGTATTTCCGCAGTTGAGTTAAAACGAAGAAATCATGATTTCAGTTGCTCGGAGAATTATTAAATTTTCAGCTTAACTAGAAGGCTATCCAGAGTCGAGGTGAAAAATATTTCAGGAGAGTTTCTAAAAGCGATTTTTGATTCTTAAGCCGAAACTACGGTTTAATTGCAAACGACCAAAATTATAAGAATTTTCTTCAAAAGCGGCATTTTAAAATGAGCAGTAAATGCATAGTTTTATTCCTATGATCAATTTTAAGCCAATTTATGTTTAGAAAATCTTTTTTTTTATTTTAGTTTCTATAAATTAAAGACGATGTTTCAGGAAAATTTGCAACCTTCATTCAAACTCTAGAAATGAATATATCGCAACATTTTAGTTTTCAATTTCAGTAAATAAATTTAGATTGTATAAACTCAATAGTACAACAGCCCTCAGTGAGGTATAGACTTCAGTAGTCTGAAATCTGCGTTCTTGACGGTGGGCCGGGGTACATGATCATACATCCTGGGCAACTTGTCTTGAAACAAGTTGCCCAGGTCCACAGCAGCACTACCGGTCCAGGATCTAGCCCCGGATCTGTGGTGCTGCTGCGAGACGCTCTACTATTGCGCCACTGGGCCTCATTTAAAATGAGTATAATTTCCAGAATAACACTTTGTTAAATAAACGCTTTGTTTTCGTAGCTTAAATATATATTTGAACGCCATTCCGAAATCAATTCCAACGCTTTGTTTCATTCGTAAGCATTTTTAAAATTTAGAATTGAATGAGTTAAAACATTTAGACTTCCAATACATGGATATGAATTAGTGGGGAAATACAAGAATGGGATATATTAGAAGCAACTGAAAGCAACAAAGCTATAGTGCATAAAATGAAATATTAACCACATAATGTATTTTCAGTGTTTTATGTAACTGTCTGTAATTATATCATTAACCTTTATTGTGTAATTCGGGGCATTCATTACAAAATGCGCTTATTAAATTCTAAAGAGAAGTTATTTATTTCAGGAAGCCAATTACTGCAATTACATTTCTTTCCTTATGCATAAATTTTGTCTTCTCTATAGGTCTAAAGATTCACTTCTGATATAATTAATAATTGTTAACATATTTAAATGTTTCAAAATGCTTTAAAAGTAAGCACAATTTTAAAGACGCAAACTGATCAACATGAAAAATAAAAATTTTTATTAGGTTTCACGCAAAAGATTTTTCCGTACAGAAATAGGCATTATATGGCGTTAGAAACATCATTTAATAATTTTAATAATTTCAATAATTCTGAAAATATTTAAAAATATTTATCAGTTACATTATCGATCATATACAAATATGAAACAGAGATATCATATAAATGAGGATATAAATTATGTGATGTATGGTCTCTGATGCGATGTATGATGTAAACAGCAATTTAAAATCTTAAGTTGAAATTTAAACTGAAGTTCTTCCATCACATCCCATGATAACACTTTCTAGAACTGGCAATTTCCCAGACAAATATCTAATTCATTCCGCTAAAAATTTATTTTATGTAATAAAAGTGTGTAGTTAAAATTATTAAACATTCTGACACTAGACTGTGTATGAAAAGGATTTGCATTTAAAAGAAATTAGAACGGTTCCAAATAAATAAGCTTGGCATGTTGAAGGTATTTAATAAGAAAGAACACCAAACGGTCCAGATCCCATACTTAAGATAAGAATAAGTAGATATATTTTATTTTGATGTAAGCTTGAAGAATAAGTTCCGTGGTTATTATTATTTTAATTAACTAGCAATTATGATTCATACTTCTCTTAAAAAGCAATTATAATTCAGACCTTTACTACTAGACAGACTTCTCTTCCATTTCTTCACCAGAAATGTATATAAGTTGAAGCATTTTGGACTGTAAGAGAGAGCGTATTTCTGCCTCTCCAGGCCACGTTACTAGGTTTCGCCAAATCTTATAAGATTTTAATTATTCGGCTTTGCGTCATTGCCGCCGACATTTAATTATTACGCCAGTGAGAAGTTCTTAGCGAACTTAGAATCTAAAATCAGTTGTGTAATTTTTTTTAATATTAGGCTTAGTTTAAAATTTGAATGATACAACGCTACAAGTGGTGGAGGATCCTGTCAAGCAGGAGAAATGCGTTTATGCTAAAGTTCTGAGTTAATAAAAAGGTTATTTTTTAATTTTTTCAACTTTCTCTCTTTAACTTCAGACTCAGTGATAATTCGCTCCAAGTCTGTTAGAAATCTGATGCTAGCTACCAAAGAAGGTCAAAAGTCAAAAACTATATTGATGTTAAATTATATATTATATATATTAAATATTATATATATTAAATTTGTGTATTCAAGACGAGTAATGAGAGATTCTTTTATTAGTTAAACTAGCAAAAATCGCAGTAATTTCAAGGAAAATAGTGTCATTGAAGAGAAATATTTCTTTATCGCCATAAAAGAGAGATATCAACTTTTAATTTAAGAGAACCCTGTAAACTTAAAAATTGCGCACAATTATATCTTAAATTGTCGTTTATTTAAAAAATACAGGGACTATTTTGGTTTTTCTTTAATCAAGAGTTATTGGCATCAAATCGTGTCTCGAAATGCAAAATCAGTGCTAAACTAATCCTACAGTTACTTAACTCAAAAAACAAAATGACAGAAAAACTTCAAAAATGTATTTCCAATGCATATGTCCTTCATCATTTTTATTGTCCTTCTTCAGAAGCATATATGAGAAATCGAATGCACGTCACTGCTAGTCAAATATACTCTCGACCAAACGCAATATCGTTTTACCCGAGCACAAGAATTTCAAATAGCTTTTTACCAACTTGCATGAATGTACAATGCATGTCTTGAAAAAATTCGCAGTCGTGTTGCGTCACTGCTGAGAAACAGGCACTGAAAATCCAGTGCATGTCAGTTGCAATCGGAATGCACTGTCGATCAGAAAAAGTATTTCTTTATCTTTAAAACTAAATATCTAAAAGCTCTTTGAAAAACATAGGAATGTGTAAGCGTTAACAATTTTGTAACTCTGTTTTAAAGAAAGCGAATGATATAATCATCTTCATGACATACGGATTATATATTTCATTAGTTTAATGCTAAAATTTATTTAGACTATTTATATGTAAAAACAAATCAGAAAATAATGACTGGGAAATAACCGAATTCTTGAAAGTTTTTGTTAGCCACTTCACAAAGTTCTTAGAAACAGCGCACTCATAACAATTATACAATTTATAGAGAGAATAATTTATACTTGAAGCATGGTAATCACATCTTCTGTTTCTTAAAATATTCTGAAGCGTTTACCTCGAAAATGAAGCTCGATTTTACCAATATTTTAATTTCCTATGGTTTGCATTGGCAAATCTTTTCATTAATTTTGAACATGTTATAAAGTAATTACGAAACTTATTATTGATTCATGTGCACTTTAAGAATACAATCAAACAAATAAGTTGTGTTAAAATATTTAATTTGAGTTAAAGCTAGTACAGAAGAGAATTCATTTCAATTATACTCATGAGTCAATTATGAATTTTGCTCGATTACTTGACAACCGTTTTCTTATAAATTTCATAAAAATGCTGCCTCGTTAAATTGAGCTTTGTAAGATTTGAATAACTTATTACATTTTTTATAAATTTTGTGAGGTTTGCTTTCAAGACGTTCTCGTGTTTTTCGGGAAGATAGCTTGTAATCAGTCTGTCTTTTCTAAGTAAGTTGTTTGCTGTAGTCTAAAATATGTTTCTTTTAAAACTGACGTTGATGAATTACAGTTAAATGTCAATACAAAATGCGAGAACAAGTAATCAAAAAATTAAAGATATTTAAAAAATATTTAATTTTCAAAAATTTGCAGGTTAATTTTATAAATTAAAGAAAATTTAAATTTCATAATTAAAAGCGTGACGAATTTCGAAGAGTACAAGAAAAAATTTTCAAAACTTTGAAGAAAGTTATAGCAGTAAAAATACTTATATGTGTTCATAAAATTAAATATTCGTTAAGAAAATGATTACTTCTTACACCCTTCTGAATTTATTAACCCTTCTGAATACTCTAAGAAAGAAGATTTAAATTGTTTAATACGTTGTAAAAATAAAGGCTGGCAGACTGATTAAGATAAATCAGGCAAGGAAATTTTATTTAAAGTTAGGGATATTTCTGTAGAAGATTATCTAAGGGAAATTGGAGTTTATTCATTGTAAAGAAAGAAAATGCTACTGTAAAGAAAAGGGAACTAAGTTTTGAGGTTTTATTGCTATGAAACCATTTTGAAAACAATTTTTTCATAAATTCGAGCAATTGAATGCGAAACTAGTTAAGGTGTTCTTTTTTTCAAATATCATTCATATTTCTTAATAAATGTAAACTTTAATTTTAAATTACTTTTAAAATACTTATTAACTACATGCCAAGAATTACCTTTATTACTGAATGGTGTATGATCCAATAAATAATATTATTACTTTAGTTCTATCATTTCTTTCAGCGTTTCATTAGAATCTAAAAAATCTAACTTTACTTATTGTTTATTAAAAGCAAACAGTATGAAATGCGTAAATATTTGTGCTTATAATCTGTTTCATATTCTTAATTAATTTTAAATCACAATCAAAAAAGTGATGTCCCGACTCATTTTTTCTACCCCATCTTATACTTAAAACAGATGCATTTACTGTTTGGTACTTACTTGTCCTAATCCTTTGTTGAACAATGCCCTGTTCATGTAGTATCGCCTTCCTCTTTTTCCGTTTCGGTCTCTGCTCAAAGAGTCAACGTAAGGTGACAAATAGTGATTCCCATTAGTAACTGTGAAGGTCAAGAAGTGTTCATTGATGCTGTATGTAATGAAATTAACAAGTATCTAGGAACAGGCCAGCAGTCTCATTTTAACAAAGGCGGTGCTTGTTTTCATTTAGGGGTACTTTTCCATTAAAAATAACAGAAAAAATTATGATAAGCAACTATGATAATGAATGATTTATAATAAATAAATTACATGCCCACTATCATAAGTTTAAAAAAATTTGTCGCATGCCGATTGCGAAATTTCTGAATTTGTTGCGGCTACTCTCGCTTCTCTGATATCAAAATAAGCCCACGAAATTCATCATGGTAAGGAGGCAAGACTGCACCTTTCGTTGGCAAGAGCCTTAAGCACAATACAGGTGACAATACGAATTTGCTTAGTTCCGCCGCCAATTTTGAAGGGAGACGCCGAGGCGAATTGTTCGAGACTCTCCTCTATTATCAACGTCTCGAGAGTACTTCCGGCTAGCCACATAATTTGAGTGCTCCATACCACACAGACACTATAAACATCAATGCCTTCTCCGGGATTCGAACCCGGGCTTTTCGATACGGCAACCAGAGTCACTAACTACTGTCCAACTTGGACGGCATTTCTAAGTTGACTTCCTGGTTGCGTTACCAATTGCATCAGCTATAAAACGTGAAATTTTATATTAACATATGGACTGCAATCTTTTCTATTAAATGAGGTTTTAATATTGCTTTTGAATACTTTCCTGTCATCTCTTTATTTATAGCATTTTTCGTTCAAAAAAAGAAAAAGATTGCTGAACTTTTTGAGGGAAATTTCAAAATTAATATTTCTTTTTGAGTTAAATACTGATTTTATTTAACGCTAAAATTTTTGTCTTATAAACTGCAACACCATGTGTTCATTTTATTTATCTAATGGTAAAATTCCTTCCGAAGTGTTATACTATAATCTGAAACTTTCCGATTGCGAATTTTAGATTGATTATTTTTAGTACGGATTTCAAACAGTTCTTTTTTTAAATGTTTTTTTAGGAGTCTCTACAGCAGTTTTTGTTGTTTCGTCATCTCTCTATTTCTTAAATCAATCTTTTATCTTTGAGACAAGAACATGCTGTGTCTCAGAAGGATTGCTCGTGAACTTATTACGCATAACTGTCTAAGAACTATGGCTTTCTTTGTAGTGTAATTTTGTAATCATATAAAAGAGTGAATTGCAACCCTGTTTTCTATCATGTATCAGTTCAATCGTCGTTTATAAATTTCCAGAGAATTATTTACATCTACGTAAGAAAGAGACACACGCGTAATGCAGAGGTGAAATTTGGCGAAAAATTTAAATTTAACTCGGATAATTGACAAATTTTTGCCTAAAAGCATATATCTGTGTGTTTCTGACCTACATGCGATAAGAAACGTAAAATTATAAAGTAGTGAACAGAATTCTCCAGAAACATCTTTCAGATTATTAAGGATATTTCATCAGCAGCTTGAAACTGAAGATCTGTCTTTCCTACGGAAGTAGGAAGGAAGGAATCCAATTAATTACTCCAATTAGGACGTACCTAATTGGAGGAAAAGGTATTCGTAAAGAAAATTTGTATTAAAAATTATTAAAGAAAACATGTGCTGTTTATCTAAAGCATGAGCTTTTACGCAAATAACAAAGTGGCAATTAAAACAACTTATGCAAATTACTGAACTGATATACAGAGATTGGAACTGGTTTCAAACAGAGGATGAATCGGAAAGAGTAAACTGTCACCAAACCTAAAACGGCCTAAATTTCGCCTACTATATTTTGTACTGTTGTAAGGTTTTAGTTAAACTAACAAAGTTTTATTCTAATTTTTACTTTTCTTTCTGTTCTCATTTCAATTTCCCGTTAGAAGAAACGCGCGTTTTAGCTTTATGCTAATTTGAAGTGGAGCCAAGTTATATTTAAGCGAGAGATTTTAAGATTTTTTACCTCTCAGTGTGAGAGAGCTTTTAGTCTCATACCACGGTCACTCTATTCGACGTTCGCCTGACTAGCTAGCATTTAAATTCTAAGCCATAGCGCTTTTACGTGATTGCTTATTGAAGTAATTCCAAGTGCGTCAGTATTAGTAAATCTTGCTACGCACCATTTAGTTTAGAGGCCAACCTCGCGTTATAGCTCTGTGAGCAACGACTATTTAATTTATAATTAGTTTTAGTCTAAATTTATTTGACTGTTCATTTTTAGACCCAAGTGCGGTCTCTACTTTCTGTATCCCTCCCGAGTTGGGAAGTGGTTCAAAAAGCTCGTTGTTGCTTTTGCCAGCCAGTGTTATATTTTGGATACGAAATCCGCCCTTTTTAAAGACTTAAATCAGACTTTAAATATTAATAAGTAATCTACAGTATTCTGACTCATTTGCTACAAGGTTTAACAATTGAATAAACAATGCTTCTATGCTGTTACAAACATATTTAGAGCAGTGTCTTATAATCGCCGTATATGTTATATTTTCAATTATTTACATTATGTTCTCATGGTTTTCTATAATAAACGGATTATCATCAATCTTTTGTACCGGTATAGAAAGAAGCAAGATATTCTTTCCTTTTGCTATACTGTACCTCAAACTACAATACTCTTCAATACAACTCAAATATACAATACATGTTTTAGACGGTAGATTTAAAAGTGGATAAAGAAATATTTTTGTTACATTTTACTAAATAGTGTTTTTATAGTGCATCAAGAAAAATTTCAGCATATTTTTTTAAAGAAAATCTGCATACAAAAATTTTAGAACTAATTTATTACTTAAAGATGTAACCGCTGTACAGAAGTACTCTTGTGTTGCAAATTAACTTTAATTGGAAACTTTAATAATTAAAGTAAAATAGTTTTTAAAATAATAAAATTAGATAAGACTCAGATTTGTTACTAAAATTTGAATTTTATTTGAATTTTGTTAAATATTAGTGATACAGAATTATATAGCATAAGAAAATATTGAAAACTGATAAATTTGGTAAAAGTTTAAATTTTGCGTTATGCTTGTTCAGTCTTCTCTTTCTCATTTCTATTTTTAATGTCAGTTAATCAAATTTTAGATCTCCTGTATAAAATAAATTTCGATTCTTACTTTAGATTTGTGAAGATAATGCGTTTACTTACTTGTATGAAGATAATATGCTACAATGTTTACTTTATCTACAGATAAATATCAAAATTGTGTAGAGTTGAAAAATAAATAAACTGCAAAAAAAATTTATTTTTTAATTTTGCTAAACTATTCATTGTTTACTGCTTAATTTTTCATTATTCTTTAATTATAATTTCATTTTAAATTATACATTATTAGGCATTTTAAGGACAATATCAAATATTTAATGATAATAAAAAAGGAAATTGTTCCTATAGATAAAACATGTTCTATTAACTTTTCAAATTCCTTAAAAGTACTCTCAGAATTTTAGTTTTTATTCGGAATCAAGGAGAACAACTAGACGTTACATTAGAAAACTTTTTAAAAAAATGAATACTTTATTACACTTTTTATCCACTTTTATTCCATCCCATCATAGCTGACAGAAGCTATTGTACTAGCATTTTAGTTATATTATAAACATAAATTTACTCCCTAAAAGCAAATTTAATCTCGTGTCATACATCGAGAAAGCAAAGTAATTTAAAATTCATATAATGTCATAAATGACTGCTTGGCGGAACAGACTTTTCCCCTAGAGCTAGTTTTTATTGATATACTACGCAAGCCGAGCAAAATATTTACATTTTGTAATCTGAGGAAGGAAATGAATGCCATATACTGGAGAAGAATTTAAGGTTATGAATAAGTGACGTTAAATATTAATAAGGCTACCTCAAATTGCGTACTTAAAACTTTAATAAAAATTCATCATTTTTAGAAGAATGTAGAATATTCGGTATTGAAATTTTTCCGTGATTGTTTCAAATGAAGGTAATTTTGAAAGAGGTAATTATAACAAAACGTACGTTTAGAAGTCCAAGTTTATTCTAAACAAAGTTGCTAACTAGAGATCTTGTCAACTGAAATCTGTCTGGTTTTATTACAATAGTTTCGGATATTATTACTCTGGTATTACATACGTAATGTATCCCGAATTATCGAACTTAGCACCAAAATAAATAAAATTATCATAAAAGAACAGAACGAACTGGAAATGTATAAATGGCCAAGAGAAAAGAAATACCTTCAAGCTAATAAGCTGTGGAAACTGGCTTGAAGGCTAAAATGCAGTTTGAACTTAAGCAATGTACTTTTCGGTTATGAAAAGATTTATCGTACAGAAATATATCCTTCTGCCAATGTACTCAAGGAAACGTATGAACATAATACTTGAAAATACTCTCTATGCATAAGATATGTCATTTGGAATAGCATAACTCGTCTTATAGTTCAGTGGAATTCAACCATCTTTCGACCATACGTAGCAATGCTGCAAATAGCGTTTGATTAAAGGATTTTGGATTTCTTTGATCAAGAATATATCTCTGTTCCACCATAACCTAATTTGCCAGTTTTTCTCTCTCTCTCTCTGACCTCTATATTCTGACTTTTAATATTTTGAGATCATGGCACAGCATTATAATGTTATATGCCTAAAAAGGCAGATGCCTTTGTGGAGATCATTATAACGGAAATTCACGTTTAACACGTTGAAAACCAAGAGAACTTCCATATAGGGAATCCGTTTTCCAGGATTTGAACCAGAGTCAAACTATCAGTGTCTAAGAGTTTTACATTTTTTATACCAGGTGTGTAAGATGTATGCGGAGACTAATCCTATTTGTAACGGTAATCTACATCCTTGGCATGACTTTTCCACTCACACAGAAAACAACAGTATGTTTTGTATCCCTTGTGTTAAATCCATTAAACCTTCAATAATCTTAAAGTCGCGACAGATTTAAAATCGAAATATATCATATTCCAGGTACTGAAGAATTATTTTGATGGTCTAATAAGTTTTCTTAAGATTAACTGCATAAGAAACAGGTATTGAAGGGAAAATGTTATTATTGTGCAGCAAACAGGCTTTCAGAGAAAACTTGGAAGAGCTTATAAAAAGTTTCCAGACGTTTGTTTTGTGCGATACATTTATCAGTTCAAAATGACCATCGATGTCATGACATGCAGTAAATTCCTTTTGTTTGAAATAACGGCAGAAACGCACTCGGTTTAAAGTAAGAAAGGTCTTACTTTCACGCCATCTCCTAAGAGATCCCTTTGTTGCAGCCGTGAAGTCAACGTTTTAAAAGTTCTAAATCGCTGACTGGGTTATTTATTTTGGTTGTGTTATTTTATGTGGCTGATGGGTAACTAAGGTTAAGGAAAAGTCTAGATTTTGAGATGTTAAGGGTTGCTCTTTATTTTCTGTGTCATCTTCGTAATATATATCTAACGTCCAATTGTCTGGGAGCCTTGGTATTGATGCTAACTAGGACCTGCACCCATCCCTGCAAATGAATGTAACTACGGAGGCCTTATACGTTAGGAGAAAACTTCCATATTAAGCTTGAACACACAGTTCTACCGAAAATGACGCACTATGTGGTTTTAAACACTGGCCAGAAGCCTTTGTCGACTTTCTACCCGAATTTAGGAAGGTGGCTTTTTAATAAAATACTTGGAATTTGGAAATCTAAGAACATGCTTCTAATTACGACTACCGACAAGCTAATGTACGGATAAGTGTTAATTAGGATCCTGATTCATTATTTTATACTCTTAGAACTTAGACTATCAGAGAACATATCTCAGCCAATACAATAAGCGTTCCTATGCGGATCCTGTCCATGGGTACCATACAGAATCTGGCTATGGGTACACCAAGGTGTTCTTTTCTTTTGGGCATATTCCCTACAAACGGAAGTAATGTGAAATAGCAGCCTGTTGTATAATCAAGAAGCTCTCATTACACTACAGACACTCCAAACTACTGACAGTAGCCTTTCCTATATTACCATGCATGAACGATACCGAAACAAAGGCTGCAACACACATGAGACCCTCAGATCCATCTTGGTCTTCAATGGCGCATTCAAACTGCAAAAAGTAAGATTTTCTTTTTTTCAAGAGTAATGGCAAGTTTTTTAATTGCGTTTGCAATGCAATTCCACGCGTTTGCAAAAAAAAAAACTTGTTTGTCTCATTTAAGTAAATACGCAACGAGTTGCACTATAACCTCGAAGCAAAAGGTTCACATACAATGCAAACATCTTACTTACAATACAAAATTGTTGAGTGATGTAAGACTCTTTGGGCGGGTGCTTAATTGCTTAAAGACTGACGACTAACAGTTCTTTTTCAAAACCCATCTTGATGCTGTTAATCATCAACATTGTTGTTTGTTAAGCTTTTCATTATCCTTCGATTCTGTGAAATCAAATTCTGTTTCGTCGCATTTGTTTTGATGCCTTGTGAAAGTCGCAGTAATTTTAACTTCCGGCACATTTAAAAGTTTATATGCTGATGGTGAAAAGCAATGGACATTTTTGTTTACATTTCTATATAATCCCTCGAATAGTTGTTTTCCTCAGCACAGCGGAGTTTCCTAATGCTCTGTTTAACGCACTTGATTGAAATTACCTTTTATTCATTTTATCGAGTGATTAATGTTTGCATATTTCCAAGTTACTCTGACATAGTCAGACTCTCAGCTCTCTTTTCTTACATATATTTTAACAGATAAACACCCATCTCATTTTCTGCTACACTGAAGCCAGAGACAGTTTAACATTTCTAATGTCTTTTCTGGATCAGCATCCCAATGTAAAAGAAAGCTTGGGACTTTTAGTTATTTAACAAAGTGCATGTAAAACAGGTAATCAATCCAAAAGTGTATAACAAAAGAATATCTGCAAAAATATTAGGGAAGTTACAAAATCACTGCTGAAATTAGCCTAGACCAAAAATGAAGAGAGTATTTTGCAAGCAATGTTTTATTTAGTCAGAATAGTTAATCAGTAACTTAAGAATTAAATATGAGTAAATTTTATCTCATAAAATGTAAGAGGAATAATAACACTTTACACAGAGATTAGATTACAAAAATATCATTAAAATGTTTTAGTCCTCTTCTACCGCCCAGACAGAGTAGTGGTTAATGACACTACTGCCGTATCAACTTGGAGAACGCATGCATATTTGAAAATGTATAGTGTCTGTGCGGCATAGGATCCCTCAAAATAAACTGCGAGATTCTCGAGTTGTTCAGTGGTAATGAAACAGGTGTGGGACACCTTCTAACCAGTCTGCCCCGAGGTATCGTCTTCCAAAATTGGGCGGAATTGGGCAAAGTCGTTCTGTCACCGATATGGCGCTCAAGGTTCATGCAGTGGCAGATGCAGTCTTGCACTCCCTGGCACGATAAAATTCGTGGGTTTATTCTAATTAGGTCAGAAAAGTGATATCAGTTATAACAACACCAGGTTTTACTGATATCAACATATGTGGTCAAAGTGTACAGTTGAGTGAAATATGGAGACCATTTGCACTCCAATGCAAGCAGTACACTGGTGTGCAAAAATTAAGGACGAGACGGTTTTTTTCACTATAACTTTGTACAAAAGCTTTCCAAATCAACACATTTAATACCGTAAGATCCGGAATACGTAAGGACATGAGTAAAGTAAGCAACACTTACTAAAAGAGAAATCAGAGGGATAAAAAGAAGCTTTATTGAAAAAGTAGCATGAAGCGCAATGCGACTGAAGGCCGAAACATCCCTGTGATGGGTGTCCAGCAAGAAACATCCGGTCTTTAATAGGGGATATGATCTCCCCTGACTGCTAGGCAGGTTTCACATCATTTGTGCATGCTGGATATGTGGCTGTTAATGAGCTGTTGAGACACTGCTGCTCGTTCCTCTTGTAGCAGCAATCGCAGTTTCGGAATCGTTACTGGCGATAAGTTACGTGTTGCCACGGGTCTCCCTAGTAAGTTCCGTATATGCTTGACGGGATTTAGATCCAGAGACCTTGCCGACCAATCCATGTGTTCAATATCTTCACTCTCCAACAGCTCTTCGACAGTAACTGTGCGATGAGGTGGAGCGTTGTCGTCCATGAAGAGGAACTGAGGACCCATAGCCCTTGTGAAAAGACGCATGTAAGGAAGAAGAACCTCGTTACAATAGCAGTCCCAGGTGACGAACCTCCTTGGGAGATATGAAGGTCGGTCCGGCTACCAAGCATTATGTCTGCTCGAACGAGAACTCCGCGACCTCCAAAACAGTCCCTTTTGATGATGTTGAAGGGGTTATTGCGTGTTCCCCGCTCTGTCCAGATGTGTATGTGTCTAGAATCGCAACTCAGACTAAATCTGCTCTCATCTGTAAAGAGTACTCGTCCCCATTCATTGTCTCTCCAATTCCGGTGTTCCCGGCACCACAGAGAACGCCTTCTCCGATGGGCAGGCGTTAGAGGTACACACCGTACAGGGCGTCGTGCAAACAGACCACCACCGTGCAGTCTTCTGGCCACGGTAAAACGCGATATCGGTCGTCCAGTCGCCTGTGTCGTGTGTCTAGCGATTTCTCCCGCTGTCTGCCGCCTGTTTCCTCTGGCCTGTAAGGCAATATACCGGTCATCTGCGGGTGTGGTTCCTCGTGGACGACCACTACTAAACCCCCGGATAGCTGTTCCTGCAGTTTGAAATTTTCTCCAAAGTCGTGAAACGATTCTGTGAGAAATTCCGAACTCTGCAGCCACACCTGTCTCACTGCGGTCTTCCTCCAACTTCCCAATAATTCGACCTCGGGAAAAGCATCCAGATGTCTTCTAACAGATTGATTATTCGCCATTTCTCTCTGAGGCAGCAACTCGGTGTGATTTTAACTGCTATACGGCGTGCAATCTCTTTGCCAGAAAAACTAATCTTACACCGACAACATGCTTTATACTACTCAGACACTCCCCCATTGCGTCTACCTGCATATCTGCGCATGTGCTACCGTACATCACCTTACTTAATCTCCTGATTGGTCTTTCTGCCCGCTCTGCCTCTTCGTTCAGCTGATATGCTAATTTTTCGACTTCGTCCTTAATTTTTGCACACCAGTGTATTTTAAGAGACCTCGATATCCCTTTTCTTGACCTAAAGCAAGGAAAGTTTTATCACCTTGCAAGCTATACAGATATTACGGTGTTTGTTTCCATAATTTTGAATTGAATTTTTCATTTAAAATGTTTGCTTTAAAACTGATGTTTTCTAACAGAAAAGGCTTCTCATTTTGATTTAAACGAAACTTAGAAGATAGTTGAAGTAAAATTTTAGACAAGGTTGTAAGGTTCTACTGTCCATCTGTTGTGTAGAATCTGGAGAAATAGTGATTGCACCGAAGAAGGGTTAAACTGCCCTTTAGGGTTAAATTGCTCTTTAACTTATTTGCAATGCGTCAACTTGACGCTAACATATTACGCCTCTGCTTGGGCGGTAACTGAAACAGTAGAACCAAACTCAAAATTGGAGATATTCACAAGTAGTAGAATTAAACTACAGGGCTCATACAATCCTGTATCCTACAGCGCGTAGATGAGTCTAGTGGCAGCAAGATATTAGCGACTAAGCCACGTCTAACGAGCAGTAACTGCTAAGCGGAAGCTTGCGTATAAGCACGCACAAGGATTTCCCAGACTCTCCTTTACTGGAACGTCGATATTTAAACGTTTTCTCCCACTGGTAAAATTTGCATTTCTTAGGCACGCTACCAAATTTTAATATTCTGGCACTGACAATTAGGGGAATGAAGGCTTATAGGAAAGTAACTGAAAATTAAATTTAACTGGTTATTTAAAATAAATAAAAATCCCTGCAAGGTAAGACGCAAATTGTCCTCGCTTTGCTGGTTAGCCCGTTGGGTAAGAAGATTTTCCGTAGAAAGTTATTATAATTAACAAAATATACATATTGATAGCTTGTGCTGCAAAACTGATGTATTAAATTAAGTAAATATGATAATAAAAATAATAATTTTGCAAAAATATTTTAACTTATACGTTTTCCGGAAATTTTCAGTATTTGAATATTAAAACCTTCAAGCATCCTTTGAGTCTTCTAATCGTTTTTAAATTCCTTTTAAACTCTTCAAAATGAAAACTGAGATTAAAGCTCAAAACAATTAAAAATGCACACTGCTATCTAAATGATGCTAATTTTTGAACATTGTAAGGTTTATTCTAATTTTATTAACAGTTATTTTAAGTTATGCTTCTTTCCTATCTTTCTAGTTTCAGCTTAAAATTTTATGTAATTTCAGAAACGCAGTGAATGCAATTGAGTAAAAGTACTATTTAACTTGATTGCTTCACCTACTTCGAGAGACAGAGTCTGATTTTCTGATTAGCTCGCGTTTGCCTTTTGGCTACGTCTCTCTTAGATATTACTACGCTCGGTCATACTTTAGGCCCTTGCTTGGCTTCGCCGATTTAATTAATATTTAGGGGCCAACTATTTAAAATCCTGATAGCTTCGGCTATATCTCTTATTTAGCTTTAGTTAAGCTTAGTTAGTTTAATTTCATAATTATTTAATTTCAAGCCCAAGTGGAGGCTTTGTGTATACTCCGAGTTAGGAGTTGATTGTATTTATTCTGAGAAATAAAAGGTAGTTAACCCTTCTTTTAAGTCTTACGTGTTTGTTCACACACTTAAGCGATTATTCGTTTTGTGGGGGTTCAAGGTTTTGAACACTGACATAAATAAACAAACCCCGACAACACTATTTCTATCCTGTTTCTTTGTAGCGTTGCTCTATATAAGTGTGAAGAAAAAGTGCTGTTTGCTGTTATTATTAAAAATTTATAAACGCAGTTTTTCGGTTATCTCTTATGATAAAGGGTCCAGGCATCGCTACACTGTTGAAGAATAATAATATCGGATGTGGAGTGGTGCGTTGAATGTATAGGACTTTCTATCTATCTTACATGTAGTATATAGACATGCATATATATTTTGAATATTCTATGCGTGAATAAGACCTGTGTATTATTCCACATATGGGTCAAAAACTAACTACTTAGTGAGTATTAAACTAAGTAAATTTAAATTTTACGCTAAACTAACTAAATTTCAATAATTATAAATTACAAATATTATATTTATTTAAATAATAACTCTAAAGAGAGTTCAAAAAGCATTCTTAAAATAAAGTTTATAAGCCAAGAGATGAACCTGCGATAATGCTGCTAGATAGAAAATAATAAAATTATTAAAAATCAAAGTTGGAACTTAAATGATAGATTATAATTATCTTCCCTATGAAGGCCCTAACCAATTCTTTCTCACTGAAAGTCGTAACCGAAAGGATTACAAATAAATTAAACTTCAAATACGTATACTAAACTGAAAATAATACAAAATAGAGCAATGAACAGAAATTATGTATTAATCTCCTCTGTTTCACACTTCAAACAGAACTTATCAAGAAAAATTGTTTCGTAGCCTCAAACCAAGTTGATTAATGAGTTTACAATATACAATATATTTCGTTCCCCTGAATCTATTGAGACTCAAAACTGCTATACTCAAATCAAATGTTCACTTTAAAATAACATTTTAGTGGCTCTCAAATGTTCAGATCTTTTCTCTACATGTATTCGCAACTACATGATGACAAAGGTAATATACAGAAGTTACAATAGGACTACAAAAGTAAAATACAAAATCAGAAACACAAATTAAAAAAGAAAATAAAAATTTATTTTACGACAAAAAGAACCTGAAAAAAAACTAAATGCTTAAAAAACATAAAAAAAAAGAACTAATTACGTTATATACGCCAAGGGGAAACCCTAAGCAATATAAGAAACATTTTCCAAAATAAAGAAAAATATATTTGATCAGTATTTAAAGCCTATAATCAGGGCAGCTCGAAAGCGTATTAAATTAGCTTTTTTCCGAATAAAAATGATTGCCCACACAATACACACAGTACAAATTGCCCACAAAATACACAGAAAATACTCATAATAAAAAGCTGAAGAGAACTAATGTAGTTTTAATTAAAAAGTTTAAAAATATTAGTAAAACGCTGAGGAAAACTAACGAAGCTATTTTTAAAAACTACATTATGAATATTCAAAACAAACAATTACAAAGAACAAACGAAGTTTCATTTAGAAAACTGCCGAAAGCTAACGAAGTATTTAATTAAACATATCCGTGACAATACACTTAAAACTCTCAAAACAAAAGCCGCCGAGAACAAATGAAGTTTCATTAAAAAGCTTAAAAATGAAGTTCTATCGAAAAGCTCAAAGAATTTTTTATAAAATATTTTTTTTGGAAAAACATTATTTAAATAATAAAACGCATTAAACTAACTAAATTTAAATTTCTCCAGTGTCTCAGAATAGAAATTTTCACAATCCCTGGACATCCCTTTTCCATATAAAAAAACAAAAACAAAGCACTAAAATTCTCGATTTTTTGGATTTGAAACAAAGTGACCCAAAAATAGAGGAAGTAAAAAAAAAGTATTAAAACAGTGTTCAAATTCACATTCGTTTTGCACGTAGAGCCCCTGGAGAAATTTGATAAGCTCATTCAATTCTTTTCTACTCACTAAAAATGGCTTAGAAACCAAAAAGGGGGTAAAAGATAGATGGGTGCCTTTTTGCCAATAAATCTTCGAGGCAGAGGGTCACGTGACACCCATCCTGTTGCACTTTCCCTTCCATTCACGAACGTCAGCTTTGCGAAAATGATTACCCAAAAAACATTTTTCAAGCGCCCTTTCTTTCGAAAATTTCGAAATATTTTTTCCAGCGCTTATGTGTTATAGCTGAGTATAAAATGGCCAACGTAATGCACAAATTTTCAAACAAGACCATATATTATGTTCGAGGGTGCGATGCGTCACGAGATCTGGTTAATTGCGTCAATATAATTTAGTAAGCTTTCATACAACTGCTGATTTTAATTCATGCGTTAAATTTGTTCATTGCAGAGAAAAATATTAGCGGAGGTTCTATTACTCATTTGCCAGCTAAGTTAGAGTGTCCAATTATTCTTTCATTTCAATATTTCATTTTTATTGCCACATACTTTTAACTAAAATTCTTTCAGTTATTCTTTGTCACTATCTTATATTAGATAACATGCAGTGTTTAACAAAACCAATGCATTTAATTTTCTGAAAAGAGTATTGAAAATTTTAAATATATTTAACTAAATTAATATATTTTTTTATAATTTATTTATTTTTATATTTATTTTAATACTATATATTTTCTACAAAAATAAAGCATAGAATTTGAAGTTCACTTGTTTCGCTTTTAGGAAGAAAAGTCCGTCTTCTAGCATCAAGGACCACAAACTCAATATGAATGTTTAAAATAAACCAGTTGGTTTAAATTTCAGTCGGGTGATTACGCATATAACGGAATAGTCGCAGCAGTTTGCGGATAAAGCAAACAAACGTTCGAGGCGAATTAAATGTCGAATATAGTTTGTCATACTCTTCAATGAGCCTGGGTTCGCGTGTAAGTATTCGAGAAGCGGCTTGACGAAGCTAAAGTCGATAAATAAATTCAAGCAGCAGAGAAACATAAGAGAATAATAGTCAGAAAATTTTGCCAAAAGCTTTTTCCTAAGGTAAAGAAATCTGTGTTTATATGTATACATTACTGATTTGTATTCTGATGGGAGTTGACGAAAGTAGAAATGAAAGTAAAGGAAAACTAACAAGATAACTGAGCTAATTAACATAAAACTCTATAAAACATGTCGCGCATTTCTTAGGACATTACAAAAAATGCAAGTAAAATACTCTGCTGTGCATACTAAGCTTATGATATTATTTTAAACAAGAGCAATAGATAACAATTAAAAATTGTTTTCCTATGCTCTTAGATAAAGCTTTCTTGTAATCTGCGTTAGTTGAATGATTTGTCATCATGCGTGCTTCAAGAAGGCATATGCAGTTAGGAAGTAAATTAATTCTTAATTTGCGACCAGAAGACTATCTGCGTGTTCCAAACATTTAAGCAATTTTGAAGTAATAAAACTCAATTTAAAACGTCATATAATTTCAAATGAAAGTGGTATTAGAAGTCTAATGAAATTGCCTTTCAGGGTGTGACTCCTTATTGACAAAAAAGTTTGCATGAATGCTTCCAAACATGTAGCAGAAATTTATGAATTATATTGAGTACCTGATAGATCAGAGACTGTTACAATAGTTACCTGTCCTGCCAAATATAATAGCTGGACTATTACTAATAATATTCCTGATAATAATTATAATAATAATGTTAGGGTAAACAATATCAAGTAAGGAAAATCGAAGTGTAAACATTTCGATTTTTCTTTCTCTAAATCTCTAAATATAGAGAAATAGCAAATCAGAATGCTGGAATGAGGCAGAAGACTCTAATTTAACATATTGCTTAAGAATGATCACTTTACAATGTAAAGACAACTAAAAAAATATATAACTAATATTTGGCTTTAAAACCAGCAGAACATCAACAGAACAGGGAAGCGGAGAAATTATAAACTGGGATGCATGTTTTGAGTCTGTGAAACCCTAATCTTAAATTTGTTCAAACTATGCTGAATCATTACAGATATATGAAATGAAATTTAAAATCATCAGCGTAAAATCTCAACCTGCAAAGTCATTTAAAATTTTACCGACAGAATTCTCCTAACTAAATTTCTCTGACTCTTCGATTTTGGCCGTTATTTAACATTCTTAAATAACCAAAGCTTCTACTCAATACTTACTTTAAAAGCCTATGTAACGTGTTTCGCAGAAAATGGAATATGAATATCAAAAAGAAATGCTTGCTTATAAAAGAGTTTTTTAGATTACTAACACAAGATGAGCGAAAGAAACTTAATCTGTAAAGGCCACAAATTCTAACTGAATATATGCATAAAAGATTAAAATTAATTTCAAGAAGCTTACATTAATAAAAAAGAATATAAAAAATGTTAAGAATTGTGTTTTCTACTTCCTTGTACGAAGTAAAGGAAGTATTGTAATCACGAAAAATTTCGAGTGTCATATTTCAGCGAAAATATCCATTTTGACCGCGATCGAATTCAACTTAACAATGTTTTTAAATGACATCTGTACCTAAAGACAGAATAAAGGATACTTTTCTCCAAAACCTATTACAAAATGGATTTAAAAGGATTCAGAAGAAACATTTTCGAGAAATCTGTACGTACTTATGTACGTACGTGTGTATGTATCTCTCATAACTTTAAAACGAGTAGACTCAGAACATTGAAATTTCATATATAGGACTGCTATAACATGTAGTTGTGCACCTGCCGTTTTGGTTCAAATCGGCTGCGGCAAAAGTATAGATATATATATATGCATGAATTAATTAATTGAAATTCATTGATATCTAAATAAGTTTTCTAATGCTTGCGCAATAGCTGCAATTTGGGAATTGTGAATTTTTTTGCTTTAAAGGTACTCGAATGATGCTTTCTTATGTTGTGCTCAAGGTTTTTATGTCTTTAGTTAATCTGCATGCAATAACTGTAAAATTATCAAGTATCAGCAATTTAAAAGATGTTTACGTGCGACTGTGCCTAATAAAGCAGCCATATTTGCTTACATTTGAAACTTAACAGAATAATGAATTAAGTCAGTTTGCGCACGTTCAGTGTCTTTTTGCCGAGTGGGACTAAATGTAAACAGAAAAGTTTGCCTTCTTGCCCGCTGGCCGAATTGCTTGTTTTTGCGGAGAAACTCTTATTTTAAATGCAATAAAAACTTTTTGACTGCTTTAATTGTATCTGGTGTTTTATGTTTTTCTATATGTTTGAATTTTTAATGAAGATGTTTTGAATTTTTATGTATTTTTGCCTTGCTGCGAAGTTAGAACTGAATTAATTGAATGAGAATTCGGGGGAACAAGTTTAAATGGAATATGAGTATCAAAAAACAGCAAAAATGTGTATGATTTAATAGGTCATACAAGGAAGTCATGTGGCTTCCACATCAAATTTTTTATTTTTAGTGTATAGAATACTTTTGTGAACATCATTCATTATCTAAGCATATTCAATTTACATATTTTCTGAGATGCACAGGCTATAGACAAGCGAATCATATCCTCAATTTAAAAACATATTTTTTTTTGAGTGTGTTGTACATTTGATTGAGTTGATATGCAAGGGATTAGAGTGTTTGTGAGATAATGTATGTTTTCAATTACTGACATTTTCCCCAAAATAAGGAAATAATAGTCAAATGTCGATCTCTTATTTCAACTGTTTAATATATCATATTTTAAAAGTGTATCCTTTTATTAAATTTTCTTCCTTTTCTTTACAAAGTTCTGAAATATGTTAAGGAAATTTTATTTTTTTCTTATGTATTAAAAGTAAAAGAAGAATGGAAATTACATATATCATAAATTAAATTCATTTTTATTTAAATCAATCAGATTAAAAAGTAAAAATAACAGTCCTTCAGGGATAAAACCCCTTTGGACTAAAAAGGAATCTGAAAGGTTTCAGATTTTAAAGAGATTCAGATTTCAGATTTTTTTAACTTTTCGTGTGTTCCTTTCGTCCTTTAGTTTCTAAACTTTGTTCTCATGATCTTTTAAGAAAATGTCTTCTGACTTTTGAATATTTATTAAATACCATGTTCTTCGCACTTAAACCATAAATTTCAGTGCAAGAGGAATACCGCAAAATAATTTTAAATTGAGCCCATCTTTAGAATTTCCGATACACAGTCTCACGCGCTGGAGATTAAAATGTTTTTTTTTCTGTACAGCGTTGCCACTGATCGCTTTGAAATCTTTGAGTTTGTTATTAAAAAATTCGTTAAAATTTTACATAATATGAAATCGATAATAAAACAAATTCCAAATTTGAAATTTGGGCTTCCAGATGCCCATATTGAAAACTGGATGGTTCTAGGTACCGTTGTTTTATCACAATGCGAGAAACATACATACATTTATGCAGATTCTTCATTATTTAATTTCTTTAAGTATAAAAACAGGGCGATAATATTTAGTGGCAACAATTTGAAAAGTGAAACGGGTATTCAGAGTGAACCGACGCAAAATCGCAAAACGGAAAGAATAGTCCTTCAGGAACAAAGCCACTTTGGACTAAAAATGATATTTCTAAGAACTGAATCTATTACTTTTAAATAGTTTATTTGATTAAATTAATAACAGACAGATTAGATATGGAAGAACAATGTCTTATGTTTTTCTGAATAATGAAAGACTCAAATGAAAAGTGAAACAATGCAAAATCGTATTTCAGGACTAATAGCCCTTTTGATATAAAAAAATACTTACCATCTTAAGTAAGATCACTATGTACTACATATATTGCAATATATGACTTTTTTGAATGATTTAGACCCATATTTCTTGGGTAGTTGCTGAGTGTAATTTTTATGGCTGTCCGAAATAGTCCACCCTTGGAATAATATATGTAGACGGGATTCTATCGGATGGTCCAAGATAAAGCTAGACCAAAAGAAGCGAGGTCTGTCTCATTTTTTCGAGTTATCTTAAGCCACCCATACTTAGATATCACTGAAATCTACACTAAAATGCAAAACACTTTTATTTTCCTGCTTTAAATAAAATAGAAAAGCACAGAACTATGGAACAATTCCAATGTTGGCCTGGTCAGTAAGGGTGATTACGTAATTCTAAAGTAAATTAGAAACCTCAAAATGACCACAAAATAATAGTTATTCTAAACAGCAGAATATCTATAATGATTTGAAACATATAACTAAGTATTCGAGACACAAATCATGTCTAGGCTTCCAATCAAAAAAATACTAAGAATCAAATCAGTGTAGACATTCGCTATTTGACTGCACGTATCCTTTACTCACATTTATAAGGCTTTCAATCAATAAGCAAGGAAACCAAGCTGTATATCGATGAGCGTTTATTTTAAGATAAGTGATAGAAACTAAAGTTATTCCCAATGGATGTGTATTTCGACGCTCCATTATGAGATTTTTAATTTCCTCGGAGGAAGATGATCATTTCCGCCCCCCACGGAAATGAGTGCTTCATTAGCGCGTTGCTGACGCGGAAACCACTCTCGCTTCCGAAATCAAACAGGCCACCGTCGGAATCTTTCACATTTAAAAACCAGACGCAGATTTCCAGGGTTAAGAGCGAAGGGAGGGGAAGAAACGGACCATGAATGAGAGCGAAATTAGAAGAGACCAGAGTTTAATACACGAATAATTTTCGAGCGGAGCATTTTAGATTGGTTATGCGGAGGGAGACTCTTCGCTGGAGCAGCTGAAATGAGGCATTTGACATGGAAAAGACACGGTTAATTCCCCTGCCACTTCGGTGCTGTTCGGCATCAGGAGTTTGAAATGTATAGTACCTGCTCTTTGAGTCACCGAAGAGTGTTTTTAAAGAAATACACGTTCTAATTAAATAACCAGTCTGAAAATTGGTTGGTATTTAACGTAGCTTCGTGTTTTAATTTCTTTAGCTGAACTTTCAATTTCCTCTTTTTCTTTTTAGTTTGTAAGAAGAAAGTCATGCTAACATTATTCCACTTTCGAAAACAAAATAAAATGTGGTGATCGTAATAGAAAGATTAGAGAAGGTCCAATTGAAAAGTCTTACTTAACGCAAAGATTTGAAATACCTGCTGAATAATTTAGATTCTTTACAACTGTGGAAAACATTCTTCCGCTCTGAAAATCCAAATAGGTTCTAGAGGCTGTGAGTGAACGTTAGAAAGTGTTAAGAAATGACTGAGATTTTCAATAAACTTTATTATATCTGGATTCAAATATATCCTGATTATTACAATTTATAGGATCAACAATGGGAATATTTTACTTAAGCATGAAACCGGAAAGATTTTGTTTTAGTATGAACATGAATTTTAATATGTAGGAATTCTTACCTAACTGCCTGATTCAGAAATTCCAAAGGATACTGGAGAAAATTTTATATTTTTTCCTAAAACTAATTACATGTATCACTGATTTTCAAACTGTGTTTTTCTGGACCATGGACGTATACATAGTTTAGAATTACAAGAATCGAAATCATCTAAATCGGAGGGAGCTTTAAATATTATGTGTATTACAAAATTTAAACATCCAAAAGAAGTATATTTTATTTTTATTTATATTGTCACTGTTGCCTAGAATAACGCGATGTAGATTTACTTTCAAGTGTCGATTCTACTCAATAAGATGTAATTATAGCCATTCAGAGCAAATAGATCATTCGTTAGGCTATAATAATATTTTCATATAATGAAAATAATATCTTCAAATCTATGTAGCAACAAAAATATGTATCACTGAATATCGATTGTAAAGTGTACCTTATATTTTCAACTCCAGCAAAATATGTAGTAGACTGACAAGCGTATCGATTGTTAAGTATAAAATATAATAGACTGAGTACCGATTATATAGGGCGTTTAACAGATAACGTCAGCCCACTTTCATATTTTGTGTCAAAAACGCACAAGTGTTATCAAACTCACAATATAGATTTTCATATCATGTCTTGTTTTTCGTGAAGGCTTTGTTGCTGATGTAACTCACGGGATGGAAAATTTCATAAGTCTATTAAGCAAAATAATTTTTCGAGATAGTACACTAGTTTCCCAAAATAAAGAAAAACCACAAGAATGCGAGAACTGAGAAAGAAGTAAAAGAATTGCAAAGAAGTTTCGATATATTTCTAAGAATATGACATTGAAGAAATCTGTAAGATGCAAAGTACTTGTAATGCAAATAGTCTGCGAAATCAGTCTTTCAAGATAAAAGACAGTAAAAAGATCTTCAGAAGGAACTGTAACAAAATAATGAAATACGAGTGGTTGTCTCAGATGCTGATTTCGCGGAATGGTTGATCTCATAGTCTGCGATGGATAGATAAGGTGACTAATTTGCCAGAATTTCGAGCCTCTTATTTTCAACTTACCTAGAGAGTCATTCTCTTCCATTCAGTTGCTCGTTTGTATATTTCAGATTTAAAGTTTTCACATTGGAAATCAACAAATATATGCAAATTCACTCATGTTTTGTAAAATATTTAAATACCCGTAAGAAAATTTGTTAGGGCTTCTTTCGCCAATAAGTTTCGTCCTCTTCCTGATATTTCATCTAAAATATTCGTTAAGAATGCGTGAACCCACTGGTCAGTTAGACTCTCATCTCTGAAAACATAAAGCTGGTACATAAAGTCTGCTCCCTACGGTACACAGATTGTACTATAGGAAGCCGACAAACATTATAATCGCGATAAGGGGGTGGAAGCCAAGCACCGCCAAACTTTATATGAGAATCGAACTAACACTCTTAATTTCGAGCTAGCACTAATAATCTTCTGATTACGGTACCGTTAGTGGCGCATAAGTTAACTCCTTAAGTTTTTTAGACAACAGTGAGAATTAGCTTTCATTGCTATTTTTAACGCAATAATTAATTTTCTTGAGCAGAGTATTCTGTGCTTTTATCACTTCGTTTTTTGCATTGTCAGAGTACAAAACAGCTTGCCTTTTTAGAGGTTAAAAATTGCTTCTTAACTTTTAGAGGATGATGCATTTGTGTAATATAATGGATTTTGATGTCGTTTGAATTACAATGTCTTTGTTATTAAAACATGAAAAACCTAATTTTGGAAAGGTATAGCTTTGTATTCAAGCAATTCGGTTATGATGTGTCATATTTTGTAAGATTTATTTATCTTAATATCACATTTCTATTGAGTTCCGGTTTGTTTATTCATTATCGATTTCTTTTCATTTTTCTTTTTTCTTTTAATTTTTCCGAAGATACTGAACCCTCAAGCGAAAACGAGGTGTAGCATATCGAAGCGAGCAGTTCACATACATTCAGTTTCACCTTCTCAGGATTTTCAGACATAAACAAATGTGCAAATGCATGCCTGAGACCGATTTTTTCATTCTTTACACTGCGTTTTGAAGAAAAATAAGATTTTGTTCTTTACTCATCCTACAAAATGACGTATGATATCATGCAATGTAGTTATAGCAACATCGTTTTACTAGACAGAGCAAACAATATTCTTTACTGCTCTACTACTTCTTTAATATTAATCTAAAATATGCATGTTAAATTCTTGGACTGTGGACCTCATACACTCTAAGAAAATATAATATGCGGCAGTGATCTCGAAAGTAATTTTTACCACTTTCTCTTTGACTATTGAAATTAGTTTTCGTTGCGTAAATCAGGGCTTAATGTCCAAACTTTTTAAGGGCCACAGCCCTAAGGAAGCCTCACGTAAAGTAAACAAAAATTAGTACATAAAATATTAGGCAATTAATAACTAAAATTAAATAAATTGTAAAGGGAAAATAAGAAAGTAATAACTATTAAGTTATATTAATGACAAATCATCAAATAATCATTTCAGATATTGAAGCACATTTTATTTGGAGTTCCGGTTAGGACGACAATTTTGCTCGAAAACTGAGAACCGGGCTACGTGGACACCGGTCTAACTTAAATTATGAAATAAATATTATTGGAAATATCTCCAAAATTCAAGTTATTTTATAAATAAGTTTATGAGGTATTCCTCCCACCTTCTTAGCGTGCCTTTGTGGTGCAGTGATAGCTAGCTCGACGCGTATTGGAGAGATCCGTGGTTCCAGTCCCGGGGAGGGCATTCCTCATTTTTCATCTCTCCTGCTTTCAGAAAATACGTAATGTCTGTAAAGTGGCGCCCGAACTAAAAAGGGGGAGGAGGATGATTCTCCACCACAAGGATTTGGCGATTGGGTTCCCTAATTCCTAGTCGCCGTTTAAAAGGAGTAGTGTATAAGGTATTTCTCCCGCCGTCTTAGCATGCCTTCGTAGTGTAGTGGTCAGCACGCTCGGCGCGTATTCGAGAGGTCTGTGGTTGGCGTTCTGTCAAGGGCATTGTCCATTTTTCATCTCTCCTGCTTTCAAAAAATACCTGATGTATCTACAAGTTTACAATTAACAATACTAGTATTATGTATAAACTGACTGAATATCTCTTTGTCTTGACTGACTGACTCATCCTCTTCTAGCTCAAATTTTTGAAGCTAAAAATTCAAAATTGGGATAATACAAGATAAGCTTTGTTTGTATAAAGTTGTCAGTTATTAAAAAAAAGTTTTTAGAAATTCCAGAGTTAGCGGAGCCAAAGCTACGTTATTATTGTTTGAAATACTTGTCAAGAGTCACTAAAGTTTGAAGTATTCAACTTAGCATACAAGTTCTTCATTAAAAATGAACAAGCCTATAATGTTTTTTTTACATACGCATAGAAGCTTAAGCAAAATTTTTCACGAACGTGTTTCTAATAACATCATTTTAATTTCGTGCCAGCTTCTTAGCCATTTGTTTACACCCAGTAACATACAACTTTACAACATTTTTCATTCAACATTTAAGGATTTAACAGTAATTTTTGTATTTATTTAATGCCTCTTGACGAAAACGATACAACCAATCAACATCCTCACATACGTTGTAGAATCATTAAGTTATTTTGAAACAGGAGATGTAAAAAATGTGCATTGCCCTCGTCGGGACTCGAACCCAGGATATCTCGAATACGCATCGAGTATGCTTCGAATTACACCAGAAAGGCATTCAGAAGGAAGGAAGAAAACACCTTATATACTCCTCCCTTTAAACGACGACTGGGGCTTAGTTTACACAGTCGCCAAATCCTGGTGATGATGAATTATCGTCCGTCATCCTTTGCGCAATACTCTAGCCGGGACTCGAACCGTAGACCTCTCTAATATGCGTCGAGTATGCTTCCAACGACACTACGAAAGCAGAAAATACTTTATTTATTGTTCTTAAAATTTTGCATGCATAAATTATAAGTGAAAATTACTTGGCTTCGTGCTATTCCCTTTTAACTAATTTGAGGGACTTCCATATTTTATTTTATTTCTTTGGCTAGTTTTACTCCAGTTGATGGTGAAGATTTGCATGTGTGATATTTTATTATTATTTTAGTTTCTCTTTATTATGGATTTTATTTTACGTTATTTATATTATATAGTTTCATATTTTACCTTTTACCATTATTTTGCATTTATTCGCAGCTGTTGTAAGCTTATATGTTAAAGCAGAAGTTGCAACGCATATGTGAAAGGATATTATTACTTTAATTTCTTTCCCAGCGTAGTTTTTCATATTCATTTATGTATAGTACAAAGCATGTAAAGAACTTTCCCAAATTACTGAAATTAATTTCAAACATTCTTTAAGGTAAATCGAGGGCCAATTTATGAGCTCTCTGAAGTGAAATTTGGAGGACTTAATTATTGAAGTAAATATTTTAAAGCATATGAAGCTTACCTGTGTAACTTCATAGAAATATCTAAGGGAAATTGGATAAAATTTATGTTAGGCATAAGAGACTTAACTTCTCGGCTGCTGGTGGGCGCAGAAATTAATAGATTCAGTTTTTCCATCAATGGTGCAGAAGGAGAAATCCATCAGATTTAAAGTACATTGCTTTCATAATGGGCGAACAAATAGAAGGTAAATTTTGGGTGCTTGCATTTAGCTTACATTTATTCGTTATGTTTTCCAAAATTGATATCACCTTAAAAAAGATATATTCAGATATTCAAGCAAAAGCAGATGGATGAAACATTGGACCAAAATAAAGAAATCACAGAAGTAGAAAGTAAATTTAAAAGAAGTGAAACAAAAATAGTAATATAATGGTAATTAAATTTGCAAGAAGATAAAGAAAGTACAGAAAATAAATAAAATTAAATATTACTCTATTTGCAAAAAGCACGCATTTTAATACATGAAGTACGCTGAATTCTAGAGTTTTGGATTACAGAAAAGATGCAAATTATAACTAAAAAATTTAAATTAAAAAAAAGGATAACTAATAATAGTTTAAAATTGTTTAAAAAAAGGATAAAAGTCATCCCTAAGAAATTGTAAAATATTACACAATATAATTCATGTGTTTGGTGTAAGTTTCTGGTAAAGTTGCGCTAAAATCTACTAAATATAATACTTCATATAAAGTCATATGCATATAAATATGTGCAAATGAAGGAATTAAACAGATAGTCAGTTTTATTTTCTAGTTAAACTTTTTTGAATAAGATTTCAGCTGACAGCTAGAAGTTTAATTTACTCTCTTTTTTTAAAGCACATGCTTCCTTTGCCGCATACATGGACTCGAAGCTTGTTTTGGAAGACTTTCGTACCACTTTGCTATCCAAAACTAAGCCAGGCTTTCATTTTCCCTTCTTTTTTACTCTTTCTTTCTGGCAACACCTGTCTGAAATCGGAAACCACTATAAACGAGAGAGACAGTGGCATGGCTTTAATATCTGGAGAGTGACGTAATTGGATGGGGGGGAGGGTGTGATTATCTTGTTGGGCTTTAATTAAGACGACGCGCCTCCCCTTACGCTACATGACGAGATGATTGCTTAAGGGAAACCTTAGCAGCTTCCATTCCGCTAGAGGAGCAATACGTAAACATTTCTTTTCAAATATCGCAACGAGACATCAGCAGTAAAGTACTTTCTATGGTTTGAAAGTTCTATAAATGTAGAAGACGGCTCTTAGTTTTATTCACTTGGAGGCTTCTGGTGTAGTTCACCTCTAAAAATATTAATAAATTTAATTTTTTAGTTGACTTAGCTAACCAAGGAACTCAGAATTATTACGGAAAGGAGACATTTCTTATCAAACATAAAGACATCATGGAATTATTACGGAAAGGAGACATTTCTTCAAAATTTTGAAAATTAAAACAAAGAATATATTTCAGAACAAAAAAGGAGAGTGATTTGATTAAATTTTGGTATTTTTCTGCATCAAGCATATGCACTCATATTGCCTTATTTTTTATCATTTGCAAATTTTTATCTTACATTACACGAAAGAATGCCAGCTGCAACAAAAGGTTTTGGATATCATTTCATTATTACTATCCCGCATAGCTATGCTTCTATTACAGCATACATATGATAGGATTTAGATGCCATTGTAACAGAAATATTGAAGCTGAAATACGAAGATAGTTTCCATTTTCTCTAATCAATGACTTTCCGAATGTAAATTTTTATACAAGTGCTGCTGGCAATGAAGGAAGCTTTCCTCTTTGAGCAGTTTAACAATTAAAATATAATTAGCATTAATTAAAATGCAATTCTTTATTTATTACAGCTTCCATAAAAACAAATTTTTTGTGACTGAAAACGGAATTCAAATAACAAATAAATTACTCATAAAGTAAATGCCGAATAAAACATTGGTGGGAAAGGAAGATAAACAAAATTACAATTATCATTGCGAAAATTTTCAGCGATTCACAGTAAATATGCTTTTGCTAAGATCTGAAACAGTTAATACAAAATAAGAACGAAAAATTGTTAAAAGTTAGTAAAATATTACCATTAGATCACCGGTTCTCATATCAGGACTTAGCATTCTGTGTGTATTCTTTGAGAACATGGTAAATTCTGTAAAGGGTTCTTATCCTTACGTTCTAAGTCCTGAACTGGAACAGGGAGCGGAAGGTACGCTATGTTCTGATGTAACTGCTGGGCTGGAGAATAACTGCACGTGAAGTGATTTGAAATCCTCTTTTATTAATTCACTATTAATAACAAACCTCCCAATTCGGGAGAGATACAGAACGTAACAGACCACACTTTGGTCGAACTTAACAATCAAATAAATTTAAATAAATTAAAATATAACTTAAATTAAACTTTGCTTCGCAGAGCAATTCGCGGAAGTTGGCCTCTATCTAAAAGGGTGCGTAGCAAGGTATACTAAATACTACCGCACTTTAATTTATTTTACAAAGCAATCACGTAGTAAGCACTATGGCTTATAAATTTAAACTGCTAGCTGGTCAGGCGAACGTTGAGCAGCGTGACCGTGATCTGAGGCAAAGCTCTCACACCGAGAGGTTTTTACCTCTGGCTTAAATAGTGCTTGGCTGAACTTCAAAAATTAGCATAAGCTAAAAACGCGCGCTTCTTCTGACAGGAAGTTGAAGCAGAGAGGAGATAGAAAAGATTTAAATTAAAATAAACTTGGTTAGTTTAACTAAAACCTTACACTCAAACTGTGGTACATGTACCACTGGTGGTATATTACAATATTTGTAGTGGTACAATTTTTACAGAAAAAAATTAAATGAATGTTCAAAATGAATGTAAAATTGCTCTCCTTTTAACATATTATTTTAATCTTTATTATTGAGAAACACATATATTTTTCAAGTTTTTGACTTTTACGATTGTAGCTTTATTGTTCAGATGACGACTTTTCCAAGAGCTTCGAACAAGTTCCCGACGTTACGATTTCCAAGAATCCTAGCAGCACTCAAGTATACTCGTATTATACTTATTTACATCTTATTGCCATGTAAAAGTTTCAGTTACGAATATAACTAAGTAATAATATAAATTTAAAAGGTTTTATTCTTTGATTATATACACTCCATTTAGGATGCTTTGATTTAATTGATGGTGGCGAAATACTTTTATGGTAGTACATATATTTTTGTTTCTTAATTATGCGGTACAAAATTTGAAAAGCTTGAGAACACTTGCATTAGATTATTGGCACTACAACAAGAACTCGGATGTCTACATTATTTATTTTTCTGCATTTCTTTTAAAAACAGCAAGCTAATGCATAAAGGTAGGCAAAGTCAAATATTGCAAATTTCACTCACATGATCAGACTTTCCGAGAATACACATTGTTGTATGCGCATAGGTTTTTAGTAGACTGAATGCACGCAGAACCGATGACAGCTTGATAAAATTTATTTTACCAAAAGAAATACTTTATAGTTCTTTGTGCAATTCGTGGAACTTCTCAAAAAAGCACTCATACAGCTCTTCTCAGTATCACAGAGCACAATCCGCAGTTACATTTCATACTACAAAGGGCGTTAAACGTTTTACGATGGATGCTAAGAGCATCTTAAAGCAAAGCTTTTACCCCGCTCAGAAATCTCTAGTACCTTCCATTTCTCAAAATACTGGCAGACATATACATTTAAAGTTACATAAAAGGGCTTTATGCGTTAACAGTTACATATAGCGATCAATTACAATTATTGAATTACAGTACCAGTTAACAGTTATACAGGACTGTACCAAAATGTCACATATGTACGTCAAGTTTGGCGATTTAAACTTAGTGAAAAAAATTAGTCGCCAAGACTGTTTCCAGTTGGCGATATCTCAGCAGTTTAGCGAGATAGCCATTTACTTAATGTTAAATATACTTGCCCCCCCTTGTACTTTTATTTTTCCCTCAGAGCTTTGTCTCTTTCAAGCATTTCATGTTACCTTATAAAACATATTTTTATTTTTCAGGAAGCTCTTCGTCTTGAAGCATTTCATATTACATTCAACAATACATATTCGTAACAATGTCATATAATTAGCACATACTTCATGGCCAACGCACTGGTCTAGTCTCTTTTGTTGTCATGAACTTTTATTATTATTATTATTTCCCTTTAGCTGAGGACAGTGTAACGAAAGCATCTTAACATTTTTATTTTATTTATTTATTTTCATTTTCTGTGTTTCAATCTGGAGTTGTTAATAAGACTGAGAAATTCGTGTTTCGTGTAACAGAATGGTTAAGAAGACTAAAGACTTTCCCTTTGTTTCTTCTATACAGGCACTTCATGAATTTGAGGACCGCTTTCATATGTTTTGCATTTTGTCCAACTTCTAACCATAAACTTACATAGTATTACATTTTTATACTGAAATTCAGTAATATAACAGATTTATTTTGAAAATTCGTACGCGAATTTAGTTCGCAGCTGTGACAGGAATTATATCATATTTGATTTTCATGTATTAAGTGTGTTTGATGGCTGAAGTTTGCATTCTTTGTTATGACACCATGCAAAATTCTACAGAAATCTGCGTGTCTTTCCAAAATTGAATTCCCATTTGTTTTTGTTTACTTATTTATTTATTTGCAATAATTTCATTGAGAAAGCATTAAACACATTTTCATTCGGCTTTTGTAATAAAATAAAAATTTCGTTGAATTTCATTAAGTTAGCCAGAATAGAACTAGTTCAGATTTTGGTTTGCTTTGGTTTGATTTGTTTGATTACGGCAAAGAACTCGAGAGATATCTGCCTAAGGAGAGGGATACCTTCTTGGAGGACTTTCTAAAACAATTTTTTTAGAAGGAAAAAAACAATAAGCAGAATTTTCGCAAAGCAAGAAGTACCAGTATTCGATAAAATTTCACTCAAATTTTCTGATTAAAGTTTAATTGGAAAGTTCTTTTAGTTCTGAAAATATTATATTTTATTCAATTATATTTTCGGCGCTGATTTCAGCTATAATATTGTTGCGAAAAATTCGGCGGTTGCGCCTGTATGTAAGCTTTCCGGCATAGCACTAAGGTTGCCATAAAATAGTGTATGGTAGGGTTGCCAGATTGGCGACTTTATCGCCCATTTGGCGACCAAATGGGCGATATCCCATGGTCCAATCGGGAAGCTTCTAGAATAACTTCCTGTCGAGATATTTCTCGAAACCTGTGGAACCTAAGGAAAAGCTATATAAACCCTTGCGTTTCTGACAGCCGGTATTGTGAGAATCGCTGCTTACTGTGAGTGCTAAGCTACGTGAGAGTTTTGCGAACGGAAAGCGATCGAGATAGTGCTTTGCCGTGAAGCTACTTTTACAGTATAGCTTGACAGTGTATTGGTGATTGTTCCACGGTGTTTATTATAAGTTTAGTGTTGCCGTGAAGCTACCTTTACAGTTACAGCCTGAAGCTGTGTTGCTGATTGTTTCAGCGTATTTATTGTAGATTTTCGTCGCTATTAAAGGTAATTTTGGAACTGTGCTGTAAATAGTGATTTTTGTAAATAAATTGTGCTTTTTATTGCTCTGCATCGTGTTTTCATCGGATACTCTCAAATCCACGAACCTGTATACCGCAACAATATGTACAATGTGATAAGTTAACTGATAGAGGAAAAATTGCAGATGCAAAAGTCCCAAGAGCCCAAGTATGCATTCCCGAGTGGGACTGCTGCAAGTTGACGTTCAGTGTTTTCTCTTGAAACTAACTGAATTTCATACTTTTGGATGGGTATGTTATAAGAAGATCAGGGAAGCTGAAATAATTTAAAAAAAATAACTAAATTTTAAAACTTTTCATGAATATACCATTTGTCCGTATTAAAAGAAATTAGAGTTTTTGTATATTAACAAAGACTTTAATATCCATGGATCCTTTTAATATTTTATATCCATGCATGGCGCTAGGCATTTTGCCGCTCGGTCCAGTCTCTGAGGTTCCTAAATTGAACCGTCCACTACATTCCTAAACTTCTAAAATATTCTCGCTCTTAAATTTTTCCGCCCTATGCGTTTGCATTGATGGCACCGTCTATAGCGCGAACCCTGCGCATTTCGTAAAAGAGAGCATGTAAGGCTGAAGACGATTACGGATCTTCTCGTGTATAAACGTAACATGAAAATTTCACATTAGAATGAATGTTCATTGCTAGTTTACGTTTTGTAAGAACAGTAAAAACTCACATATAAAAAGCACATTGTCAAGAAAGCCTTCAGTATTTTCAGCGGCTGCGTTTATCATGAAACATGCGTTTATCATGCGTACTTAGCTTTTATCATGAAAACGAGGGCTATCTGCTTAAGTGTACTTAAAGGTGCATTCGCGGAGGACTTTCTAAAGGCATCTGACTCAAATTCAACGTTGTACATGGGAAAAAAACACAAAGCCTAATAGCTGTCTTTAGCTGTCTTAACTTTTCAGCGACTTTAAAATATGTGATATTTATTTATCACCTAAATTTACATTCAAATACTGACCTGTATTATCAAATTCACAGCACATCACATACAGAGCTTCCCTTAAGCGTGATTTAAAGAAGTTTGTATGCATGCTATAATTATTTTAGGTAAATATTTATATTAAAGTAGGTCTGTAGATTCTTACTCAATTGCGCATTTTTTATATTAATGATTCTTTCCTAGCTGTCTAATCAATTAACTAATTTACGAAACTTATTCTATTTATGTGCATTCTTATATTTCTATTAATTTAATAATTTCATTAATATTAATATTGCTGCGTTTTACGGGTTCATGGATTTGAGAGTATCCGATGAAAACACGATGCAGAACAATAAAAAGCACAATTTATTTACAAGAATCACTATTTACAGCACAGTTCCAAAATTATCGTTTAAAAGCGTCGAAAATTTACAATAAATACGCTGAAACAATCAGCAACACAGCTTCAGGCTGTAACTGTAAAGGTAGCTTCACGGCAACACTAAACTTATAATAAACACCGTGGAACAATCACCAATACACCGTCAAGCTATACTGTAAAGGTAGCTTCACGGCAAAGCACTATCTCGATCGCTTTCCGTTTGCAAAACTCTCGCGTAGCTTAGCACTCACAGTAAGCAGCTATTCTCACAACTAATCACACTCTAATTACACTACTCGCTCTCAGAAACGCAAGGGTTTATATAGTTTTTCATTAGGTTCCACAGGTTTCGAGAAATATCTCGACAGGAAATTATTCTAGAAGCTTCCCGATGGGACCATGGGATATCGTTGATTAGGTCGCCAAATGGGCGATAAAGTCGCCAATCTGGCAACCCTACGATACACTATTTTATGGCAACCCTAGTGCTATGCCGGAAAGCTTACATACAGGCGCAACCGCCGAATTTTTCGCAACAATATATTAATCAAAACTGTTATTTTTGCATTTCGTTTTGATTAAATTGTGTTTCATTTAAAATATCTAAAAATTTTATTTCTGCAACTTGCTTCTAATTATAAAACGACAAAAACTTCTAATTATAAACTTCTGATAATAGAAACATAAAACTGAATCACCCTTATTTCATTCGCTAGAGAAGCATTCTTATTCTTAAATCCGAAAGCACTGCAAACTGTAGAATTAACACCAATTCAAAACTTTCGATTACAAAATTGTCAATTTTTCTAATAAGCCAGCAAATATGGAAATTTTAATTAAAACATGATTTCAGAAAAGAGAAAATTATTTATATGTTTCCGTTACTCCTTCCAGTAGCTGCAGTTGTTAATCCATTTTAGAAATCAAGCGCAATCAATTTAATTTAATTGGATTATGTTCGACAAATGCGTATAGTTTAAACATAGAAAATTTATCTTTAAAAATGATTTTATATTAAGATCGTTTGGTATTTTGTATTAATTACTTCTTTATCTTAAGAACAATTATTTTAATTAATTTAATTTTTAATGACTTTTTTAAATCCTACATAATTAAATGCTGCGTAACAGAAGTAATTTAAAATTTTAAATTTCATATCTATATCCTATACTACGACATTTTCGTTTCAAATATACGTAAGAGTATTTCCGTATAAATATTTCATTGGCAACTTTATATTAGATCTACAGTTCTTACAGTTTATTGGGATTTTTTTATTATTTATTATAAGATTATTAATATTTATTATGTTATAAGTTACTTTTCCCTCCTTACAGCATATCTTCGTGGTGTAACGAGAGCACACTCGCGTATTCGATCCATGTTCGAAGTGGCTTCCGAGCTAAAAGGTGGTGAATAATAATTCGCTACCATCAGGATTGGCAATTGGGTCACCTAATCCCCAGTAGCTCTTTAAAAGGGTGGGGGTGTTTAAGGTATTGTTTTCTTCCTTCCAGCATGGCTTTGTGATGTAGCGGTGCCATACTCGGCGCGTAATCGAGAGGTTCAGGTTCGAGTCCTGGATCATTTTTCATGTCTCCTGCTTTAACAAAAAAAAATATAAAAAAAAAAAAAAAAAAAAAAAAAAACCTAAAGACTCCACAATTTTTATTACTATTATTATTATTTTGATTTCCTATTTTTTTACTGTATTTATTTTTCTTAGCTTAACCTAAATTGCTGAATTCATGTATACAAGGTATTTGAAAAAGATGGCTCCAAGGTTTAAATTCATTAACAATGATCCTAAAGATATACTTACATTAATGAAGTTTCTTAAAACAAACAGCACAGATTTATGAAAAATAAGCATTAAAGGAATTTTGAGGAAAAGAGCCTAAATTTTTATATTTTCCGTTCAAATTTTAAAAAAATATATTCATTATGCTTCGATAAGATAAAATTTTATTTAGCAAAATAATTTTCTAATCTTTTCCTTGAAAGAAGTCACTAAAAATGTTTAATAAATGTTTTATCAAACGAGTCTTTTTTTTTTTTTCAAATTTATTGATGAATGCTCCTTTATCTAGCATTAAAACCGTAATGACCTAAACTAAAATACTTTTGTTTTGTAATTGCTCTCTAAATTCTTTTTAAAATATCGAATATACATCTATAGAGTATATGGGAGAACAACATAAGTCAGTATACTTGTTTCGGAATGTAATCGGATATTCTGCACCTAAATATGCGGAACTTTTTAGTTTTATTAAAACGTATATATTCTGCTAATAGGTATATTTGAAGCGGCTGTTGGTAGTATTCCAGCATATGACAACATTTAATTCCAAAATATTTATATTTTTAAAAAAAATGTTCTTTATTGTGTATTTTCTTCTAATCATACCAGATAACTGAATACGTACCATAAGAAAGGCTTATAAGAAAATGTTTCTTCTTTTGGGGTACTCTTCGTAAAGTTTGCCATAAAAATGCCATCAGAGCAAAATGTTTTATTTTAGACGATTAAATTTGCATTTAAGAAATATAACATCTGTTTCTGGATAAAATAAAAAATATTGATAAATTTGTTTTTTGGGGCACCAAAAGGCCCTTACTTCCTTCTTTTTCTCAGGAAAAAGCAAAATGAATAAATCGATATTTAAACGTATATTAACTCAGAAACTGTAAACGTCTAACTTCATATTATCTCAAGGCACAGGTTTTCGATTTCTCGAGTTCACGTTTCTTTCGACCAAATGCAACTTTTCCACTTTCTTTAGTAAATCTTTCAAGGCATCACTTGTTATCTGTATTTTTCTCCACCGTAAGGACACAAAGTTTCACTCAAAATATCCATGTATCACTAATTGAGGATTGTGAAAAGGAGCATTTGCAGTTGAACTGCGGTTAATTAATCTTCATTGAATTCGCTCAGTGCGAGTGCATAAATTTTCGCTGAACCGGTTTTTGCCTGCCTTTTTCGAGGACGTGCTCTAAAGAGAAGGATGCTTCGGCCTCACTCTCCACACTACAATTCTTTGTGCTCAAGTATCTTCATCCATAAAAGAACTATGTTTTCTTGTTAAGAACTCTCGCTGCTATTTTGTACTTTCACCATGTGCTGTCATCTAAAGATAAATTTTACCTGAGATAAAATATCTTTTTCATACTTATAAACTAATCTGCGTATATTAAAGAACAGATCACCAGCAGTGATTTTTCCGTGTTCAAAATTTTTACGACAGTTCATTCAGGTGGATTATTTCGGATAGCCACGTGTCTCACGATCGCCATTGCGTAATCTAGCTATGGTAGAACTCTTAGCAATTGTAAATGATGGATCTTGATGGTGAAATCTGTTTTATCTTTTCAGAAATGTTTTTACATCAGAGCAGCAAAAAAGCAGAATCATTAAAATTTTCATTAGAGAATTTCTAATTTTATAGAGATATACTTCTCAATTAATTAATTCAGTTCTCATATCGCGGCAAGGCAAAAATACATGAAAATTCAAATCATCTTCATTAAAAATTGCAAAATACCGAAAAACCACGAAACAACAAATACAGTCAAAAACAGTTAAAATAAAAACAATTTACAGAATTAAAATTGGTATATGCCTAGGCAAAAACAAGCAATTCGGCCAGAGAGCAGGAAGGCAGTTTTCTCGGTGCACAAAATTAACGTCATAACGTATGTACGGTCACACGTCATAGAAAAATATCTCTTCTGAATCTATTTTAAATCCATTTTACAATCCGTTTTGGGGAAAAAGTCCTTTTTTCTGTCCGTACGTACAGATCTCATGCAAGAACGTCGTTCTAATGCATTCGGAAGTTGTCAAAATTTATATTTTCGTTGAAGTATGATACCTGAAATTTTTTGTGATTACAATACTTCCTTTACTTCGTGCAAGGAAGTAAAAATAACTTAATATTGAAAAGACAGTAATTATTTGTCTACATATTATAAATCTGGCTTCTGTGTAACCATACTCAAAGCAATTCGATTTTCAAATTTTTCAAAGTGAAATGGAAGGCGCATATTGGGCATATTTTCTTTATGGGTTCAATTAGATAATTATTAATAAGAATTTTAATGCAGTATGTGCAGATG
>KK115397.1:72425-113236 GCA_000611955.2 Stegodyphus mimosarum | reverse complement strand
GGAAAATTCTGGTACATTTAAGATTTTATTTTACTGTTTTATATGAATTTCAATGTCTTATACAAAAATTTAATTGAATCTTTTTTCGGTTTTTGATCTCAAATGAACCAGGAGAACGAAACATATTGATCGAATTTTATGAAGCTTTAATTCATTTTCCCCTGATGAGTTCTGAACTGGAGTTTCATTTAAAGGATTATTAAGATTAATTTTTATATTTTTATAATTTTGTATACTTTCCCTTTCGCATTTTTATTTTTCGAGTTTGTTCTACTGTGAATTCTTACTTTAATTTTGATTTGTTTAGATACTGTGTTAAACCTCTTATACACATTTGCAATTGTTAATGCTGTTGACGAATTGCCTTGCTTTTATTCCAATTTAATATTGACTTTAGATGCTTTAAGTTCATTTTACTTCAACCCTGCAGCTATAGCGAAGGACAGGTTTATTTTTTTAAATTTTAGCCTATTATTATGTTTCCTTTTGTATATATATATACATATATATAAAGCCAAATGAATGTAATTTTCAAGCCAAATGAAACATTAATAAATTTAAAAATTCTCTATTTGACACTGATTTGAAATAGGAACTGAATGCTTTTCTAGAAAATAATTAGATATATCCCTTTTCGAAAAGATAAATGAATGCTTGTTTGTGTTTGGAAATAGGATTAATGTTTGATTTTGAAATTAGGGCCAAAGATATGGTGTATTTTGCTAATATATTTCTTTATCGTTATTCAAATTAGCTACAGTTCATCTTTCTCGAAACCTTAAATGCGAAAATATTACAGATATCATGATTAATATCAATATAAGAAGATACATAAATATGAAATCACTTTCCTCCTTACTTCAACAGTAAGAATAAAAATCCGCCGAAACTGAAATAAAAACCCGTTTTCTTATAAGTATCATATTGCATTTTATTCTTCAAAACGTTTCTTCTGGGAATTTTCTTTTCATGCATGTGATATATATGACAACTGAGAACTGTCATATTGTCGGTAGCTTGCTGGAGTAGATGGGCATAAATGACAGTTTTAAAGTTATCATGATTTATCTAAATGTGTTTTCTTTTAGAAATTGTGGAAATTTCTTAGGGATTTTAAGGAAGAATATAATAAATTTTAGCTGAGGTATCTTGCTTCCTGCTTGATTAATTTATATTAGATTATTAGATTACAGCAAAGAACTTAAGGGAAAAAGATGTTCTCGTGGAGGAGTTTCTTAGAAAATTGGTGTTCGCATTCATGTTCCATCTGGCAAAAGTGGTAAAACGGCCCATGCAGCTTGTCTATTTGCCTATATTTGGAGCAAGATCGAACTACCCGGAGTTTAGTAATATTATCCAGTCGCGACCACTTCTATCTCCATTTTTTTCCTGCAATGACGAACATTAGATATTATAAACATTGGCCACTACTAAAGCCGGTAGTCACTTTATCATGGAAGTGGTAGTCACTTTAACATGGAGGCACCTAACAGATGGGCTACCGTCGCCTTCTGTGAAGAAACAAATAATTTACATCCATGCCTTCTGTGGGATTCGAACACGGACCCTTCTGCTCGACAGTCAGAGTCACTAAACACTTTCCCGTCAGGGCACAATGTTGAGCTCCTTGTTGCCCACAAGAGAACACTGCTTTCATTTCAGCTATGAGTGATTCTAAAAACGTAAGATTTTGCCCTAGTATTAAAAGAAGGAATCCACCTTCCCCCACAACTTTATTCGTTAATTCATAGATTTTTGTCTTGAAGATAAATACTTTAAACACATAATTGTATATTAAGATTCATATATTAAGCTTTCGGCAGTGAGTTCCAAAAACTAAAAGTCAACCGTATAGAAAAGAAAACAGCTTAAATTTCAGAATAATATTTTTGTTCATATATATATATATATATAATTAAAAACTAAAAGTATAAATAATTTTGAGCAACCCATACAAAGACTTCAAGAAAAAGAAATAAATTTAAAATTAATATGATTGTGGAAATTGTTTAAACAAAAAAAGTTAATCTTTAAGAGTTAGATCAGATTTCAACTGAATTCATTTGCGGGGAAAACCACTGTGTTTCTGTTCACTCCAAATCAGCTGATGAACCACTTAAAATTATTTTATTATTATTGTTTATTTGAAGATTTTGATACAAAAAATCAAATTTTCAGATGATTTCAGAGATTTCAAAAGTTTCACATAAACAATAATTGACGAACGACAACTGATTGTGATCATCATTCAAAGCTTATCATCTGGGAAATGTTCTCACCCTTCCGACTGAAAATCGTGATTTGATTTTTATACAGCTTACTCACGTTGGTTTTTATTTTAATCTCAAACACAAAATTAGGCTAATAAAAACAATCCTAAAATAACAAAAACGCAAACAGTAGTAGCGGATTTCAGTAAAAATACTTATTGGGAATAATTTATCAATATTAGGTTTTTAAACTGATTTTCTTCCCTTGCTGTAAGACGAAAAGGTTTTAAGCAGTGCGAAGCGCAATTCTGCAGAGAAAGCAATCTGGAAGAAAAAGTAAAATTCAAATAATTGAATTTAAGAAAATTTTATTTTCTCGTGAAAGATAGTTTAGAATAAAAATAGTTATGATAATGATTCATAAAGTAATCTCAAACAAAATTTCTATATTTTTTTGGTATTGCCAGTTCTTCAGGTTGGTTGGTATAGGAATATCGCGGGTTGGTATAGGAATATAGCGGGTTGGTATAGGAATATGACGGGTTGGTATAGGAATATGGTGGGTTGGTATAGGAATATGGTTTCTGTAGGAATATGGCGGAGCGCCTAAGGACTATAGGAATAAGAGGAAGGACACCTTCTTTCTAAAATAAATTCGCTTGTGTCCACGCTATACGCAGGAAACACCGTCAAAATTAATCATAATCATGCAGCCGGCCCGTTCGCTAGTGATTAAGCCTGGGTAGAATGCCAAGCAATCAGCGGTCTTATCCACTCGTCAATGGTGGGGCCCGCCTGTTCAAAAATAATTTGCCAAAAGGTAACTTAATGAGATGTCACTAAGTAAAATTTCTCTTTTTCGTAAGATCTGCCTGTAATCATGTTTAAAACATTATTCCCTAATCATCTTTCTGTTGTTACAAATTCCATTTGTCATTTACACACAACTGGCTTTCTCGCAATAAGAACTAAAAGCAAGATGAGTCCAAAAATTGTGATTCTTATGTTTAAAACGAGACCCTACCTTTTTATCCCCATACTGCAAAAGAGTTTAAATTCCATTAAGGCAATGCAGTGAGTAACAATTCAACATCAGTGAAAAAATTTCTAAACGAAATAGAAAAGAAAAGTGGTAAAAATAGCGGTTTTGTTGTGTTACAAATGAGCTGACGCGCTTTAGGACTGTATGAAAGAAAGTTTTATACTCTAGACCACAGAAACGTAATGGACTATGAAAAGTAATACCATGAAAAGGATGGGAGAAGTTTTCCATAGAAAAGTAAGAAATGCTATTTTTATAATCTCGTTGCAAACTGGTAGCTAAGGAACAAGGTGCCACTCTGAACAATTAAGAGTATAATATTCATATTACAGAGTCATTAGGTTATATCGATGCTGGAGATGTGAAAAATGTACAGTTCCATCGCTAGGATTTGAACTCCGGACCTCCCGAATACGAGTTGAATGTGCTTCCAGTTGCACAACGAAGGCATGCGGAAAGGATGGCGAAAATACCTAAAAATATTGCAAATAGTTATTTTCTCATAATAAGGTGCTAAAAAATTTGGAAATCTTTCTGAATCTCAATGAATATGTAAAAATATTTTAAATATATCATTGTTAACAATCTCTCTTGTCTAACAAAGGCCAAACCAAGCCTCCGAAATTCATCGTGGCAAGGAGGCAAATGCACGTGTGGTTGTATAGGTGACAACCCGATTGTAGCTCAGTTTCGCCCCTTAAAGTTTGAGAGAGAGCACCTCGGGGGAATAGGTTAGAAGGTCTCTCATCCCTCTTCCTCTGCCACCACCCTTTCGAGAAGACCGAAATACGCACGCTGCATATTTAGAGTGCCCCAATGCTGCTCAGACACTATACGTTTACAAACATCCATGCCTTTTTCCGGAATTCAAACCCGGGGCCTTTGGTACAGTCCTCAGAGTGGCTAATTATTGTCCCGGTCGGATGGCTATAATCATCTTTATATTTACAACAATTTGTAATTTTTACATTACAAAAAAAAAGCTCTTTTAAGCAAATCTGATTTTTGTCTGCCAATTGTGAAGCTGAAATCTTACAAGTTTAGGTTAGGTTAGGCTACTTGATTATCCAAAATACATGAGGGTTATCAATTTAAGAGTAGAAATACCTTCGAGGAGAATTTTCTCTGGAAACCTGGCTAGTATTCGTAACGCGTAGGAAAATGCACAAAAATTATCCGTGCGGCTCGCCCGTTCATCCGTATTTGAATTTGAATCAAACTATTGGCATTTGGCTGTTTACCGTTCAGTCACTGGTGAGGCTCATGTTGATAAGATAAAGAGGAAAAGATTAGCTTTGAAACCCGTAAAAGCTGTATTTTCTATGGTTTATTTCAACTATTAATATCTAGTTATTTCTACGAAATTTTCCGACAAAAAACATTCTTAATTAAGTTAGAAAAAAAGCATGAAAGCAGTAGTACCTTTAGCGCAGTTAGTAATCACCACTAAATGTCTGTTAACGTTTTGTAGTTTTTCAAAGACCTGGGCCCAGAAACTTGGGGGCGGTAAGTCCAAAAACAGATCAACCTCATTTCGGACATCCTGTGCAGAATGGAAGATAGCACCAGCAAGATGTAGCTACAGGTGTGAAAAGTTAGAAGTCCGATGGAGCGATGTCGGGGGTTTGGCAAAATCGGTGTGAGACGTTCCCCACATTTAACTGTTAAATATAAAAGGGTGGAACCCCATAGAGTAACAGTGGAAAGTAACTTGCACACGAAAAATAAAAATGTTGTCCAGAAAGACGAGAATTACAAGTGTGTTTTAGTAAAAGACATAAAATAATTTTATAAAATCTGAAAGCTTTCAGATTTTATATTAGACCCAAAACGGCGTTCTTTTAACATTTTGTGTGTTACCTTTAATTATTAAATATCATGTTTTTCGAACTTAAACCATAAAATTCCATTCAACCGCAATATCGCGAAATAATTTTAAAATGAGCGCATCTTGAGAATTTCCGATACACAGTCTCGCGCGCTGGAGATACGTTTTCGTACAGTGTCGCCATTGCTCGCTTTGAAATCATTAATTTTCATAATTAAAAACTCATAAATGCTTTACAAAATATGAAATCGATAATAAAACAAATTCCAAATTTCAAATTTGGGCTTCCAGATGCCCATATTCCGCTGGAGACGTACGTTATTCAAAATTTGATGGCTCTAGGTACCGTTGTTTTCTCACAATGCCAGAAACATACATACATTTATTCAGATTCTTCATTATTTATTAATTTCTTCAAATATAATACAGGATGATAATATTTAGTGGCAACAATTTCAAAAGTGATTCTACGGTCATAGTAAATCTAGGCAAAATGCCAAAACGAAATTAATAGCCCTTCTGAGCTAACGCTCCTTTGTGCTGATAATTCCGCAAATTATTAACTGCAATTTACATGCAATAAAATGAGTTTCAAAATTTATTTGTCCAATATGTTTGGTTATTTTATTTAACCGTAAGAATTCTGTGCTGGCTAATAAGGATAAAGAACTGAACTATAGTAAATTCAGCTTGAGTTTGTTACAGGTATTTTCAATATATTTCAGTTTACTGTAGCTTTTACGATAGTAAATTAAGCCTTAGTATGTGTCGCTGAAGTTCAAATAGTAAAATTTATAATCAATGATTCTACTTCTTTTATCACTATTTCTATGGGTAAAACAGCAAAATTTCTGCTTGTCTCAATTGTTTTTAATTTTACTTATTTTATTACATAAAGGTAGCAAAAGAGTAACAACAATATCTCACACTTTTGTGCAAAAACAGAAAGAAATGTTTCGAACAGCTCTTCATGTAGCATTTTATAAACATTTTAACGACACGTTTTACAAGCTCGAAGGTTATGCGCAATATATAGGAATTTGTTACAGTTTCAGCTTCTCGTTTTTAGGATTATCGAATAAATTGAAGAAGAAGCTCTAGTTGCGAAGGAAAAGCGAGACTAAAAATGTGAGAAAGAGGTGGGAATATCTTTTTTATATATCTGAGCCATCAATGTAAGATGAAGAATTTTAACGAACGCTTTGAGTTAAATATTTATATATAATTCTCATTAAATAAGAAAAATTCAGTGCTCTTTAGTTTCATTGTATATTAGTTAAGAAACTGTATGCTAATTCAATTAAAGCAGAAACAAAAAGGCTATGTCTTTTTCAATATAATTTACAGGTAATAAATTCCGCTTTTTCTGGTCTTAATTCATTTCAACATTAATAATTGCTTGCTTAATAATTAACACAATGTTTCATAAAAATTAGCAGTTTATATACTTAATCTTTTTCTGCTATTTTAATAAATTCAGCATCTGGAATTCGCAGGCTATTTGTAGTTAATGGATTTATAGATATTTGCATTATAGATGACTAATTACATCTTTAATTTTTATCATTTCTGCATGTTTCATTTGCAACTCGCAAATGATTTTTTTCACGCCTGTCATCATTTCATGAATTAGCAACATTATTTTCTCGATGTCTCATGCACCTACGCAGCTTAAGAATCATTTCCTGTGTATGATATTCTTGAGATTTATAATTTTATGCTCATATTGTGCATGGTGCATACAACATCCTCTAAAAAAATATCATTTTAGTATTACTCAAATCTTACTTGTCATGCTTAAATGCAATTTGACACAACTTATTCTAACAGCAGATATTCTGTTAAAATTTAACTTCATTTCTTGAAACATTCATTCCGAAAATTTAATTCAAAGCAATATGGAAAATATTAAAGGAAGATACGAATTAGCTACGAAATGAATTTATTCTTCATGAAGTTAAAACGGAAATGTGCATCTTGTACTAAAAAGGTGAGTTTATTTAAATAATATCTTTTAACTATGTTCCTTCCAAAGTAGGGTTTAATAGGCTTATACGTGGTCTTCAACATCTTCCGTTCCTCGCAATCTCTAGTGCACCAATTAGAGTTGACTTGGTCGAGTGATCATTTGGTTTCCACTTCGAAGCATGTAAGTACTCACTTTACCTTCCTTTCACATCCTCTAATGAGTCTTCTGTGTCTTAACGAGTCGTTCAAAACTTCCGTGTGGCTTCCCCCCCCCACCAAATGGCATGACTGCTTGCTTTCTTGGAGCAAAAGAATATCGCCAGTTGGAATATATTCTTTTAATTAGTGGACACTTTTCATCAGATAAAATGTAATTAATGTAAGTTAACAGATAGTTAATTTACTAATAATTTCCCTCTTATACAATGTTTCTCAAATTTTCTTTCGAGTGGAGACTATTTTTGTAAATTAGAATATTTTGTGGTCCACCTTAGTCCCGTTCCTTTTGAAAGCAATTTTTCAACAGTGTGATAACTATACTTAAATTTTAAAATACAATTAATCAGAGTTTATTAAATTAAGTAATTAAAAGAAAATTAATATTTGTTTTTAGTAATTCAAGGCTATTAGAGTTTGCGTTACCTTTATTTAATTAACTAAAATATATTAAATGCTAACGTTAAGGAGATGGATGAGCCTTCCGACTTTTGAACAGTTTTGAACAATTTTTTGTTCCATATTCGGATGTATGCTGGGAAGCTTATGTCTGAGAACGGCATGCACATTTTGGTTTGATTTATTTAATTATGGTAAGGAAATGGACGGCTATTTGCTAAAGAGAAGAAAACCTTCGAGGAAGATTTTCTAAGGGAAATTGGCTCGTATACATGGGGAAAACAGCGAAAACGCCCATGCAGCCACTCCGTTCACGGGATTCGAAGCTTGGACTAAACTGCTAGGTTTCAGCTACTTTACCACTCGGGCACTAGAGGTCTCAAGTCGATTTCGGCCCTTTGAATTTAATTGATTTAATATTTCATTATATTCCGTTTTAACTGCTAATGAGGTCCAGAATTTAACCTTGCCTTCTGTTTGGAATTTCATTTTAAGTCCGGTTCTCTTTCATTCAGTAATAGTTTGATATTTTCGGTATCTCTTGTCAGTTAGTTCGTTTAAATTTGATTTCTTTTCTCTTTTTGGAAGTTTTGGAATAGTGCAAGGAATATCTTCTAGGACTACTTGCAGCCCGCAGATTACAGATTGAGAAACGTTGCCCTAAAATATGTTCTAAGAGCTTCTTTCTTGCGTGCAAATGCATATATTGCAATATAAGTTTGTAAGGCTTTAGTTAAACTAACAAAGTTTTATTTTAATTTGCCTTTTTCTATCTGTTCTCATTTCAACTTTCCGTTAGAAGAAGCGCGCGTTTCAGCTTTATGCTAATTTGAAGTGGAGCCAAGTTCTATTTAAACCGTAGGTAGGAACCTCTCAGTGTGAGAGAGCTTTTAGTCTCAGACCACTGTTACTCTATTCGACGTTTGCCTGACCAGCTAGTTATTTAGATTCTAAGCCGTAGCGCTGTTACGCTATTACTTATTGAAATAATTCTAAGTGCGTTAGTATTAGCTAAATCTTGCTACGCATCATTTAGTTTAGAGGCCAACCTCGCGTTATAGCTCTTTGAGCAACGACTATTTAATTTCTCTTCAGCTTTAGTTTAAATTAATTTGATTGTTCATTTTAGATCCAAGTGCGATCTTTATTTTCTGCATCCCTCTCGAGTTGGGAAGTAGCTGTACATAATTTGTCAGGACTGTGTGTTCGGTGCATATTCTTGGAAAACATCTTCGTGACAGCTTAAAGTCCTCATCTTGAACAGGTAGCTGAATGCAGCTATGTTCTGTGGTAGAATATTGTGATTAAGTGGTAGAAGAACTGCACTTTAAAGGGATTTAAAATCCTCTTTTATTAAATCACAATTATTTACAACCACTTCCCAACTCGGGAGGGATACAGAAAATAGAGACCGCACTTGGGTCTAAAATGAACAATCAAATTTGAACTAAAGCTAAATAGAAATTAAATGGTTGTTGCTCACAGAGCTATAACGCGAGATTGGCCTCTAAACAAAATGGTGCGTAGCAAGATTTAACTAATACTGACTCACTTGGAATTACTTCAATAAGCAATCACGTAAAAGCGCTATGGCTTAGAATTTAAATGCTAGCTAGTCAGGCGAACGTCGAATAGAGTAACCGTGGCCTGAGACTAAAAGCTCACTCACACCGAGAGGTTCCTACCTCTCGCTTAAATATAACTTGGCTCCACTTCAAATAGCATAAAGCTTAAACGCGCGCTTATCCTAACGGGAAGTTGAAATGCGAAGAGATAGAAAAGGAAATTTAGAATAAAACTTTGTTAGTTTAACTAAAACCTTACAAATTGTGGTTTAATAAAAATAGATTTTAAATCCCTCTGAAGTGCAGTTCCTCTACCACTTAATCACAGTATTCTACCACAGAACATAGCTGCATTCAGCTCCCTGTTCAAGATCAGGACTTAAGATTTACACGAAGATGTTTGCCAAGAACATGCACCGAACACTCAGTCCTGACAAGTTGTTTATTCGAAAGAATAACATTTAATATTCTTACAAGAGGAAATTATTATGGTATATAAATTTCTTTGATTTCTTCTCCATCCTCGACCACAAGTGATGTTCAGTTTAAAAATGCTCCTTAATTTTAACTTATGTGGAGATTTATATTATTTCAACTCCAATGCACACTTTTAGTTTCAATTTATATTTCGCTCCTTTCATCTCTCTAGAAAATATCGTGCTTATATATTTCGTAAATTAGTAAATTCCTAAGTTAGTATGTCGCGAAATCAAAAATTTGAAAAGAAAAGAATTGCATCCCTAAGTAAAGCTGTAATTTGTTGTTTGGAGATTCTTTCATTATCCTCAGAACAATATGGATTTGGTCACGGTGGTACAGGAATATTTATAATTCGATAAAAATTATTAGTATTATTATTTCTATAAATGCTGAAATAATACGCCAATGAAAAAATGGTTAAGACAATAGAAAGTAATGAAAAAATTCAGCTTCAATTAAATAAAAATTACAGTACGTTAATTTCGAAGGTGAAGCAGAACATTTGCCATCGTATGCGAATGTGAAATACGAGACGAAGAGAAAAATGCAGCTTGCCTAATGAGAATGCAGAAAATGCTTTCTTTAACATTTTACTAAATTATACAAAGCACACTCTAATGAAGGGCTTCCATTGACAGAAAAAGTTAAGCAGAAGTGAATGAAACCAAATTTTTCCATGATTAAAGCATTAATAATTAAATTAATGATAAAGCATGATATTTTTTGATAATTAAGTATTTTTAATGATGTATTTAGTCACAATCTGCAAAGTAAGGAATTTTGTGGATATAAAAAGCTTCCAGGAAACGCTGTTTGAGAACTGAAAATGTGTTTTAAGTTCGCAAATACATTTCTAACTGTGCCTAAAGCTATTTTAAAAGGTGTTTAAAATAACTGTGCCTAAATTTACTTTAAAGAGGTCTTAATTCGACATCATGAATTTTATAAATTTCCTGAAAAGTATATTTTTATTGATATAAAACGATCTTTCCATAGATATAAAAATATTTCTATTTTAGTAAAGATTCAACTACTAAACCTTCTTCAAGCCTTTAAAAAACCTAATTCTCAATTGCTTGTCGTTCAAGTTTTCATTAGTAATTACATTACGTTCGTCATTTTCTATCCAGAAGGAAGTTCTTCTGTGTTCTCATTTAAAGACATCTTCCTTTTCGTTAAATTTTGACACTAACAGCTGTCGAAGAAGATTCTGTTTGACCTTCGAAATCATACTGCTTTTGGTAATATATACTTGATGATACTTCAGGGGCAAATTTATGATTTTGACACTGTGCATAATTCTTTGAGGAATTTAAAAGAATGCAGAGAAATACGAATCTGTCTCCATGACATTAAAGAACCTGCACCATAAAACCTTTCGAGCTCCCAGCGATGCCTTACCTTCATTACGATTAAAATTTACTTCATTAAAAATATGAATGAATAATAAAAGTGAATGATAATGAAATGATGACAAAATTCACTAGAGAAAAGTTACGCGAGAAATTGTTATGAATGATTATATTAATTGTTGAAGTGATAGTAAGATTCTGAATTATACTTGTACACGCAAGAACATAATTTGTATTCCATGTCATATATGAGGGCTGGCAATGAACAACCTTGTAAGAATATTGAATCACCAAGAAGAATTGAGTGATTTTCCAAGTAAGCTGAATCAGTGACAAAGCGGTTAAGGTCACGGAAAATTTGTAGCCCAACACGGGCTCCAATTCCTTCGAATTAGCTCGGTCGCATGGTTGGTTTTCCTACCTGCCCCATATGTAGGGTTACAAGGTATTTCTCTCGCCTTCTTGGCATGCCTTCATGGTGTAGTAGTCAGCACGCTCGACGCGTGTTCCAGAGGCCCGTGGTTTGAGTCCCGGCGAGGGCACTGCTCATTTTTCGCTCAGTCGCTTTACGTTAGAAAATCCTCTACGCAGGCATCCTTCTCCATAAACAGGTAGCCCGCTTACGCTTTGCCGTATTCAAATGATCTGACTTAAATGAAACATCTAATGAACCAAATTCAACTGTATACCATACGCATGCTGTCATTTTTATGAAAGAGTTAAATCTCAAGATTTTTTTAGTTTCTCAAAAGAATATTTTGATTCTAACCAGCTGGGAAAAATTTTTAGCGCGGACAAGTCATTATGCACTTACGTGTCTTCTGTATGTCATGATAAAGAAGAACTCAATGAAAAGCAAACTGATATAATGGTAAAAAAAAAAGATTTTTATAGTGAAATATATTATAAAAAATACGACATGTATTATTGTATAAGGACTCTTTTCTTCGATTTTTTTCTTAGGTATTGCTGTATTTATATAAAACTGAGTTACAAATCTATAGGCTAGTCCTTTTATGCTTGTGATGACGTTGGCTCTTGTTACTAAATGTGTAATAAATAAAATTCTCTAGATATAATGCTGGTGTAAAATTAGTATCTGGGACCTATATTTCTAGGAAAAGAAATCAATTTAAATCGAATAGTATGTATAAATCATACCGTGGAATGCATTAATTTAAATTTTATATTATATGTTTGATTCGATAAGATTTAAGTAGAGGTAAGAGAGTAGCCATTGAATAGGATCGTATCGAACCAACCAAGTTTTAAATTATCCAACCAAGTTTAAAATTTTGTTTTTTTACGGAGATATTGGGATGAGCGTATATTCACAGACGTGGATGAGAACTCATAATTATCATGTCGCACAACCCTATATCTAAAGTACCGACTTTAAATTAGAAAATTTAATATACATTATAGTCCACGTATTCTTTTAAAAAATTGAAAAAGACATATACTTCAAGGTTAACTTTTGAGATATTCCAATCTGCATAAAAGTGCGAAAGAAAACGTCATTTAACATCACAACCAGTTTGAAACTACATAAAAAAATAACATATACCGTATTTAATCTTATGAAGCTGGAAAGAACATTCTTATTTCATGCAACAAAAGATCGACAAAGGTTACCTGAAAGGCAGAAAGTGAATTTTCGAGCTATAACAATTAGTACACATAGCATCAGCAATCATGAAAAACAGAAAGAACCCGTTAAACGCTTTCACAATAATATCGTAACTGAAATATAAAGTGTCCGATGTCTGACTGTAGTCATCTTAGGAAATAATTATATATGTAACTCATGTTGATTCTCATCTATATTCCATTTTGCTCCTGAAATTTAAATAACATTTCGTATTTTGTATCCTTCCGGCTTCAAACTGTTTTGAAAACCTGAAGAGGTAAAGGCTTATTTTGCCATTGCTCCTTTTATAACAGCGGTATGTACTCAGTGCGTACTTTATGAGAAGATTTTCTTGGTTACGATCTCATCTACAAAAAGCATTTGTTTAATGAGAAGCATCCAGGTGAATCTGTGGAATACATACAAAGTAATTTACATAAAGAAGCAAAAAGATGATAAAAACTGAAAATAATTCAAAAGACAGACATGCAAAACTGGATGCTAAGTGTACGTTAGAAAAGACAGTTCATTAATTCTCAACAGATTTGTATTCAGTTTAAAAGTATTACTATCTGGCTACGTCTTTTTCCCATAAATTGATACTTATGTGAAGAAACGCCTGATTGACATCTCATCTTATTTTTAGAAAGTGTAAAATAAAGTACAATTAAGAGACTAAAATATTATATAAAACTTATGATATCTTGTAAAGTGACAAAGTATTAATTTGTGAAATGAAGTCTTTTTTAAACCATACATTAAATATGTTTCATTTTTGGTATTACCTTGTAGTGATAAAAACAGGTTTCTGGAAATTTCTGCAAGATATATATCAGTACTGGCATTGATCAAAGAAATGCATATATGCGTATGTGAATTATAACACCTATGAATTCAACTTTTAAGGTTTAAAGACCGAATGCAGTTCGGAAGTAAATTTGCTGTTAGAGGTAACAACATTTCGCCACACAGTCAAAGGATCTTTCTACATACACTCTCTCTTATTTCAATAGCAGACACTGAAATTTTGGAGTATTTCTGTATCTTCAGTACTTTTTTGCTGTTTATAATATTAAACATATTTATTTCCACATTCGAAATTACCATCCAGGATTACCAGAATTACCATTCCAAATTCGAAATTACCAAAAGATATATGGTTTGCAGAAAGATCAGAATTATCGTCAAAAATAATTCATTCGGATAATTTTCCATAGTTATAGGTGCTGATGTAGATAGTAATAGTAACACTTTTCATCGGAATATTCATGATACACGTTTTTTTTATAATAGACAATTAGGAGAATTTCGTTCAATTTGATTCTTTGTAGCCCGTATCTGCTAGTGTGGTATTTTAACCGTATGCAATATTACCAATGTCAGTTGGAACAACAGGACGCTGTAAATGATATTCCTGCTCCCAAACATTGCAAAATGGAATGTTAATTTCGGTTGCTTCTGGAATCCTCAACATTGGGATCAGAAACGCTTATTGTTAACGGATGACTATCCAAAACGCAAGTAGTTAATTTACTTGGGGGCCTTTCGATTCAGTTGTCAGAAGCGAGTCGTATCAAGCTACGTAACATTAGCACGGAAAGCATTTTCTTGTATAAGTATGCGTGAGGTAATGATGAAGCATAGCAAAGCCATAGATATCTATCTAAATATGTATAAAGAAAGTCTGTTTGTTTGTCCCCTAATACCTCAGCCAGTACTACAGCTATCGTCACCAAACTTTCAACAATTCTTTTCTGGGTTCTGAAAAAGATCGACGTCCACTTTTTTCCAAAAATGTGGCTAAAATCAGAGATATTAATTAAAAACTCTGAAAAACGATAAATTTCGCTCTCATTTTTCCGAATGGTTAACAGTCTCGCAAGCTGGAAATGAATATATGCTTTATTTCGAAAGTTGTTGCCAATGCTCGCTTTCAAATCCTAGAGTTTGTTAATAAACAAATTTTAAGATGAAATAAAAATAGCATTGATTACATTAAATACATTATTCCTGACTCCAAAAATTCGTGGGAACCCATTTCGACTATTTCCGTGTTCGTACGACTTTAATCACCCGAAATATTAATTAAAAACTCTGAAAGCGCTAATTTACGAACTCATTTTTCCAAGTGGCAACATTGTCATGCGTTGAAGATAAAAATGCTTTATTTCGAAGTGTGTTGATACTGCTTGCTTCCAAATCGTAGAGTTGGTAAATCAAAATTTGTAAGTTTTTCAAAATCTATACATATTGAGAAGAATGTCTGTTTGTGTGTTTGTTTGTTTTTTTGTTCGCGTTATTCATTTCTGATCAATTATGATAAATTTTTGCCACATTTAATCGACTAAAATTGAATATAGGTTAAATATTTGATGGAAATTGAGCTGTTACGACCATTTGACTAGAAAGACGAAAATCATTAAAAACTGCATGCCATTGTTGTTGATATAATGGGAGAGAATTAGTTTATTTTTCTATCGTAATTTTTATATGGGTTCTATAGCGCATCAGACTGAAAAATGTATGACTATGAATCTTATTTTTTTCATCGTTATTAGAGAAGGATTACAGCGGTATCGCTCTCTCTGTTGTTAGATACAATACTCTCAATCTAACATAACTGGCATCGGGTACTTCTGCTATATACATTATAGATAAGTAGACAGAAGTATGGAAGACAACATATATACACAAAACAAGTAAGCAGGTATCGTCTCTTCATTCTATTTCTCTGACTTGCACTACCGGGACATTCTTTTGCATATATCCTCGATTAATGCGCATAACTTATGTATTATATTGCAAAAGACATAGATTTGTAAAACTTTTGCATTTTGTGAGATTATTTTCGATTTACATGGGGCAGATTTCAATAAACGGTAAATATTCTAACTAAATTTAGTAGGGATGGGAGTGACGGGTATGTCTTTGAGACACGTTTCTTGTTCCATGTTTTTCAGGAAATTATCCGTGGATTTTGACGTGCAGCTGATTGCTTTATAGTTCTACCGACTGATGGCACTGTGGGTAAAGAGAAGATATTTCGTATTTGAAAATTGGATATAAAATATATTCCTGATAATATGCGGAGCTGTCCTTAACAATTTTTTGCACTCTCTTTAATTTTTATTTATCGTTATATCAGAAACCAGCAACAATAAAAAAATCTCTTTAAAAAATGTTCTTTACGTTAAAACTCCTTTTTGCAATTATGTTATATACTAAGCTGTAAAATACTAGTAGTTTAAACAAATATGAATTGCGTTGTGTTTGTACCCTTTTAAATTTCGTTTCAACAACCCGAAGAGCCTTGCTACTGGTGAAACCATGTTGTGTAATCAGAAATTCAAGTAAACACATAAAATCAATAATACTAACTTAGTTTATTACTTTCCTTAAAACACTGATATCAAACAAATTTACTAACATAAAATTATACTAGTCCCCGGGAACTACCTTATTTAGTTTAGAAAACAAATAGCTAAACATTTATATATTTTCCACAAATACTGCAATCTTAGACAGTAACCACTTCAATTCAAATACTATTGTTTAAGTAATAACTATTTTTATGAGTTAAGATACAAATTAAAATTTTCTATTTCATTTTTCAGTTGTAAGGTTCTTACACCTTATTTATCCCAGAACAAGAGAAAATTCAAATAATGAAGTACAGAGTTAAGTACCTATAGTATTGCACCATAAGGGGAAAAAAAAATTATACCTTTAACTAGAGCAATTTAAGACTGCTCACAAATTTCTTCAGATCTCAGTTAAATCAGCAAATCTTCAAAAATATTAAAGATTTAAATTTTCTACCTTTCAAAATTCTTTACAGCAAACATTTAAATAAAAGTTAAATTCTGATAATAATAGAATCTTTAAAAAAATTCAAGAAATAATTAAACCAGAGAATTTTGGATGAAAAAAAAATCTTTAAGAATTTAAGTTAACATTAAAGTTCAAAAAGAAAAACTTCTTAACTGACGGAAGATGTGAACCTGGAGATTTGGGGGTTCGACGGCAGCTTGGCGGACACCGAACATTCGAAGAATACCCAGTACGCAGGAACTTGGAAGTTTCATCCAGCCTTCTGTATTACGAACTTCAGAGCCATCAGGAAACTCAGGTCGGAACACAGGTTGCTTGGCTATTGATTTTTTCTGTTCTTATAAATTGAAGAAGCGGACTGAGTCTTCATCAGATGGTAGAATTGACGAAGAAATATTTACTTTCCATTTTGAAGGACATTATTTCTGTGGTAGTTGAAGCATGGAAATATAATTTTCTTTCATTTCCTTTTCTATTGCAGAATTATTTCATTTACATTTTTGAAGGACTATTTCCGAAGCCATGGAGTAAGACGTGACAGGAGCCATAAGCCCCCCGTTAAAAAAACAAATTCATCCTTTCTGTTGCAGCAACAAGATGCCCAAGGCGCCCGAGAAAGTTATCTTCTTGTCAGCCGAATGCAAAAACGAAAACGTCCCAACAGCTTCGCAATCCCACCTGCACCCGCTTTTTGTCAGGTCCGGACACTAGATATCGCCAAAACTCGCCAAAAGGGTGAATAAACTGAAACTCTACCCCTCACACAAACCCCTGCTAATATCGTCCAAAAATCGAGGAGTTGAACTGGAACAAAAATCCGAATCTCGCCAAGCCCGCCAAAAGAAGAACCAAGAATTCGACGTAGGCGTGGGAAAACCAGCAAACCTAGGCAACGGACAAAAATTCCTAAGCAAAGGCTTGGAAATCAACTGCAAAAGTGACGCTTTTCAATCCTTTCCCCCTCAACCAAAAAAAATACTCGAAGTGCAAAAATTCGTTGAATAATTAACTGTAACTTAAAAACTGTTTAAGCTAGAGACTTGAAAGTACTCTTAAATTAAAAGGCTAATTTTTCTGCATCCAATGATATAAGTTAAATGAGAATCAACCTAAGTTAAGTAATTTTAAATCAAGTTTATTACCTACGAAAGCACCTAATTCCATTGTCTGTTTCAACGCGTTTACGAGTAACCAGTGGAAGAGACGTACAAATCTTAAAGTACCAAAACCACTAATTAAAATTAAACCAAAGCAAATATAAATACAAGATATTAAATAAAATAACGTTGTGTAGCATAAATTTAGAATAATGAAAATTAATCTTAAGTCAAACTTAAATAATTAAGTGTTACATGAAAATTTGCTACACAACAATTAGAAAGGGAACCTTTCAGTGATAATATACAGTCATTTGAAAGTTATAAAACGTTTTAATTATAAACTATGGAGTCTTTTTTCATAAACAGAAAACGCAAAAATAAATGAATAAATAAATAAATAAAATTTAAAATATGTTATTTCTTTCTGAAATATCGTTTTACTGAAGCAACATTTTCCCTTCCCTTTTCCTGTAAATATATCGAGTTTCCAGTTAGGTATTTTTATTCCTTATATAAGTATTATTTTATTTTTCAGTTTGGACTTTATATTTGTTAAGAAAGAAATATGAAAGCTAGTTGAAATCAGTATACCATTAAGTACGTTTCGCGGTACTGAAATCAACAAAAAACTTTTCTTAAACTTTATCAAATATAAATTTACAAGATTTCGTTCCATTATAAATTTTAACTGCTTTCTGTATTTTTTATTTACTGTTTAGCCTGTTTCGAAGATACTTAAGTTTCTGAGAAATATTTCAAAGAATTTTGAAAGATTAATTCCATTAAACCGTTTAACATTTTGATCTCCAAATCTGAAAAATATTTTGTATGTGTTTTTGATTGGATAAACAGATGTTATGCAACTTTAGAGGAGTATAATCATCGTTTTAAACACAAAACATTCTCTTTAGATGCTTTCTTTAGGAAAATATTAGTACAATTTTCATAAGAAATCCAGCGGAATTCTGCAGAATTCTACGGTAATGAAAACGTACTCTTTTGAATTTAACAAAGCATTGCAGCCAATATTGTAAATATCAATGCTGTTATCAGCCATTTCACTTCCAAATGAAAAACGGCTTATTTATAATAAGTGATCTGGCAGTGAAGAAAGACTGCTGCCCTACCGAAATGCTTAGGTTTGAACCCCGGATCCTTTTGATCATTATTATTATCACTAAAGGACGTTTTAAAACCCTCAGATCCTATCACTGCATGTCTCAGATCGCGGTTCAAATGAAGTCGGACAGAGTTTGTACTGTCGATACCGATGCTGTTTATTATGTCTGATTAAACCGATTCTTGTACAGATTATAACAACTGGGATTCGAAATCAGGGCCTCCAATTACGCGTTAATACGTGCTTCCTGTTACACCACGAAGGCACCCGAAGGAGGAAGAAAATACCTTACATATACTCCCCTTTTAAAGAGCGACCGGAGAGATGAGGAGCACTATCTTTAAGTCCTGCTAGGTATGAGTTATCGTCCATCACTTTTTAGGTTAAGGAAGTTTGTGTTTTATAATTACATCGACACAGGAAACATAAAAAATATGTCAAAACATGTGCATTGCCCACGCTGGGATCCCAACTCCGGACCTTTTGATTATGGGTCGAACGTGCTTCCAGTTACATCACGAAGGTACGTGGAAAAGAGGGGAGAAAATACCTTTTAAGTAAGCAATTAATCGTTATAGTTTTTAGACATACTCTTTCTAATGATTTCAATACAGGGAAATTATTTTCTTTTAATGTTTCTAATGCAAAGAATTTATTATTATTATTATTATCATCATCATTATTATTATTATTATTATTATTATTATTATTATTATTATTATTATTATTATTATTATTATTATTATTATTATTCCTAACCGCAAATTCATCAGCGTTCTTATGCGTTAAAAATTAAATAAACACTAAGTCATTATTCCATTCTTTTCTTTTAATGCTTTTAATACAGGAAATTTATTATTATCGTCATCATCATTATTATTATTATTATTATTATTATTATCAATAACCTAGATTTTCCACCGAACAGAGAAGCAACAAAGCTTTATATATTACTGACATTCTTTTATTTTCATTACCTTCTGGTTGATGAAAAATCATGGATTATATTAACATCCTTCATGTAAATATATATTTTATATTATTCTGTATTATCGGTGAAAAACGTTAAATTAGTGACCGTAGGCGACACCATTCTATGTATCCCACATGTATGAAACATTTATTTTTTTCTTATTTGCAAACATAATAGCGGAAAAAAAGAAATAACTTCTAGTTCAAAACTATTGTTATATTTTGTCTGTTACTCCACACGTATGATGGTTAGTGACATTATACTGCTACATAACTAGGGTCAGATCTGTATCAGGGGAAAAAAATCCGTCTGTATAGGAATCCTTTTGAATGAAAGAAGAAAGCAGGGAATGAAATATACAGAACCTCAGAACTCTTGATCAGAAGTGGAGTAGAACGTAGGTAGGTATGTCCTCATTTAACTCCAGTCGAATTTTATGATTTACTTCAGCTTTCAAACAAAGACTGAAAATTACTATTAAATAAATACTACTTTCGTTATATTTACATTCCAGTTTAATTCCTTAACTCTCTAACCGGCAAGGCCGTATATATACGGCCAAGAATATTTTTTGTAATATCTGTACGAACGTATATATACGTGCATATTAAAATATGTCAAAGAAATTTAGGCAATATATTAAAAGTAACATAAATCCAGGTATAAAATGCCAGGAAACATTTTACATTAAATCAAGAAAATAAATTTTTCTGGCAGCAGTTTTGGGAAATTTGTGCTTTCTTAGCGAAAACCCTGGCGGTCAGAGGGTTTCGCTTTTGCTTTCGGATTTCAAATACTCAAGTATTTTTAGGACTGAATCTGCAACGGTCTGCACAGAGCGATGCTCATGTCTATTCTTTTCGTTAATTTCTAGGTTTATATTTTCAATACTATACTAAATTTTAATCTGGTCAGGGTCTTATGTAAGAATATGAATAATGACTGCGATATTATTAGGTCTAGATAACGGATGCTTAGGTTGGTTATGGTTGACACTTTACAGAGATATTAATAGTTCCTTAGTGTCTAATAACGTAAATATGGATGCATAGAGAATTAGCAACTTCATAATATATCAACTGGAGAACAAATAATACCCTTTCTTGCTTCCAAAATGATACCGTGATTGAAAAGTTTAGTAATTTCGGATATAGTAAGTACACCTTTGTATTTAAAGTGTTATTGTCTCTTGTACATCTACTTCATCAAGGATTTTCCTTTGTGTGCAAGAAAAGGTAGCGCTTCAGAATGTTAATTTTATTCCAGATCTCCCTTTTCTAGAGCTCGTTACTCGGGGGTAACCGATTGTTCTACCTGTTTTCAAATTATCCCACAGAGATTTCCTTCCCCGTTTCTGTTTCGTGTTTTGTCTTTCGAAATCTGCTAACCTCGATCGATCTCGATTCTCCTTACCAATCTGATAATCAGTTTGCATTTAGACGCATTACATCACTCGGTGAAATAGAGATTTCACCCCATTTTTCTGTTTGCAGTTAATTACATAGCAGAACTTTTATTTTGTTTTTGCTAAAACTCATTGAGCAATATTAAAGCAACTTTACTCTCAGTATTCATCATTCGAGTGAATGGAATGGGAAAAGTATTTTAGAACTAGAGATATCAAGAAAAAATGAAATTAAAACTGATTAAAGGAATTTTTAGTTGCATTGCTTAAAAGCAAATACGAGTACAGTCATTGGCTGTATATACAGACAGGACAGTTTGAGATGGATTGATCTCAATATTTGAAAACCTAAATTCAGTAAAATGAAAACGGAGATTAGAGTATTCACTCGCATCACGCAAGTATTTTAAAAATTAATTTAAATTAACTGAATACGTATAAAAAATGAAATATATAACTACAGTGAAATAAACACATTACTGTTATCTGTAATAAAAATAATATAATTGTGTAGCGACTATATCTTAATTAATTAGGAAATCACCCAAACGTATTTGTTTTCGTGAAGAACTTATAGAGAACTTAATCGTATTGACGTTAAACATTTAAAACCATTTAAAAGAGCACAGAACTTCCATGCAGCCAGAACGTTTGCAGGAAACAAAATCGGAACCGAACTATTATTACTTGCTGGTTTTAGCAGTTTGACCACTGTCAAAGTTTAAATTTCAAGAAGAAAGAACGCATAAAATTTGACAATTTAATTACATTTAATCTGAAATATGGTATGCATTCATTCATTTAAATATAAAAGCAATCCTTTTAATGTAATCAGTATATGTAACCAATAACAAATGTGGTTTATAATGCAGTTAAATGAAAAGAAGTAAAAGCTGAAATGATGCTTTTGTTTGGAGAGTGACATTTTGTCTTTTTAGAGAGCCGAACCAGTGTCTCAGTGGTTAAGAACTCTGAATGCTGGGAGTTCAATCCAGGTTCCATCGTAGATGAATGTGAGTGTTATGTGGTTGCTGGTTGGTGTTATATGGTATTATAGGAGATTTCCCCATGTTTGATATGAATACGAACCACTTTCTCTGAGAAAATCCTTCATGGGGGAACCTAACCCCTAGCAAATGAGATTAGGGTGTTTTGTCAGAATAAGCATACCCTTAAAGAGATACTAATTAGCTCATTTGTAACATTTGTGAACAGTTCATTACACCAACAAATGAAAAAAAATAAGATGAGAATACGTTAATACCATTTTCACTGCACTGACCAATTGTTGATATATCTTGCTCTACAAGATGAAAGAGATTTAACAACGAGGGTCAAATGTATTGCTTTTGATTTGCTTGGTATCAGATTGAATCACATAATAATTTTCTTCAAATATTTGTTTATGTGCATGAGATTTTAAACTACTTAAGAAAATAATTCAATTAACTTCAAAAGGTAAAAGGTATTTTTGTAAATTTTTGCAGCTTGAGAGGATGTCAGGGTAATATCCTTCTGAGTTAATTTGTTAAGTATTATGTACAAACATCACGTACATTTTTCAGTATCATTAAAACAACTAACTTTTTTCAGTGCAAAATAATGTAAATTTCATCTTCAGTAAGTAGCTAGAAAAGCTATGAGAATTTCTTGTCGCTTGTGCATTTTTGCCATCAAAGGAAGAGAAAAATTTTGTCTTCCTGTTATAGGAACATAAAATGTTTCATTGCCATCTGAAAGGACAGCTAGTCTTCAGCAATGATCAGCCAGCTGACAGTAGTTTTCTAATCAAAGAGAAATAAGATAATTCAAAAATTAAAGTCTGCAATAATCGCGAAATTTTGGAATTAAGTGTATGTTCATGTGTAAATATTACCTGTTCCTATAACATCATAAAGAGAAAAGAATAGAACCGTACTTAAGTAATTGATTATATAGTTTCTCTTTGGTGATTTCAAGATATACTGTAAAATTTTCATATAATTCAGATTAATCTGTAGACTTTATAACGCTTGAAACGCATAGAAGATTTATTTCGTTGTTAGTTTTAAGATCAAGTTATTACATATTCTGGCTTTCAACAATGAAAAAAACATTTCAATACTTTTATTATAATTATAAATTATTAAGTGTAACTAATTTCAATACACGTTTAAAGGAAGTATGAGTATTTTAGATATCACGTTTGGTTTACGTGAAATTCTTGAAAAAATGGTTAGCATGGTCTTTAGTGAATGTTTAAGATAAAAAAAATCAAAGCCGTCGTCCTTTAAATACAATGGCATATATTACGTAAAAACTATAACCAACATTTCGCTTTCTCTCTACTTCTTTTATTATCTGCTCAAGAAAGCTGTTAAGGTAAAGAAATTACGTTTCTGTAACAATAGTCAAACGTACATTACACATTGCTATATATTTCTCTCAGTTGCTTTATATTTCCTAAAAATTATTTAGATTAACTGCTACAAGCGTTTTTGCTGTAGAGTAGATATTTTCAGCATACAGTATTACGGTCCAGAGATTTCTGTTATCTGCATAAAAATATCAGAATGAGAAAAACCATTTTAATACTTCAAAGAAAATTGTTTAAAAGTTGTTACATATTTTCATATTTCCTGCTTGTCTGAAAACGGAAAAATTGTTCAAGCAAGCTGTGATATTTATTTGAAGTGTTGTTATTTTCCCTATAATTGATCATGATGGACCTAATAATTGTCCCTATATAGATCGGTGATATAAGAATAGTGTTTGCTGTATTTTCCCTCTTCCATTCTACATTGTTTCACGTGTAAGTGGAATTGTTCTATGTGCTGAAATTGAAAAACGGGTTAATTTTGTGTGTGTGTTATTTTGTTGGCGGTGCTAGTATTTTATTTCATATTATTGAACAAAACAGTCGTATAGTATAATATACAGAAAAGTGGGCCCATCAAGACGATAGTTCAAAACAGAGGGAACTGAGCAACTTTATTTTTTCATTGTACATCTAAAGCCAATATACTTAATTTTCAAAACCAGTATCGGTTATTAAAGTTCTGTGAGTAAGCATAAGAGTTTCACAACAAATTTCTCTCCAGTTCTTTACTGAGAAAAATGGAAACTAACAGGACCTTCCTTGAAAGGTCCTGTCCCTAAAGTCTTGTTGTCAAGTTGGTGTAAACTTGAGACTCAAGAAGATGCAACCGAATTGTGGCTATGTCATGGAAATTCGAACAGAGGCGTACTAAGGTTGTAAAAGACCTTTCATCAAACTCAGTAAAGGCACTGCTTGTGCTTATAGAACCATTCGGTATTTATGGCTTAATAATGAATTCAAAATTTAAAAGTAAGTTGAGTCGTAAGTTAGTCAAGGGTTATACAAAAGCAATACTCGCAAGTTGTTTCAAACCTAATACCGGTTTGACAAACTTAATGGGGAGAATAATGCAACGCCGCATACAGGCTGCTATCAAGAGATTCAACTAGTAATGTGACTTTCAGCAGGCGAAGCATGTTCTGATTCAACAATTTAAAACATCCATTTAAATACTATCTCTTCTTACCACATTTGAATTCGCGTGAATTAAAATTAGCATTCTGGCAGGAAAATGGAAAGGGAGAATGATAGAAAAGCTATTGAACACAAAATAACTGGCTAGTTAAAAATAAATAAATCCATACAAGTGTGTAAACATCATATACATATGCAAGTTCACGGATGAATACGTTAAAAAAAGTTGAAGAAAAATAAAGAATCTTGAATTTCTTGAAATTTCTGCTGCAAAAATATGATTCTTATAGCTCACGTTGAGGTTCTGAAAGGTTGTGGTTTTAAAACCACTAATGTGAAGGAAGGTGAAATTCGTAAAAAAAATATCAGAGCAATCAAACGTTCAGCGAAGAATTTAACAGTGACTTCGTTGTTTATTGCTATCTGAATATTCATAAGGTAAATTATTTTTTTTTTTGGCTGTTGATGAATCTGTTTACATCTCACATGCATTTCGTCATCCAGTGTCTGTCACATTTTTATAAATTGATAATATGAAACTCTGCAAATTTATCTCTTCGAATTTGCAATTATATATTTAACTCCATTTTCTTGCAATATTGACGTCTATCACTTACGCTCTGAATCCTCTATAGGTGAAGAATAAATCCTTGAAATTTTACCATATTTACTTTTTAATGCCATTAAAGATACTTTGAAGTGCCACTGAATTAGGGATAGCAAGTCAATAACAAGTTGGGTCTCCTCTGGCCTGGATAACAACTGCTTGTGTCTTCTGTAGCCTTAATAGTGGCTGCCACACGACGAGGCATAGATTCAACAAGTTTGCAGAAGCCTTCCACTGGAACGGCTTGCCAAACACCAGTTAAAGCTGTCCATAATTCAGGAAGAGTTGTTAGCGTTATGTGATGTGCTTTCACATCTTTCCCCAGAACATCCCAAAGGTTCTCAATAGGATTTAAGTCAGGGCTTACAAATAGGCAATTCATGACAGAGCAGTCAGAGAAATACTCTTCAACCAGGCAGTAGCCAACCGGGATCTGCGGCAGGTAGAGTTATCTTGCTGAAATACTCCATTTCCGTGTGAATGACAGGGCAGCATAAGTAGATGGAGGTAGCTATCCAGCAAGTGAATGTCAAGTGAGGGAGGTTTGTACAAGTATCAAAGATCCCTAACGTTGCCAAGAGAAAAGACCCCAGACCAGGATTGAGCTCTCATGGCCTTGTATCGCTCAAACCTGGTAAGCAGGATCCATGGCTTCATAAGCCCGACGCCAAATTCTCAGCCTCCTTTCTTGGTTAAGTAGTCGAAACCGAAACTCATCACTCCATGTTATCCGGTTTCCAGTCCTCTAGAGTCCATTATCTGTTTTATCTTGCCCAGGAAAGACGTGCAGCTCGATGGCATGTATTGAGCAATGGTACTCTCGTGGGTCTACAGCTGCCGAAGCCCATATGGTGAAGCGAGGGTTACACTGTCCATTTATTGACTATAAACCTGGCGCTCTGACTCAGCTAGGTGGTAATTTGAGCTAACGTTTGGTTTCGTTAGAACAATACAGCTGAGCTATTCCAGATTACGCTCGTTCAAGGCTACTCGTCCTTTTGCAGATTGCCTGATCGCTGGTTTTCCTCCCACCATCCGTATATTCTCAGTATAATCTTGAAACCGTCGACTTTGAAAATCCTAACGATTTCGGAAACTGAATGGCCTCTGCATCAAGCGCCGACTATTTGTTCGCGATTGAAGGGGCTTAAATCAGAAGTTTTACCCATACTGGCAATTGAAACGAATAATTAACAACAGCACAGTATATGCGGTTATTATATATTCTATATGCAGTTACCACAACGACCTCATTTGCGCCCTCATTTGAGCGAGCCGAATACAGAGAAATTGTAATGACTCATGTCAACTGAAGGCTTTCCATTCTGAGTTCTCTTCAGTAGCAGATAGAAGCTCTGAAGTTCTAGTCGCACGAGGATATTATTCAGAGGAATATTTCCAATTTTGCTGTACGGTACCAAGGATATTTTTCAGAGGAATATTTCCAAATTTGCTGTACGGTACGAAAGCATTAATACTTGCGGAACACAGTACGAATGTTATACACATGGAAATTCACTGTGTTTACATATTTCGGTCGGTGATCATAATAAAATGCTCCATAATGTTAGCTTGTAGAGTCATTAGGTGTTTTTGAAGCAGGAGAGTGAAAATGTTCGGTAATATTAGCTTGTAGAGCTATTAGGTTTTTTTGAAGCCGGAGAAGTATGCAGTGCCCTCGCTGGGTACTAAAGGGTCCAGGCTACGAAAATCTAAACAATCCTTCATTTGAACTTTCGAACACTGGACTGCTCGAATGCTTCCAATTACACCATAAAGTTTCAATCGAGTTTGTTTCCAATTACACCATAAAGGAATGCGAAAAAGAGGGAGAAAATATTTTATATACTCCCCCTTTTAAAGGGTGACTAAAGATGGGAAATTCCAATCGCCAGATACCGGTGGTAACAGATTATCCTCCACCACCTTTTAGTTCGGGAGTCATTTGTAGAGACAGTTTTTTTAAACAGGAGATGTGAAAAATGTTCAATGCCCTCACAGGGACTCGAATCTTGGATCTCTGAAATACATGTCCAGTATGCTTCCAGTATACATCCCCGAAAGCATACGGAAAGAAGGGGCATTTTCTCCTTTCTTTCATCATGCCTTCCTGGTGTAACGGTTAGCACACTCTGCGCGTATTCGAGAGGTCCAGGTTCGAGTCCCTGAGGAAATCTCATTTTTTACATCTCCCGCATCAAAATAACTTAATGTCTCCACAGTGGCGCCCGAACTAAAAAGTGTGTTGGACGATGATTCTTCACCAGCGGGATTTCGCGACTGGGTCCCCTAATCCCCAGTCGCATTTTATATTTTCTCGTTCCTCTCAGCATGCCTGCGTAGTGTAACGGTTAGCACACTCGAGAGGTCCAGGGTCTCGTCTCGAAGAGGGCATTGCTGATTTTTCAAATCCTCTGCTTCAAAATAACGCAATGGCTCTACAAGCTGATTGATGGAAAAATGTACAGTTTGTAACTTCTTCCAAACCAGAGTTGTGCCTCTTTCTTTCAGCGTTAAATCACAGTAAAAAATTAACTAAACATTTAGTTTGTTGGTTATTCTAAGTAATTGCATTAGTCTTCTCCCTTTTACCCACGAAATGTTGTCTAACTAATAAACGAAGCTTTGCATATTTTATATTCAAAATGAAACTCGGAAGATTTTAGTTGATTTGCGATGCGTACATCAATCGCTAACCTAAATGTAGGTACTGAAAATGCAAAATTCTTGTTTCAAGCAAAACATAACATAAGGCGTTTAGCCTCTAAAGGATCAGCTGCTTCATCGCGTTATTTTGTGCTTTTTTCATCTTCGAAAGCAGGTGTGTGGCTTAAAATAGCTGACCCACATCATATGCAATCTAAAGCATTATGAAAGATAAGTACTTCTAACGGCGTAACATTTAAAATAGCCATTAAAGCGATAACTTCGAAAGCAAATATTTGATATTTCGTCATCTCCCTTCTTCGATGATCTGATTTGAGTAGAATAAATCTGCATAGGGTACTCGAAACCACGAGGGATTTCACTCGTCACCATCCTAATCTGTTTGCTCTCTCAATTACTTGTTTGCGTCTCCAAGATTCCGGACTCGAGTGAAAAACCTTGCCAGTCTCATGAAACGTAGAATTGTTTGAACTTTCGTAGCGTTCGAGTTTTGTATACATAAAGTGAATGCATTCTATTTCAGTGATCACTTTCCATTAGTCGTTGCCCCATAGGGACTTGTCGAGAACATCCTTGAAGGGGAAGAACAAAAGATGTACTCATCCTCCTTACAAACCTTAGATTACAGTACCACGAGTAAATATACTGTTTCGGAATGGTATCACTTTCTGTGATGTAAAAAAGTATATTCTAAACAAAATATTTCAGTACTAGAAGATTGTTTTTTGTATTAACTAAATGATTTTTAAATGCAAATACGTTGTTTGAAAACTTTTGTAACAAATGAAATTAAATGTTTGTCTTTAGTATATGGAATCCATACTATACAAAACCATTTTTGCTTTAAGGACTTTTTTAATTTGTCTGTTAATATAGACCTGAAAAATTTGTAAAAGGTTTTAATTAGTATACATTTAATTTGTTACAAAATATGTACAAATTTAGTTTAAAATACAATTATTTACGTCCGGAAATGCCTTGGGGAGAGATCACTCACCACCTTTCTCTTCTGTAGAGCAACATATGACTAGTAAACGGAAAATATATTAATATTCAAATAAGCATGTTATCTTCTTTTTTCATTATTTAACAACATAGTGAAAGTTCTCTACATCATTTTCATTTAATTAATGAAAAAATTAAAATAAATGCTTTCAAAGTTCCCAGAAAAAAAATTAGGGATGTATTGAAAAAAAGGAAAATTTTATCTTTGCGCAATCTAAAGATTTCTATTTTCATACTCTATCTAAAAACTAGGGCTAATAAGCAAGAATTTTATTTTTATCCTATTTAACTACATTTAATTTTAAGTTAGTCATTATCTTTTTGAGTTAAGTCATATGTATTGGCTCTTGTAAGTACGAGTTGCTGCCATCTGTGAATAAAATAGAGTTAATAAAAGGTCCTTTACACCCTTTCTCTGGCCTTTGTTGTACTTGAGATTTAAGAATAATTCCTTACACACTTTGTTAACTTCTAGTTAATTTATGCTCGCTAAGAATACGAGACATTATTGGTTTTATACAAAATTATTTCTATCCTTTCCAGAGAAAATCTTTGCATCTGTACAGACAGAGCATTTTTTAAGAAATTACGGACAGTTATCCTGAGCGCCATTAATGCACGTCTTCACAAACAGTTTTGTAAGATGCAGATTTAATTAAAATATTCGTAAAAGAAATTTATCTCGCCTTTGCGCAAAATATTTTTTGCAGCCACTGTAAGGAGATTGAGAATTTTTGCTCCTTCTGTTAGCATTTATCCCTGTTCCCTCATTCGTATGTGAAATTACTGAAAACAATGATGGAAAGAAAAGAGGTAAAATATTTTAAATTTGCTATTGTTCATCTATTGAAGATAATTGTGAGTTATATAAATATAAGAAAATATTTCAAATTTGCATTATTTTCTTCGATATGTTGCTGAGAATTAATTATTGTTCAGAACATTTTTCAAAATATATTGTTCGGAATGGTCAACAAGTCAGAAGTATATACATGACAGCATCATGCAAAAATGTAACGTTGAAGCTTTTTTCAGTTGAGTAAAACGAAAGTTAAATTACGTACAAAGATTCATAACTTATAATGAAATCAGAAACGAATTACCAATTCGTTGCTCATAGGTTTCAGTTCTCTCAAATCAATTACTTTATGATTTATTGTAATTATATTAAAAACACATACATTAGCATGCATAATATAAAGCAGAATACAAGTGCGCATAAAAAATGGTTATGTGACTCAACATTTTTTGCTTCTTTTTTAAAATTAATTTAATTTAAAAGTTAATTGAATTAATTAATTTTAAAATTGTAAATTAATTAATTTACATCAGATATAAAAAATGACACAAAGAGCTGGTAAACTCATCAGAAATGTTTTTACTTCCTTGCATGAAGTAAAGTTACAAGATATTACTCCCGCCTTCTTCGCATACCTTCGTGGTCAGCACGCTCAACGCGTATTCGAGAGGTCCGTGGTTCGAGTCCGGGCGAGGGCATTGCTCATTTTTCATGTCTCCTGCTTCCAAATATCTAATGTCTCTACAAGTGGCGCCCGAACTGAAAGGGTGGTGGATGATAATTCTCCACCACCACGATTTGGCGATTGGGGCCCCTAATCCCCAATCGCCCTTTAGAAGGGGGTATATAAAGTATTTGTTCCGCCTTCTACGCATGCCTTCCTGGTGTAGTGGTCAGCACGCTGGACGTGTGTTCGAGAGGTCCGTGGTTCGAGTCCTGCCGAAGGCATTGCTCATTTTTCACGTCTTCTGCTTCCAAATAACCTAATGACTCTACAAAGTAAATATTATAATCACGAAACCTTTCGGGTGTCATATCCATTTTGACGGCTCACGAATCCATTTGAACGATTTTTTTCATGACATATGTACTTACGGATAGAACATAGGACATTTTTTTTTATTAAAACGAATTGTTAAATGGATTTAAAATGCATTTTGAAGAGATTTTTTCCGTGATTTTTGTTTGTCTTAAATTTTGAATAAACTCTGCAGATTTCGTTGCGACCACCGATTTTTATCACAGATCCCATTTTTTCAAGCGCAGAAATATTGTTTAGCCTCTGAAGAAGATGAATATGTTCATTCAGTAGCAGTGCAAAACAAAATGAGATATTCGTACCCTTTGCCAGAAACTGGAAACTGATTTGTGAAGCAGTTAAGATACCTCTATTCAAAGAAAATGAACCCACGGTGACTGGCGTTTCATTCTCAAATTTCTTTCTAGAGCACAGCTATGGGAGTTGAAATTACATATAGACGTCGACTAAAATAAACTTCCGTCCCTGTCTTTGCGAAATAATGTGCGTTGTGGGTGACGGAATACGAAGCGGGAGGGGAAAATACGGAACTGTGTAACTTCGCGTTTGCGTTTAAATCGAGGCATTATTATGCCATAGAAAGATTTCACGGCAACTATTGTCACCAATGCAGGACTTGTTGTACTACTCTATTCAAAGAAGTGTTGTCTCCCTAAATGAAAAACGCTATAGTATGTATGAAACACTTTGCGTTTTTAAAAAGCGAGATTTTCAATTAATTTGCAATATTTAAGTTGTTTTTTGAAGCTCACAGAAGGTGCGTTATTTTAAAGGTATCGAGGCATATCACTTAAAGATTTACACAGCATTAATGTTTTTATGCTAAATGTTAGTGATATAAATGAAGCAAAATCATGTAGCCCATAATTTCAACTCTTATAGCTTTGCTCTAGAAAGAAATTTGCGAATGAAACGCCAGTCACAGTGAGTTCATGTTCTTCAAGAGAGATATCTTAAGTTTTATTTTTGTGAAAGTTGAAAGATTTAAATTGACCTACAGCGGCCAAGTCAAGAATGGAATGGCAAAACTGTCTTTGGCACATGGGTAAAGAACAAAGAAGTAAAGAAGAGTATACAAGTTCGCTTCTTTGGGGTCACTTATTGTTTTTCACTTCTATGATTTATTTATATTATTTATGTAAGTAATTTATTTTATTTTGAATGCATAAAAGTGTATTTAAGGTAAATAACTAAAGATAAATAAATAAATATGAATCAAGTTAATTTTTCTCTTCAATGATTTCCTAGCGTTATTTTCTTAATGTTGTTATTCGTTTATCTTATAACTGTATTTATTTTTTGGGAGACTTTTGTAATAGCTATGTTAATTCAAATTTCGGTAACCTCATGTTCTTCTCCTTGTTTTGTTTAAGGATTCGAGTACATAGGATACCATAATTCATAACAATTTTCTGCGTTCATTGTTCACTTTCAATATTCCAGAAAAGAAGTTTAATAATAAGATCCTATATCTAGACTAGAGCATGGAAATTAAAAAAAAAATCATACTTATGATTTAAATGGTTCTATCTAACGTTATTACTTTAAAGTGCTTTAATTTACAATGATATTTTATGACGATGAAATACTTAGTGTTAGTCTGTTAAAACAGCATGTAAATATCACAGTGATGTTTTTAAAATGTCAACATAATTTGCAGTAGTTTTATTTTTGCAGCTTATATAAAATGAGGCATATAAAAATTACAATCCTCTTCATTAAAATTAATTTATATATATGTTACGGTGAAACACCGAAATCTGGAGAATGTCGACATTCACCGGTGAATGTCAACATTCACATAGTCGCTTGGTGTATGTCCGAAATATTTGCTAAATACCCTTATTTCTGACTTTCACCGGTGAATGTCGACATTCACCATGTACCAATGGTGAATGTTCAACATATAATAATATTATATTTTCTTCTCCGTAATTCAGTCGCGAAAAAATGCATTTGAGATTTAAAATAAGATTTTAATAACATAAGAAATTAAAACACACAGTACATTCAAAATAAGAAAGGAAAACAATAGAAGTTAAAAACGAAATTATACAGTACGTATAATTTCTAAATGAGAAAATAAAATAATAGTAATAAAAAACTTAATAAAATTATGTGATTCAAATCTTATTTATTGCAACAACTTACACTATTAAGACACTTTGAATTGCACAAGAGAACCTTGCTTTTTTACAACTGCATTTATGGGAAACAGCCAGTCGCCTCTTTGTCTACTCCTCTCTTTTCGACCTACATCAGAGCATATCTGTGATTGTCGACATACACCGGTGAGGATCCGAATGTACAAGAATGCAATGTTATATTCGATCTTTCACCGACGTATTTGGTGAATGTTGATATTCTCCTGTGAAAGTCGACATTCCCCAATTTCGGTCTTTCACAGTAACATATATATATTTTAAATTATTTTGTATTCCTATAGTTAATTATCATCATATTTTAGAAAATTAAGAAAATTTCTGTATGATTGCCGTTATGAACTTTTCTTCAAGAACTTGTCGTAGACAGAAGGTTTCAAATTGAGAAAACAATACGACAAGCTCTTAGACAGCAATAATTTTATTAGCATGAGTCTTTCTTATACATTCACTACAAATTTAATTTCTCAGTTGACCTTCCTCTGATAATGAAATTCATATTTCTAAGATATTTTTTATCTTAGAAATATTATATATCTTATTACTTTTTATCTTTATTTTTTTTGTTAAAATGTTTTAAAACGTGCCAGCTATGCAAAACTTGTCTTGATAAAAATTGTTTAAAATAGATGGCTTAAAACTTCTTTCATCCATCAAAGAGAAACACTGAAGTAACTAATTCAGGGGTTAGAAAAGAGGTTTCCAACGGTGTCTGTATAGACCCCTAGATTCATGAAAATTCAAAGAATTCGACGGTGACCAAGGGGTCGATTGGAAGTGAATAGCCAAATATATAATGATAATCGATAGACATAATCAGTTTCTTATTATTTACAAAATATTTATTAATAAAGTAGATAATTAAATGTTATCTGATGTAAAGTTATATCATATAGTATTGAAAAATCATGGAAAATAAATACGAGGAAAAACACACAAAAATTATTAGTCCAAAGGGTGTTAATTTCGGCTCAGAGGGTATTAATTTCGTTTTGGCATTTTGTGTTGGTTCAATACAAATGTCGGTTCACTTTTCAAATTGTTGCCACTAAATATTAGAGCCCCGCATTATAGTAAAAGAAATTAAATAATGAACAATCTGCATAAATATGTTTCTCGCATTGTGATAAAACAACGGTACCTAAAGCAATCAAATTTTCAATAGCATACGTCTAGACCCGAATTTGGAATCTGAAATTTGTTTTATTATCAATTTCATATTTAGTAAACCTTTAACGAATTTATGATTAACAAACTCAAGGATTTCAAAGCGAGAAATGGCAACACTGCACGAAAAAAAAACATTTTTATCTCCAGTGCACGAGACTGTGTATCGGAAGTTCTAAAGATATGCTCCTTTTAAAATTACTTTGCGATATTGCTGTTGAATTTAATTTTATGGTTTAAGTGCGAAGAACATGATATTTAATAAATAAAGGGAGCACACAAAACGTTAAAAAACGCCCCTTTGGGAGTAATGTAAATTCTGAAAGCTTTCAGATTTTTGTTTAAATATTTTAATAAATAATTTTTTAGACATATACAGGTTTTAAGCAATGAGTGCAACAGAAAAATAGGAAAACTCAGGAGTACAAGGAAACACTATAGAAAAATGTAAAGACCACAAAACTAATGAATTGCTCCTATTCTTTCCGCCACGCCGGCCGTTCAAATTCTTTACCAAAAATGACATTCAGATGGTAATTACTTCATCAATATGTAAGTCTATCTTGAGAAGAAGACTATAAGCTAACTGCTGCTTCTCCTTTCCCGCCATTACAGTTATGTTTATAAGCTGTATATTAGAGAGAAAAATGTAAAGAAGTTAATGAAGATATTGAGGTCAATGAAGTATTCTTTTGAAAGAGGTCCATGTGAAAAATGTCGCGAATCCCTCTGCTAGAGGAGAGCTAAGTTATATAAAAAATTTTAATTTTATCCTTTCTGAAAATCAATGCTCGAAACGCATGTCCCTGTTTTGGTATTTGGTTGATGTAAAAATGTCTGCCAGATATTCAAGTTTTGATGCCTTCAGCAGAATTTTCATTCCATCCCAGAAACGTCGCAAATGTTGGAAACAAATTTAATTAAATAAGTTTTGTAACTATTCAATTTAGCTATAAATGGAATTAACATTGTTTTGGAAAATTGTTTTAGCACGAAAACCATTCTGGTCGGAAAATTTGTAGCATTTGAATTAATTTATAAACTACAACTTATGTTTAGTCTTTTAGTCTCTTGAAATTTTTCTCACGTACTCTGGGAAAAAAGGGGGGGACAGTGGTTCTCTATCTCCTGTTCTACTGGGCCGATTGTTGAAACTCAAATTGCGTTTTCCATGTCTCGAAATCCTGACTTATGATATATATTAGATTTATATATAAATTTGTTCTAATATAAGTATTTTGACACAAAAATGGAACTTTTTCTGAAATAATATACCAATGTTTTTCCATATTTTGGTTCTATGACTCAAGTTATGCCTAAATATTAAATTTTGTAAAATTTCGCGCGACATTTACTAAGCAATTCAAAAATTTAACTTGGTGCAATTTTTTTTCAGTTTGAGTCAAGAATAATTCACTTGGCGAATTTCTTAATATACGGCAACCTATTTTCCTCCTTGTGCAGGAGCGGATAAAAAGTCAGATAGTTCCTACTTTTTTACAATGTGGGTGAGCGGAAAAAAAGTCACATCGTTCCTACTTTCAAATAATTTTAACAAAGTGGGTAAACCACATTTTCGTTGTTATCGCTTTCAACAAATATGCCAAATTTCAAAGCGCACCAATATATAAATTCACGTATAGCTTGGGAAATTTTGAATAAAAAGGTCTAATTCTTTGCAGGTTTGCTTAGAAATACAGCTACTTTAAAATGATTGCAAAAATTTTATAGGTTATAATTAAAAATTGTTTTCGAAAAATTTATAAAAGTTATTCAAAAATAAAAATTTTAAAAATAAATCATAAGAAATGAGTGAATTTTGTTTAGAATGAACCTAAATTTCGAACTGTGTAGAAAGGAAACAAATAAGTTTCTTAAAAAAAAGAGATATTAATAAATAAATACCAAATTGGATTAACATTGAGGAGGTAACTTTTTAAAAACTACGCGTGCGATTTTTAGAAGACTTGGGAGATTGGCATAATTTGAGTCGTAGAATCGAAATGTGAGAAAATATTGGCATGTCATTTCCGAAAAAGTCCGATTTTGTGACAAAATACCTATATTTGGACAATGCTATATATAAATCTAATACATATCCTAAGTCGCGCTTTCGAGACATGAAAAAGCCATTTTGAGTTTCGTCAATCGGCCCAGTAGAACGGGAGATATAGAACTGTCCTTTTTTTTTTGCGATGTAAGTGCATATAAGCCAAGGATCAAGAAGTTTGCGCTTTTGGTTTCAGTATGAAGTAATTTTTACAATAGTTTTGCTGCAACAGGCCTGTATATTTTATCCTTCTGTACTGCAGTCCTTTGGTGGTGTAATTAAAAGCACGTTTAACTGACAATCTGGATGTCCGAGTCCTAATCCTGTCGAGGAAAGTGCACATGTTTTCTGCTTCATTAAACCTAATGTGTCTACATTGTTTAATGCATTGATTAATCTAATTTGCAGTGTATTCTTTTTTTTTTATTTGTACTTTTTAACCTTTTCATCCACGTTTCTCCAATTTTAGAACACGCATTTCACCCATTTTAACGCGTTTGAGTGCTGTTAGTCATTTTCCTCTCTCATTTTTAATAATGTATAATATAGTCATTTAATCGGGTTGCAGTGATGTTGCAGGGTCTTTAAGTTTGTCGAAGTAGGAAAAATATGCAGTGTCTTTACCGGTATTTGAACCACGGACCTTCTGATTGTTAGACATACGTACTTTTACTTATTCCATTATGTAAGGCACTCGATATGAGAAAAAAAATACATGTTATTCTCCCCCACTTGGGGCGACTGACGGAGCCGAGACCCAGTTGCTTAAATTCTGACGGTATCGTCCACATATTTTATTTCAGGCGCCACACTATAAAGTCATTAGGATTTTCGTAGCCAGAAATATGAAAAATCAACAGTGCTCTCTTCAAGATTCAAACTCCAGACCCTCCGACTGTTATACGGATGTGTGTCCAATCACACCGCAAACGCACAAGGGGTGAGCAAAAAGAAAATACCTTACAATATTACTTTCTGTACTTTCTTCTTAATAAGTTTTATTATCATTTACAGTTTGAATTCCAAGGAAACCCATTTTGCATATTATCTTAGTTGAAACGCATCTAAAACTATTCACAATGTGTAATAAAGTTCTAGCTATATTATTGATAGATATGCAAAAACAGTAGGTTTTTTGTATGGCTTAATTGAGTTTAGAATCAACTTTCCTTGGGCTAAAAAGCAGTGATAAAAACGTATTCTTATAGCTTGGTTTTTAGGATTTAGTCTTTAAATTATAAAGTAGACAAGAAAATAGATGTTTGTTGAGAAAGTGTGGAACACAAAGAAATTTGAAATGAAGGCTTTAAATTTTACGTATATATGTACATATTACGTATATGTGTATGTATTGCATTACGTATATTTGTACAAAAAACACTTACTTTTGATATAAATAATAGTTTATACCAAAACCAAATTTCCATAGTAGTATATATAGTAGGTACCTAATTTTCTGAATTACTTTTTTTTCAGAACAATTATTTAAAGCAAAGTTAGATATCCTTAGATTTTTTCAATTGCCATTTTCTTAATATATACGTGCAGATGTTTATCATAAATTGCTCATTGACAAGGTAAGGAAAAATTAGCACTGAAATTTGAAAGATATTTAAAGAAATCAAAAGCTTCAAACCAGTTGCGTTATATACGACGTTAGAAGCATCGCATTTTATATTTGGTCTGTACCGAAAACTGTTTATTCTCATTAATGCAATGAAATCTGTTAAAGCTGGTATTTGTGTCAAGTAACACAAAAGAACATTAAACTGTTATTAGTATTAACTGTAATGGCATCGTTGATCTGCTTCGATAGTTATTAAGTAAAATATGGTTTTAGTATCCTATTTATTTTATTTATCAATAACTGCATTTTTAAGATCGTTACTTATTCAAAACGATTTACATTAAGACAGTATCTAGGATTATGATCAGAATTGTATTTCTGACTATACTGTTTTATCGCAAAAATTAATTTATTATTTGTTAATTAAGGATTGAAAATTAAATATAGCATCTGTTTTTTAATATCAAAAATACAATAATTTTCGAAATGATTATATATAATGAGCGTTGATACCTATACAATAGAAATATTACGAGGTATATTTGCAGTGTCATTTATACATAGCACTAGCATTTTTGTCATTTAAAATCAATGTCATTTTTCTCGATGATGTCTGATTATCTTCCTGCTTTGCTATCTGTTTTACATGCATATAAGTACAAAATGATAATTGTTTTCTCAATTTTCTCATCATCATTTTATTTTATATTTCCGTTGTAAAAGCTATCTTTTTTTATTACGTATGCTATAAAACCTGGATCCATCGATAGAATTCATCGATAGAAAGTTCCATCGATAGAAAAATAATTTTCTAGCATTGATATATTATTATAATAAGCAAATGTTAATTATTTTGCACAAAAGCTTTTTATTGATTTATAATTAAAATCACAGAATTGTATGCGATGGTAAGTTTTCATAGTAGGTGTTGGAGTCAAAACCAAAAGTACAGTCCAACATCTTTATCTTCGGGAGGGAGAAAAAGATAAGCAGACTTCAGTTGTCCTACAACAGGCTAATTCAGTTATCAAACGACAGAACAGGACAGCACAGAATATGCATACGAAACACCAGGACTTTATCATATGGTGATACAGGTACCAGCCCCTGATGCTACTTATCTAGTGTAGTATCCTATAGAAGCTCCGTGCAAACATTCCAAAACATTGTCATGCAGTTTTTATTTAGTAGAATTTGTGTACTAATATAAAGGCTTTTTCGTAATAGTTATTGTTCACAAATTTCTTGCCTTTTTCCGAAATAGATTTTAGAATACTGTTGATTTTGTGAGGGAATTTTCAATTATTTATTATATAATATATATTTTGGAAACTCGAGTTCGTATGCACTTGGTCTAACGCTTTGATGTTCTTGTGTTAATGGGCATGAGAAGAGGTAGCGTTCTGGAGATCCTCTTTCGCCACAAATATAATTGTCTGAGGAAGAGCTATTTCTCTCAAAGTAATAAATGAAGAGTCCATGTACAGATTTGAATTGTTTTAAATTGGAATTACTGACACATCTTTTCCGGTTTATTACGTAGACTAGTTCATGTGTTCTCTTTCCTTGGGGAATCGATTTCCATTCGTTCTGTCAGGTATGATTTACTTTCGTACGCTGTTCTTTCTTTAGGTATGACTTAGGCCGTTTAATTTCATATCTTCGGAATCAGGTTTAGTAGCTGCAGCTTTCGCGTGGAAGTTGCTGTCTTCGTTTCCTTCATTCTCTGCGTCCGTTTTCACCCAACCAAGCATTATCCAATGACAGGGGAATCTATAATGCAGGGTTCTTCAAAAAGAAAGAGCAGATTTCAAACATTTATTTCTTCCAAACTACAAAAGATAGAAACATGATTCTAACGTTAATGGATAGAGAAAAGTTTACAATTATGGTATGCATTCAATATGAGCACCGTGTGTTACACGACAAACGTCAAAACGGTGGCTCATTTCTTGCCACACACGAATCAGCTGGCCTTTGGTCGTCGATAAAGTTGATCTTCTGCTCCTCCTCTTCCAATCCAACGTCCTGGAATGGTGTTATTCAAGTAACGTCGAACGTGTCGAGAGAAATGAGGCAGGGCACCATCTTGCACGAAGATGAAGTCATCTGAATCATCTTCAATTTGGGGAAATAACCAGTTTTGAAGCATATCTAAGCCATGATTGGAACCTTTACCCGTACTAATAATAAATTTTACACTTTTCTCTATCCATTAACGTTAGAATCATGTTTCTATTTTTTGTAGTTTGGAAGAAATATATATGGGATGGCGTCGTCAATAATAATCAGATGATGCTGCAAGCTGTGCGAAAAGACTTTTCCCTTGAGCTGGAGAGAACGCAGACGACGATTGCGCATTAAGACGGTAACACGACTGAAAGACGTTGAATGTAAAAGACGCTGATTTCTATTCATCTGTAAATAATCGCATCTATTTCCTTCTATGAATGTAATCACTTTGTAGTTTGTAGCAACTATTCATGTTTCCATTAAATCTTCGAGTTTTCCTTAAATTGGATTAATTATTGAGAACCCTAGACAACCAACCATCTCTGAAGTATATTTACAGACATCATATGCCTAGAGAGTAAGTACCGATCCTATATTCCTACAGATTTTGGGGGCTCGGCCGGGATGAGCCTAGGAAGAATAACGATGAATATTACAAGAGAAAACGAGTAAGTTTGTTTCGATTATTACCGTATTGTTACTTCTAAGAATAGTGTTCTACTGTATTGTGAATCAAGATGGCTACTTTAAATTCCATACCTAGAATTGCTAATTCTTTAAGAACTGGGCCTACAAAATCTATTAAACTGTTACATCAGATTGTATTCGGAACTTTAGGTGATAGGAAAAATAGAGCAAGATTACGTAACTTTTGTGGTTTTCCATCTGACTTTAACGTTGAAGAAACGAAACAAAAATTACTTCAAACTTTCACTGCAAACGATTTTATTTCTGTGTGTAATTTGTTACATCTTAACTATGAGTCAAATTCTGATAAAAACTGTGATTTAATATTAAAGAGTCTTTGTGATTTTAAGCTTTTAAAATCCGAAAGTGATGACGATGATGAGTTATCCGAAAACGAAAGTGTTCACGATTCTGATAAGGATGATGGTATTAATTC
>KK115397.1:35694-69841 GCA_000611955.2 Stegodyphus mimosarum | reverse complement strand
GCTTACGGAACGACGTGCTCTACAGATTGGTAAATGGAAATGATGTGGTGAACCATAAAGTAGTGCAAGAGAAATCTCACGAAAACACAGTACACTTCGATTCGAAGCCAACAAGGAGAAACGCCACTGCAGAAGAAGATTCCAAAAAGAAGCATTTTCTCGAAGAAGAGTCAGTTGCTAAAGATGATAAATTAAATGCTAATTCCATTAGAAAAATTTCAGTAATATATCTTGCAAGAGACAATCAAAAGAAACCACTGAAAAAGAAGAAATTAAATAGACCATCGAAGAAGAGGAAAAAGTTGAAAAGCAGAAGTAAATCAGAAAACCTGGTGACAAAGATGCTGATACAGAAAGCAAAGACGGAACAAACGAAACTAAAGAAGGTGAGAAAAAAGAAACGAAAAAAGAGATTCAGAAGATCCAGGAAGAAAACCGAAAGTCTTTGATAATGAAATAGCTAATTTTGATGATTCCTGATTTAGACTTTTTCCAGACTTAACAAATTTCTCCCAATTTGACTAATGGACTATTGTTTTAAAAGACGTGAACTATTTAAAGAAGAATGAATGAAGATGATGCCTAAGGAGGAAATGTGTCAAGAAAGACGGCTTTAAGACGACACATTCAAATGATGAATTTTGAGGATATCTAAGGCGTATCCAGATGATGTTTTAAGAAGACGAGTGTACGGAGGCGGATCCAGACGGACTGTTCCAGATGACTTTGAGAGAGAGATTCGACGACGATGACGACTGATGCATATTTCAATCCAAACTAAATTCTTTTTTTTTGTTTTTTTAATTTTATTTTCAGATCCCCAGATGCATACTACCATAATGCGAGGTCGCATTCCGTCAGAATGGACGAGCAGTTATGGGATGGCGTCGTCAATAATAATCAGATGATGCTGCAAGCTGTGCGAAAAGACTTTTCCCTTGAGCTGGAGAGAACGCAGACGACGATTGCGCATTAAGACGGTAACACGACTGAAAGACGTTGAATGTAAAAGACGCTGATTTCTATTCATCTGTAAATAATCGCATCTATTTCCTTCTATGAATGTAATCACTTTGTAGTTTGTAGCAACTATTCATGTTTCCATTAAATCTTCGAGTTTTCCTTAAATTGGATTAATTATTGAGAACCCTAGACAACCAACCATCTCTGAAGTATATTTACAGACATCATATGCCTAGAGAGTAAGTACCAATCCTATATTCCTACATATATGTTTACAATCTTCTCTTTCTTTTTGATTAACCCTGTATATGGATGAAGAAAAAAGAAAGAGACTTAGAGAATTTGGGTCCAGTCCCTTCATCAGCTTGATTTGCTCCCCATCACTGATCAAGGTGCTAAAACCATTCAACACTAGTGTTTAAATCCGGTTCAAATTCTTGGCGATTCACTCGTTGGTTGGTTTTTCTCGTCACTTTTCCTACTGGTAACAGAAATACGAGCCAGTGCTACTTAGGCAATTCACCAAGAAGGCATCACTTCGCATAAGCAGAGAGCTGTCATGTATTTTATCATAATCAATTAATCGAATCTCATCAATAATTTACTTAACCATTTTTTAAACATTATACTGTTTTTCCATGCCTTCAAATGACTTAATATGTAATAATTATAGATATAAAATAAAATATGGAGCAATTTTTTGTTCCCTTCAATAATTTCCTTTTCTTTTTTTGTTCCTTTTCTTTGTTTTTAGTTTTAGTTTTTTAACTTAGTGGATATTTGTAATACAGATATAAGTCCCAATGTTAATATTCCTCTTTTGGTTTCCTTTTTTTTTTTGAAAAATTATTCAACACGGGATGTCATAACCTCATGAACAGCGTTCGTCACAGTTTGGCGGTTTAACGTTTCTACAGAACCTTCTAAAAATGAAAATTGAGAATAACATTATAATTCTAGACAGCATGATGAAGACTGAAGAACTGCCGTGGGAATCATTGGCGCGAGTCTAATTAGCATTTTATTAATTATAATATTATTGCAAATATTTATAATAAATTAAATATTAAAATATATTACAACTAAATGCATTTATATTTACGTAAATTAGCTGTATTAATATTATTTGGAAAGCAAATTGAATATTTCAATAACATTTTATATACACTAAAAACTGATCTCAATCAAACCGTGAAAAATAACGTCATATGATTTGTGCAGCCACAACACTTATAATTAATTACAGTAAGACTGCAGCCAAGCGGTAAAGTCTCTGAAAAGTGGTCGTTCGTTCCGGGGTTCAGTTCCTGACGAACGGCCTAGCTGGAGGCTATGAGAACGGCTATGAGAGGTTTCGTGGTTTTCCCCATGTGTAACGAGCATCCGAGACAGTTTCCTTTAGAAAGTCTGCCCACGAAGGCATCCCTTCCCATAGGCAGATAGCTCTCGAGTGCTTTGTCGTAATCAAATAAACCAAGCCAAACCATTCATTATGTTCTTAATAGCGTAACTTAATATAACGTGTCATAATATATAATATGTATTAATTAACAAAAGCTGTGCTTAAGATGTTCCTAAAGTCAAAAGCTTCGAAAAGTAATTTCGAAGTATTTAAATCTAACACTGAAAAAACATTTTAAAATCCAACAATTTTAATATCTAATTCAGTTTTCAATAAAAATTGAAAAATTTCAGGAAAGAACTTTTATTATTTCGACCGTTTACTCAGAAAATGTCGCGTTAAAAGCAATATTTATAATAAGTGTTTAGATATTCGGCATCCGGTGTACTAAATGCGTCAATATGGAGTGCTTTGCTGAATAAAGATATTACTTTGAGAATGTGATAATCTTTCTGTTTCGGGATTACATTATTCGTTTGATTTTTACTTAAACAAGCATCTTTTAGAATCGCATTATTCTTTTAACTTAAGTCAATTTTCTGGTATAAGAAGCTAGTTTTGCCTCTTTAACATTTTATCAGAAACCTTTACAGTTGTTTTACGACAATCCATTAAGAGTAAGTAAACGGCAGTCCATTAAGAGTACGCATTAAGAGTAATGGACAATTTAATCAATGCTGCTTCATTTATTGGATGCAGAAATTTCTTTTCTGGAACGAAAAGCATTGTTTATGGAACTTCTATAGACTATTATAGAATTAGAAATCTAATAGTGTTCCCCGTCTGCCATGAGTCACAGATAAAAGTACCGAACGTAAGTTTTCGAATAAAATTTTGGTCTTGTTTAAATTATTTTTCTCAGTGCCATTTGTTTTTCATTGGCCTTCCTGCCTTATTGTTCTGTAATTAAAATCCACTTTTTAGGGAAAATATCACAGGTACGGAATTATCAACAATGTAAAAGTTGCTTAAGTGCTGCTAACCCTAATCATTTTTCTCATGGCGGACATGTTTCTTTACATTTGAAACTTTGGAGAATATTGGATTTGTTGCCATTCTAGAGAAACTAAGTTTCGCAACAACAAAAATAACGTCTTTTTTATTCTTGCGAATTAAATCATGCTTAATCCATTCTGGAATTTATTCGAGGAAATAAGTGTATAAGATTTACTTCGTAATTTTTAATATAGATATTTTGAGTTTTTATGTATTTTTGCCTTCTCGCGAAGTGAGAACTGAATTAATTGAGTGAGAAATACTGAATCGTCTGTGAAAAACTGTTTCTTTTCAGTCCAAAGGGGCTTTGTCCCTGAAGGACTACTGTTTTCCTTTCGCGATTTTGCATCGGAAACATTAAATGGCGGTTCACTTTTCAAACTGTTGCCACCAAATATTGCAGCCCTGTATTACATTTAAAGAAATTAAATAATGAAGAATCTGCATAAATGTACGTATGTTTCTCGCATTGTGATAAAACGATGGTACCTAGAGCCATCGAATTTTGAATGACGTAATCCTGCTGCGAATATGGGCATCTGGAAGTCCAAATTCGAAATTTGGAATTTTTTTTATTACCGATTTCATATTTTGCAAAACTTTAACGAATTTTGATTAACAAACTCAAGGATTTCAAAGCGAGCAAGGCCAGCGTTGTACAGAAAAAATATTTTCATCTCTAGCGCATGAGAATGCGTACAGGAAATTCTAAAGATATGCTCAGTTTAAAATTATTTTGCGATATTGTTCCTTAACTAAATTTTATGGTTTAAGTGCGAAGAACATGATATTTATTAAACAAATATAACACACAAAATGTTAAAAAAATGTCCCTTTGGACGTAGTTTAAAATCTGGAACATTTTAGATTTTCTTTTACTTTTATTAATTTTTTTCTTTTTTTTTTCAGTTTAATTTCTTTTACACATCGTTTTAGATTTATTATGGTATTTGAATAGAACATGTGGCAATGATGAGGTGATTCTCCAGATGATATACATAATTTTTTTGCATTCTGGGGAGTTTCTACCTTCTACGTTTCTACATTTCTGCATTTATAATACAATAATTCTAATGCAAGTTTGTGCCATGCGTATTTTTAATTTCTGCGTTTATAATCGCTCGCTCGTGCTCTGCTCAGTATCTGCGAAAAAGGGTGATCATTTAGGACTTAAATGCTTTGCAATTAATCATCGCTTCAAGCTCAATGGGAGTATTTTCCAATCAATTGCAAAATGATTTACTGATCCATTCATCAGTCTGTGTTTATAAAAAGTTTCTTCATCCACCATATGTTGATATTTTCTTTTAATGGTTTCTCATTTATTAATTTTGTTGAGGCTTTTCATTTTATACTTTTTTCTAATAGGATATGTTTAAATTATTTTCATGACTAATTAATTAACTAATGTTCTGAAATTTAAAAATGTAATAGTGTTTCTCTTTATATTGGATTGAAAGTTTAGTAATTTTATGGTATTAGAAACATAAATTTAAATCACTACTGTTTTTGAATTAAATAAGCAAAGAGTTTTAATATTTTTTTCACGGAAGATTATTAAATTGTAGTGGCATTAATCATGACATTTTTGAGTTATACAAAAAATGTTCGAATTAATGTTTAGAATGTTACAGTTATTCTAAAAATAAACTGAAATAAACACAGATAAGTGAAATAAATACAGATAATTAATATGAAATTGTGGTAAATGAATGTTGAACTTATGGATAATTGTCTGTTAAGTGCTGAGGGAGTATTGGTTCAGAAATAGAGGTCTGTTTATTACCTCTGTATAATTGCTTCTTTTACTCTTTTCGTATAAGAAAATGCTGAAGGCTTTCATTTTATGATTGAGAGTAATTTGTTTTAATATACTGCTATTATTGTTACGGATTTTGTATTTATTTAGCTATTTATTTAGAATTGTAATTAAAATTGTTTTTATTTCCCCGTGCAATACAGCACGAGACTTATTCGAAAAGACATCTACCTCGGAAAAGTAAAAGTACAAGAGCGCGCGCATTTAATAGTTAATAAATAGATATCTCGTAGTTGTTTTTGATATCCAGAAAATCGAGAAAATACCAGAATGATATCATCAATGATTAGAAAGCTTATAAAAGCTGTAGGAAAACATCTCATCTCAGTTGTTGTTTTAAGCGAACTGTTGTTTACTAGTGCTGTTATTGATTGTAGCGAATTCACAGTGAGATCGAATTAATTTCTCTGTATTTTGAATTTGAGTTCTATTTATATTCTAGTAGTTTAAAAATGTAACTGTTGTGGGATATTGTGATATTATACGAATATCTCTGAGGAAATATTTCAGCATTTTGTTTTATTTTTTGTGAAAAGAATAAATTTTATTATCTTTTTATCGATTTGTGCATTCAATCCATTACGAACCTGTACGCTCGCAACATTATTTTATATTTTTTATTATAGAATGCTTTCGTGAAGTTAAAAAAAAGACCGTTACCTTATGCAAGAAAGAGGAATTATCAAGTAATTGCCATAACACTCCTGAGCCACTAGTGTAGAACAACTACGCTAGTTTGCTCAAGTGGCTATGCCCTATTGATGGCAGTGTTTGTTTAGAAATACTGCGGATCCTTCCAGTTTGGCAAAATAAGGCATTACAAATGAAAGATAATAATAGTGAAATCGTAATTTCTGCAACATTTTAAATTAAAATATCATTTATCAATATGAAAAATTAATGTCATATTAATTAGTGCCATAATTTTTTATATGTTAAGTTATATGTGATAATCATATAGAAATTTTCTTTTTTATTTTTTTTGACGCTTTGAGAGAACGAAAACTTTCCCTGAGCAATTGTGATATATGGACTCGAAAACAGAACAATTTGGGGACTAAAATACAGAAAAATTTAATGAGACTCCATTTGTGCAAAATTATATTTATTTTTAGAAAATCTTATATTCAAATATTATACTTTACAATTAATTAATTTAGTTAGTCAAATTTTCATGATATATATATTTCTCTTCATGTCCTACTGTTTTAACTTTCTTCTACAAAAACATATGTAAAAGATAAATTACAATTAAGTTAATAATAGTCTCTTACTGCTTTCATTAATATTCCCTGTCTATTCTAAAAATAGTATTCTCTTTCTGCCCTGCCTCCTTTCGAGATTAATCCATGGCATATGACACTTACATAACACAGATGATGTAAATAGAACTCAGACAGCCAATAATAATTTTACAGAAGTATTAATTATCCAATCAAAATACGCTTAGAACCAAAACTAACTCAGTCTGAATTAAGATTTCATCCTGAACACAACGCACTTGCTTTCCACACTTCGGCCTAACTGCACTGCTGTCTGCTGCTCACGTCTTAATGAAAAGCTATCAAAACTGCAAGCATTTTGAAATAAGCCCAAGTAATGTGCCAAGTTATTTGTGGCCACAACATATTTACTGAAATAAAAACGCAGATTTAATGTTCCTCGGCTGCCAATTTTCTATTCATGATGGATCAATATTTTATGCAATCAAAATTCTTGCTGTTCATCACGAAATCACTTTTTCTACAACATAATTGCTAAGTTTTCTTTATTAAAATAACAGTTTGCTTTCGTTACATCTATATTCAGTTACAACTCAACTTTAGTCTTCACTATACGCGATACATTTATGCAATCGTTGAACATACCTCAAAGAAAGAAATTTTAGGAAATTCAAGTGTGCAATTGGCAACATCTAATTTGCTTCCTTTACCTTTAATGCTGGCTTTTCCGATTTTAATTTCCTTCATCCATTTGTACATATCATTATTGTGAACAATATGATCTTCGTAAATGTCCTGCAGCTTCCTGTGGAAGAACTCAACCTTCATTAGTCAAGAATTTAATGGCGACACATTGTTTCTATTTTATATCCGTTATTAACATGCATGAAGAAACTGAAAATAACACATTTGCACAAAAGAAAGTAGCCCCAAGGAATATCCGTAGTGGAAATTTCACAAAAATTTAGGTCGAATGTTAAATTGTTTTTGGTATGGTCCTCGTATTAGTATTCTTCAAGCTGCATGCAAACTTGGAAAATATTACAATTTAAATAAACAGCAATTATACCATACAGTTTTTATAATTTACAAAATTTTTCATTTCGCTTAATTTGCATTCTCTATTGGATAATTACAAAGAATAAAAGACTTGTCATTTCAGAGGCTGATTGTTAAAGAGTAGAAAATACTATATAATGGCGCAATCAGCAATGAAATTTGGGTCGAAATGCGATTAAAAAATTAAAGGTTTAGGAATTTGAACGAATATATGCAATTCGGTTTACCGACAGGTAGCAGAACGTAAAAAATAACATTGAAAATAGATAAATCAAGACAAAGCCTCTGTGCTGTTAAAGATGCTTAGAATCAAATGACAAAGTATTTAATCTAATTAAATAATTAAAATGAAATTATGCCTTTTTATCGTTTTCTTTCGCTTTGTAAGAACAAAAGAACTTTAAAAGCTAAAACAGATAAAAGTAATTAAAAGGAAAATTATTTAAAGTGGATAAAAGTAAATTTTAAATCCTCGATGAATTATTTTGACTCTCATATTAAAACGGTGATTTATATAATGAAAATGCATGTGCTTGTTAAAAAATTACATATTTTGTTTCTTCCGCTTTTTTGAATGATTAAGTACTTTAATGCATATTCAGATTAATGTGTAAATAAACTGGAAAAGCGACAATGCAATTTAAATATCAAATTAAGATTTAATTCGTGATATAAATCTTGAATTCGTATGCTGGAAGTTAGTATGAGAATTATGAATAATTCATCGATTTCTAGATGAAGAGAACAAACATATTTGTCTTTTCTAAACTATTCAAGAAAGTTAGGAAAAAATATATTTATTTTAATTATGCATACTTCATCTATTTTTAGATGAAGAGAACATATTTGTCTTTTCTAAACTATTAAAGAAAGTTAGGGGAAAATGTATTTATTGGGTAAGAAGTTGAAACTCCGTTTTCACAGCATTGTACCTCTTCATCCCAAGTAGCCGTCACTGGAATTAATAACTTTGTTTCTTCTGCTCTATATGTTTACCTACGTCATGGAAATAGACAGTCTGGATCACAAGAAAGGGAAAAGTCATCGATCACTCATTTTGCTTCTTCGCGGTCGAATTCTCAGAAGTTCCTCTTATTAAAGCCCAGAACAAATGGAAGCCAGAAATGGATCAGATTCAATAAAGTTTGAGAAGCACGGTAGCAAAGACTGAATTTCCCATCCTAACTGTTATCTTATTGATCTGCAGAAATCTCTATCATCCTGCATGAAATAAAATTTCAGGTTGATTTATCAATCCTAGTCTTTTTTTCCTTCCGATGTAACATGGAGACGTTTTAAGTAGGGGATATATTGAAATACTAATCAAAGATTCTCTACTAGAATAGAAAATATTTTTTTAAATGTATAAGGAAAAGTACAAACAAAAACTAGATATCACCAGAAGTACAAAAGAACAAGAACTGCATAATGAAATATAATCATGACTGAACTGAATTAACTGTGTACGCACTTATTTATATTTACGGATAGATTACCGACCTAGCCAGCCACAAGCTCAATAAGATTACTGATTCAGAAGTGCTCTAAGTATGCCTTACATGTTATTTGTCAACCGAAAGAAACATTATGGGATTATCAAAGCTGGATGGGAGATTACATTCAGAGTAAAATTTACCTTCGTTACAAAATTTATCCTACTGAGAGTGGTAATTATGTATTATCAGTTTTAGTAAGATTTCATGGATAAAGTTCATAAAAAATTAGACTGTGAGAATCCTACAAATATTTGCTGGATTTTGCAATCAGAACTTGTCTTCAACATCACTTCCTTTCTATTCAGAGATGTCTTAAGGCGGTTCTTCGTTATTTGCCCAATAACCTTTTTGCGTAACATAATATGCATCAGTCTGTTTTATTATCTGTTACCGAATCTGTTCGAAAGTTAACAGAGACGATCACTTGCAAGATAACAGAGACGGTGTATTACAATCCGTATGTTGATTGCTTAAAATATAGGAGGTATTCATTACATCAATTTACAAGAATATCCAGCTATCCAGATCTGCTGTTGATGATCGTACATAAGACATTCGATTTCTTTACAATTTGTCATTAAGTTACATCCCGTTTTGCTTTTATCACGCGCTTCAGAACTTTACTATTGGCATTAATGTGGTATGCACTCCAATCTTGAGCTCCTCTCATAGATTCAAAAAACCAGCTGCAATAATAAGAAACCTTTCTTTCTGAAACCTCAAAAAATTGCAAACTTTTAAACAGAAAGCCTTTTAGACGTTTCAAAGCTTGAAAACTTTCAATTTTAATACACAATGTTTGATTTCTTTCAGATATAATATCTCAGACTCTTCCAAACTACATTTCAGACACTCATCACTTCAAAATGCTATACTCTAGACACACTAACTGCAAACTTGTTTTTGTTTCGAAACTTCCTTTGCGATTTACAAATGCATACAACTGTTGTCGCCGGTAAGAGTTACCAAGAATTAATGAAATATTTCATATAGGTATGTCGAGTCATATATATCAACCTGAGTGGAAGATTTTTGACGGCACTTTTAATTTTGAAACCCAGTTGGTCAAGCATTGGATGAGGTTACACTGAAAGAGGTTTATAAAAGCTAAATAAGAGGGAAAATATGAAAATATAGAAAACTTATTTTTATTATGTAGAAACAACAAAATTCTCCATTCATTTGCTAATTTGTATGTAACATTCATGATATTTAATTATCCGTGAAATCCTTCTTCCTGTTTTATTTCCACTAACAAATATTATGGGATCATTAGTTGGCAGTTCTTTCATACATTTGAAGCGGGAATGGACTCAATAATATTAACCACTTTACCGTCTTAAGAAACTCAAATATTTGCTTCTTTTTTCCCTTCATATATAACTTACTTGCATCTAAATCTTTCCTTAGAAATACTATATCTTCCCTTCTTTTTCCAGCTGTCAAAAAAACCTACTTAGAAAATCACCTATTCGTTTCCTAACCTAGTAGAAAAATTTCTTTTGTCTTCCTTACTCTCTTACCTGAGAAAGACGATCTCCTAAATGAACGCCTTTAAATGAAATGTATTCCTATTGAAATACAAGCTGAAAGGGTGTTGGAAGCGTATTTCCCGTCTCTGTAAGCGAACATACCCCTGATACAGTCCGCTGAAAAGAAAGCGTGAAAAACTAAGACATCAGAAAGCTTTATATGTATATCGCAAAGCAAATTTTCCTGAGTATAGAAGGAAAAATAAAAGATCTTATTTTGATTTATACGCTACCACTTTAATCGAATAAAAAATGCAAAATTCTTATTAATTTACCACAAACATTTTTTTTCATCAAAATCTACTATATTCCTTTACAAAACAATATACATAAGAAATTCTGACTCTTGTAAAATTTAGTTGGAAGTCCCTGATCTATAGGGTTAAAATCAGGAGTCTAGCTAATCAATCTATATGGCGAATATTCTCACTTTCCAGGTAATCATCGACCAGTTGAGCTCTATATTCACGAGCGTTGTCGTCCATTAACAGAGATAGAAAACTACTACCCGGAACAGGCGAAAATATGTCTCTACGATCTCTTCTCTATACTTCATAATAGTCAGGAAGTCTGTTCAAAACCACGCAGAGGTGTGTGTTTGGCTGTCCAACACAATGCCTGACAAAATCATTACACCTTCCACCACAATAATGATCCTTTTCCTGGATGAGGGAAGGATGGCATCGTGTTCCAGGCTCTCTTTAGTTACAGGTACAGTGTCCAGGATGAATCTTGATTCAGCTATAAAAAGCACGTAGCTCCACAGAAGTCTGGTCCACATGTTGCACCGTTCTAAATGCACTCTCTTGTGTGCTGCAGTGAGAGGTAACCAAATAATTGAGTCTTTTGGCATACAGTCCTATCTCATGAAGTTTTCAAGCAACTATACATCTTAAAACTCGGATTCCAGTGGCAGCTCACCTGAGACCTGTGAAGCTGTAAAGATGCTCTGTCACCACGCTAAAAGTGAAAAATAACGATCCTCTTTCGTCGTTGTGAATCTTGGTCGACCTTGTCCATGTCTTTTCGACAGGGATCCAGTGTCCTGAAGCTGTTTCCACAAATTGCAGCCGACGCTGGGTATTACATTAAGCTCTGTGGACACCTGCTCTTGTGATTGCCTTGCTTCTAGTTTATCGGCAATTCTACACTTCATTCCGTCATCCAGGCTTTCGTGATTACTCATTTAATCTGATGCTTTATAAAATTTACCCAACTCTTGCGAGAAACACGGCGAATGTTGTGAAGGAGTTCGAGCACACAAATCGCCGAAACCCTTTCGTACACTTATATCCCGTCTACAAATATAGCTCCGCAACATATACGTGTACAGTTACGTATCCGAATATGAATATTTGCATAATTCTTCAGCGGCATAATTTGTACATTTAATCCAGTAATTTTCGTAAAAATGATCATAATCTGTAAATTCTCTTAATTTTTGCGTACGAATGTAGATAAAATATTCCTTAAAGAAATGTTTTCCCATTATAGATGCTTTAATTTTCGTTAACTCGATCACAATTCACCTCCAAAGTCTCAAATTATTCCATTTTGTGACTTTTGCTCTTTTGATTTTTCAAAATCGGATTCTAAAGATACGTGATGGAGTTTTCGACACTGATGTATTCACTCATATGAATGATGTTACACTTTTCCGTGAATTTTCAAGCTCTTGAATCTTGTCGGTTTAAAGAAAATTTTGGAAAGTACATTAAATGTCCCGCTATTAATTGCGTCTATGATTATGCTGGCTTGTTTAATCCACCATGGCAAAAGAAGTGAGCTTTATTTGGCAATTTAAAGAGAGCCTCTGAAAGATTTTATAAAAGAAACCGTTTTGTATTTCAGTCCTACTCAAAGAAATCAGTGGAATTACTCATTTAGCCACATTTTTGCCGGAATGTAAAACCCAGTCGAACTACCAGCATTTTGTGGTCATCTCGAATTCGGCACCTGATGTGCACGTGATACAATTAAAAATAAAATGCAACGCTTTCTGTTTTTTAGTCCAAGGGGGTAATTTGCCCAGAAGGACTATTAATTTCGTTTTGCCATTTTGCGTTGATTCACTACAAGCGTTGTTTCACTTTTCAAATTGTTGCCACCAATTATCGATTTTATATTTTGTAAACCTTTAACGAATATTTGATTAACAAACTCAAGGATTTCAAAGCGAGCAATGGCAACGTTGTGCAGCAAAAAATACTTTTATCTCCATGCACGCGAGACTGTGTATCGAAAATTTTAAAGATATGCTCAGCTTGAAATTATTTTGCAATATTGCTCTTGAACTGAATTTCATGGTTAAAGTGCGAAGAACATGATATTTAATAAATAAAATGAACACACGAAATCTTAAATAAACGCCCCTTTGGACGTAATTTAAAATCTGAATCCTTTCAGTTTTTTTTCCATTATATTTTATAAATGTTCAATAAAGCAAACAAGTCGCAGTTTCGAAATTCTTTTTTACTAATTTCAACCAATCAGAAATAAAGAAAAACTCTATTTTCTGAATGCAGTAGGCAACCTATTATCAATCCAGGCACAATCGGCGTCACTTTTAACAGGCCATATTTTCATTAAGACTTCTTTTATCTCCTAAACAAATTTTCTTTGTCAACTCTAAATAAAAGAAAAGTGCTAGTTTATTAGTTAAATTGTCTTGTATGCAATTTTTTTTCAGTTAGCTTTTATTTAATTGGTTTTAATACGAAATGTTGTTTTTCTGCAAATTGAAACGGATCGTGTTAACTACTGAAGTGAAAATAACAGGGATAAAGTTGTGTTATTTTAATATGGCAAATCGCATGACGGTTACGTGTCTAAGAGATGGGATATCTTGGTGTAGTATGAATTAACGGAAACTCGCTCGTATTCACATTATACATGAGAGAATAAACGAAAACTAAACATGCAGCCAGCCCATTCGCATGGGATCGAACCCGAGACAGACTAGCAATATTCAACAGTCTTTAATCGCTCGGCCACTGCTGAGCAACAGGGGTAAGGAATATTTGTTAAAATATTTTTAAATCAGTCTCAGAATAATTTTAAATTTAAGAAGAAATAAGAATTAATTATTAAGAATAAAAATTTAAGAAGAAAAAATTATACCTATCTAACTAAATAATAAATCTTTATATCAAATACTTATACAACATGCCTATGTACTTTTAAAATTTGGTTTATAACCTGCAAATGATATTTTTGTGTGTTTTTTCAGGTAAGCCGTGCGTTTACTTTTCTAGTCAAAATTTTACTCCCATACAGGTCTGTTAATCGGAAGTCTACTGCATCTTCAAAAATTCTCAAAATTTAAGTATGAATCAAAACGCTGAAAACTTTAAGAAGGGAAGTACATGCTTCTAAATATTCTAGTTAAGATATTGATAAAAATGTATAGTTTTAAAAAATAAAAGCGTTTTTGCTATAAATAAACTGCATAAAAATACTCCTAAATTTCATTAAGGTACTTAAAAACGTAAATATACCAAATTTTTATGATATAGTGTGTTGAAAGTAAACAAGATCTTCATAAAAAAGTCTGATACTATAAATAAGTGTCAAAGAAGTTTCATTATTCAAAATTTATATTTCAATGTTATTTAATATCAAGAATTCATGTTTGCTTCCAAAAATAGCATTTTCTTTTGTTCTTTATTTGAGGGTTTCTTCTTTTTACCTTTATGAGCATTCATGAATTCTATTTTTGTATTTTTTTCCATGAGAATCTTATTTTTCCTTGTGCTGTATCAGCTTGTCTTTTCTTACTTCCGTCTGAACTTCCATTACAGTTTATCTGAACTTCCATTACGATCTCTAAGAGTTATTTCTCAGAAAAAACATCTGGTTGCCATTTCACTTGTAGTTTCAAGATAAAAATGGCGCTTTATTATTTTTAACTTGTTCTATGCCATTAGCTTTCTTTCTTACTCTTTATTATTTTCCTTTCTTTCATGAAAACTTTATTTCAAATTTAGAATATTAGAAGATTAAAATTTTGCAGATATGTAGTCCATACTTGCTATAATGATTACCCATTATTACAATGATTCCGTTATAACCAACTGTGCGAGATGTCCTAGCTGATGAAACTACATTAAATTCATTTTCACTATAGCGACCATTCGTTATAACGTCCGACTTCTACAGAACGTAAGGTTTCATTCTAATGACCGTCAGCATAATTTAGCGAATGCATAATTATATCAAAGAATTTCATAAAATACTGGAATTAAGTATATGTACACTCACGTTTGTGAAAATTGCAACACCATGAAGGACTTATGCGAGTGAGCTGAAATTTTCAGGAAATGCCAAGTAGCGCATGATATGCAAATGATTAGAATTGCAAATCCGTAGCGCATGCGTATGCTGAGCAGCGCCCTCTGAACGGCTGATGGATCCGAATAAATAGACGGCTGTATCGAGGCGTGTATGGTTATCGGTGGTTATCTGCTAGTGGTAAACGTTAACTCAATCTGTACTTATGCCTCGTCGACAAAAGAGAGCGAGATTTGAACAACTTACAGAGTTTGAACGAGGGAGAATCATCGGCCTTCGTGAAGCTGGATTGTCGTATCGTGCAGTAGCCTCTCGTGTGCAGCGTAACAGCAGCACAGTGATGCGCGTTTGGAAGCAGTGGACGGACGAGTGTCGGACAACTCGGAAATCCGGGAGTGGACCCCGAAATGTGACGTCAGCTCGCGATGATAGACACCTGGTCCGCATGGCGCGGACGGACCGTACAGCTTCCTCTAGACAATTGGCAGCACTGTGGTCAATAGCTACAGGTGTTTCATTGTGTGCTTCATCAATTCGTAGACGTCTGCTGCAGTGTGGACTGCGCGCACGGACTCCTTTATACAGGATCCCCCTAACGCACGACCATCGCCGCCTGCGGCTACAATGGGCCAATCAGCATAGAGACTGGCGTGCTGATTGGCAGCATGTCGTGTTTTCTGACGAATCCCGCTTTAATTTGTGGTACCATGATGGCCGCATTCGTGTCAGACGCTATGCCGGTGAACGCCACCTTCCGGAGTGCATTATCGAACGCCACAGTGGACGAACACCCGGAGTTATGGTCTGGGGCGCCATAGCATATCATAGACGATCTCAATTGCTACGAATTGTGGGCAATCTGAACAGCAACCGGTATATCCGTGAAGTTCTACAGCCCGAAGCTGTTCCCTTCCTTCAAAGCTTGCCAGGCGCTGTATTTCAACAGGACAATGCCCGCCCTCATACTGCTCGGATTGTTAAATCCTTCTTTGCAGCGCAGCAGGTACAGCTTCTTCCTTGGCCTGCGTGTTCCCCGGATATGTCGCCAATTGAACATGTGTGGGATGTCATTGGTCGGCGTCTTGCTCGTGATCCTCGTCCTGTTGCGTCTGCAGACGAACTTTGGGTACGCGTACAAACGATATGGAATGCTCTTCCTCAGTCAGACATTCAAACTTTGTTTGACTCCATGCCACGTCTTGTAGCAGCACTTATTGCGGCGCGTGGTGGCCACACAAAATACTGATTCTGATCTCTTGTTCTTGTTTGTTTGCTTTGAACATTTAATCATTTATTTGTACCACTACCACTCAACTGTGTATTAAATTGCATTCAATTATGACGATTCCTTCTTGGTGTTGCAATTTTCACAAACGTGAGTGTATTTAAAAAAAAACTTTTTATAGCTGTATAAAGAATGATTCTGTATTGTGACTGAGACGATATTTATCACCTGATAATTTTCCGTCTTTGACGCTAAGTGACTAATGTGTAAGGTTTTATTTAAACTAACAAAGTTTTATTTTAATTTGCCTTTTTCTATCTGTTCTCATTTCAACTTCCCGTTAGAATAAGCGCGCGTTTGAGCTTTATGCTAAATTGAAGTGGAGCCAAGTTCTATTTAAACGAAAGGTAGGAGCCTTTCAGTGTGAGAGAGCTTTTAGTCTCAGACTATTCAACGTTCGCCTGACCAGCTAGTATTTAAATTCTAAGCCATAGCGCTGTTACGCTATTACTTATTGAAGTAATTCTAAGTGCGTTAGTATTAGTTAAATCTTGCTACGCACCATTTAGCATAGAGGCCAACCTAGCATTCATAGCTCTGTGAGCAACGACTACTTAATTTCTAATTAGTTTTAGTTTAAATTATCTGATTGTTCACTTTAGACCCAAGTAGCGGTCATTATTTTCTGTATCCCTCCCGAGTTGGGAAGTGGCTGTACATAATTGTGGTTTAATAAAAGAAGATTTTAAATCCTTCTTACGTATAGTTATTCTACCACTTAATCGCAGTATTCTACCACAGAACATAGCTGCATTCAGTTCCCTGTTCAAGATCAGGACTTAGTTACTTTCACGAAGATGTTTGCCAAGAATATGCATCGAACACTCAGTCCTGACAAATGTTGCGTGACTAAACTCCTATGTATCTTCATTAACCTACGAAGATACGGCGCGAATTGTGCATCACTGACACACATATAACCGTAATTTCGCAACCTGCACCACTTGAAATTATTTTACAGATTTTAGGGTCTCATTTCCATTACCTAAATAATGAACGCATGACTGGCGCTAAAAAATTTCAGTGAGTCAAATACATTGATCGAGATCGTACTAATCTTACAAGCCGTTACTGTATACGCGCAACCCAATTATCATCTCTTTCGTCATCATGTAGTGTCTAAGTACATTCTACGGGCCATATTTTGCAGAAGCAATTCATATGCCTTGAAGATACAGGGTTTGGACAATAAAACCGAATCATTTGCATCTATTGTAGATCTATTATGCCAAATGGACACTCTGTTGGTGATCAAAACTACTCCGTTCATGAAAGGATTCATGAACGGATAGCAATATGTGCTTTGCAAATTAACCACTCCACCGTTTTCCTCGATACAGATTTGTCGATTTCAAAAGTGTCGTCAGGCGTCAGCAGCAAGGTACAATCTTCAGGGCTAATGGTGTCCTAGATTTTAAGCAACAGAGACTCGTCGCTTAGTGTTTTCCAATCGCTAGAACGAAGTGAGAACGAAAAGAGATTGCCTAATTGATCACTCTCTCTCCAAAGCACTGTATTTTCAGGATGATACTAAAAAAAGTTCACTTAAAGACGGACAATGGAAAAGTATTTCCATCCCCTTTCAGTTGGTAATGCAAAGGAAACTACTACTCATTTGAAAGCACCCCCTAAAGGAATCGCTTTTTTAATTTTGAGGTAAGAGCTAAGGAACACAAAAAAAATGTTTTTTTCCTGGGTAAGTTGACGCTAGTCAAGATCCTTGTATGACAAGTAGCCAATTTTCTAAACAGGTCTTGACAGCTGGTGAAAGGGAAGAAATCATCGTGAAAACACTTTAAGACAAGCACTCTGTTTCAAAGATTTTGTATTTCTGTAGTAGTTACCGTCTTATTGATAATAACTATCGATGATACCGAATGCGATTTCCCTAAAGGATTTGGCCTTTTCAAAACTTGAAGTTTTGTAAAGAAAACTGCTGAAGTTAACGGACGGTATATCAATTTATTTATAGACTTTGGTATGCTTAAAGACTTTAACAGACTTTTTTTTACTATTCATAAATAATCTTTCTTCTACTTGGTGTTTATTGTGCTACTTGCTCCTTGTTTTTTTAGTTACTAATTACTGCTTAATAGTTCAGACAATTGCGTATTTTGGAAATACACTCCCATTCTCCCACTACAACGTGGTCTTACTTTTATACTCATCCCCTCACACCACCAAGAGAAAAATGACCTTCCATTTTTTGCAAATTTAACCTTTATTAATGTGGGGGTGACGTCTTATCAATAAATAGAGATCACTCCCACTGTTCAAAGTATCAGATTTTATTCTTGGTTCACAGAAGAAAAGATAACGGAATGAGTATGTACAGATGGATTAAGTATGTTTAGGAGAGATAGCACAACACAACAGCTGACCACCTACGCGAGGTCACTTTGGATAAGTCCAGATCCAATCACCTACACGCAACCGGTAAGCGTCTAGTTGTAGCTCCTTCGCGAGCGTTCCGTTAAACCGCTTCTCTCTGCCTTCTCTATCCAAGTGGAAGATGTGTTTACTTGGAGCGTTCCTACCGTAGATGTAGATAGCGACATCTGGTGCTTCGTTGAGGCACGATTCCCACATTAACTTATAACAGCAATTTATTTTTGTAAGCTTAATGTGTTATCCATCCCTATATTTAACCGCTTCTTTTAGTTTAACTCGAATATAATTTTATTTGTGATTCAGTTTGCTTCCTTTATTCCATTTCATGCTTTCTTAATGCCATTATATTAATAAAAATACGATTTAATCGCATCGATATTCAGCTAATAATATGGTTAAAAACGCCTAAGGAAAATTTTTGTCTTACATTTAATTGCATGCAAGAGTTTCCTCAAATAAGTTTTTAAACTAAGCAAAACAGATTTCATGTGTAAAAGGGGAAACATTTGCAGAAATCTAAGATTATAAATTTTATTTAGTAATTTCGAAAATACTCACTAGTTGCTAAATATTCATCCAAAGAAGTCTGATTGCTTTATTTTTCTCTTTCTTCAGTCATTCTTATTCTAAAGTAATTTGAAATTCATGAAGTAAACTAAGCATCTTATTAACACCAATCATCTGTCACATTTTTCTGGCAACTTTGTGAGACCTTCGAAGCTTTTAAAACTGAAACTCTCGAGCTTCAATTTTTAAGTTTTAATTTAATTTACCAGTTGTTATGAATTCTTTTTACGAATTGGCAAATGTTAGATAATATTATTATTTAAGAAAATACCAGAGGGTTACCAAAATTTTGCATATTTTTCAATTGTTAATTAAAAATTTATGTTTAAACTCTTCTTTGAAGAGTTAAAGTACAATTGGAAATTTTCAAATTTCAAGTTAATTATTAATATCTCGAAGGCACCATCATCGAGAGGAAATTGCTTTCACAATACGTATTTCATATTCTGCTAAAGTAGAAATCATTGCTGTTCTATTTGCCGGAAACATATGTTGCAAGTCTTTTAAGAAGCTAGTGAAAAAAAAAGCGTGATTACTGCTTAAATAAATAAAGAATAAATCTTTTATTTGTTAATATATGTAGAGATTAACTGAAAACGTCTCCAGTAGGTTTCATTGATGACGGAATGTTATATTCCTGAGTCTGTTACTTTGAAACAGGCACATAAAGCCGGTCAGGCCTCAATCCTATTTGCAGTTGTAACTCGAGTTGTCGTCATCGCACAGCATTTATTTTCACCACATCATCTGAGGCTATAATTCAATTCAACCTTTCATTCGTGCAATTTTCATGAAGCGAAACACGTTAAACGGAAATGGAGGAAAAAATTAGGTGATCAACATTTTTTCCGCAGTTATTTTTCCCGTGGCTATGAATACAATCTGGCGGTGGAAAATGACCTTGAAGTTTCTACTTTTAAGTAACAGCTTATAGAAAATCTCGCTGTTTCAATTTCGGACGATTGTTTGAAACCGTTTCTTTTAAATAATCACTGAATGGAAAAATGGAACTCTTTCAAAACTTTTACTATATTTTGGGTACATCAAGAGCTATTCCAGTTGAATATGTCTTATGTCATATGGAAAAAACATATTTCATATTTAGAGAAATCCGTTAAAAATGAGACACCAGCGTTTTAAAAAAGATACACTGTCATTATGCGCTCTTTTCATATTATAGAAATGGACTATTGATTTTCATCATAAGACTATCAGCTATTAAACTATAATATGAGGGCGAAGGTTAGATTGAAGTAGTTTTTTTTAATTTAATAAATTTAAAATATATAAAGAGGAAATTATGAAATTTTTAGCTCTAATCTTCAAATGCAAATAAATACAAAATTACTTTTACCACTTATATAATTTTGAATTTGCCATTATTTGAGGTACAGAATTGAAATATATATTAAAAAAAGGGAGCATGTCGTATCAGAAAATATCCAATTTTGAGTCAAAACGGAAATTTTAGATATGTCTTCGTTTCTTAAAGTGCTATACGCTAAAATGTAATTACACTTTTATTCAAGAACCAATAACAATCTAACCAGTGGGAAAATATTTCTTTGACTAGGACACTTGCAAAATGTTTTCTCAGAATTTGCAAAATTGACTTCAATTCATAATTATGAATAGATAAAAATATATTTCAATTTACAATTTCGTTTACTTTTTAATTTCGCTTAAAATTTTATAATTCTTACATAAATTCTTACTTCTGTATAACAAACATTTCTGTTTACTTACAGTGCAGCTCCACTGGTGTCCGAGTGGTTATGACCGCTACACAGTGGAAGCTCCACTCGAGTCGATCCTAGCCGAACCAGCTAGTTGCATAGTTGGGGTTCATGATCTTTTTGTGCCTAATGTGAATACGAGTTTTCCTTAGAAATTCCTCTACGAAACTATCCATGCCCTTAGGTAGATAATCTTCGTGCGTTTTGCCTTTACAAGTGACCCAACTTTTATCTACAATATAGTACAAGGAAGGCTAATAATAAAATAATAATAGATAATAAAATATTACATGCATAAATCCTTCTCTATTAAGCTCATGATTTGTCTTCATATTGAAGTTTTGAGAAACTATATTAAACTTCTCTCCTATGCAATGACCTGATTTCTCTGCTTCTTTCGAGTATGTTAGGAAATATTTATATTTCCAATAGAAAACAGCAGAATCCCCTGTATTCGTGTTATCCCGGTTCTCCTTGTATTCTCCCGGTTCGTATAAAAATCTTTTCTTGCACTGTTTTCGATTAGAAACCACAGTCAACTGATCGGTAATATCACTGAACACTGGTATTTTCAACCTGGATTCGATTCCAGGTGAACGGGCTGGCTGCGTGTACGTTTTCGTGATTTTGCCCATGTGCGACGTGTATACAAGCCAGTTTTCCTCAGCAAGTCCTCCACGAAGGCATCCCTTTCTTTAGGCAGATATCTTTAGTGTTCTTTGCCATAATCAACTAAACCAACCAGCTAACTCTTTTCGATTTGCCTTTATATTAATTTATTCCAAGCAATTACGTTAAATATGTGCTACGATGCTTATCACTTTGGCTTCTCTTAGCTACGCCAGATTTCAAATTACGAGTTTGATTCTCAAAGTGATTCATACCAGTAGAAGGCGAAGAATAAATGACGAAACCATAAGCCTTATAAGGTATTTCTCCCGCCTTCTCCCTTCTTCGCATGCCTTCGTGGTGTAGTGGTCTGCATGCTCGACGAATAACCGAGAGGTCCGTGGTTCGATTCCCGGCGAAGGCGTTGCTTATTTTTCATGTCTCCTGCTTCAAAAAAATCCTAATGTCTCTACAACCTTACAGAATATGTAGAATAATATTATTAGAAAACACAGATATATTTTTATGCTTCGCTATAATGCCTAAAAGCCGTTCCATATCATCCAAAAATTTTTTCAGCAATTGAATACTTTCAAAGAATGGAAATACAAGAAGGAAAGCAAACGCAAATTATAAATCGCAAAAGATATCTGCGCCAGCTACATTTGCGAGCATTATTAACGAGTTAAAAGTTGTTTCCCATTTCTACGATATGACGCAAATTGGGGGAAATCTGAAGCGACTGTCCAGTTCCTGACATTCATCGACACAAAACCAACATTTCAGTTGATTACAAATGATTGAAGATCCCTTTCCTTTTGAAAACTAACTCCGCTTCAGAGAGATGATCTAACAGTTCCATTCTGGATTTTGCAATGAGAGAATCCCGTTCCGGTAATACTATGCCGATTGCTTTATCTCGATTGTCGTACGCTTTGCGTTAATGGAGGGGCGCACATGCGAAACTAATTTCGCGTTCCATTCTGCATATTATGGCGCGTTATCATTGACTTTTCGGTGTCGAAGTGCGAGCGCGGTGAGTGCCATTAACAGAGATCTATACCGTGGTTGTGGCTTCGCTCGAGATTGGATTAATAAATGCCTGATATGTACTGTGCTGGTGTTGACAGATTCTCTAAGCAGCAGTCATATCAGTTTACCCGCATATCGTAATGTTAGACCATTAGTTCAAATGGCATTAAGTACTCCATTCAGCGTGCATCAATAATTAGTTGGTTGAAAAAACTCATAGCTTGCCTTGCGTAAGCTAAATGCATTTATAATTCCAGTATTTGAGAATTCTAAGAGAAAATTAACAAAATCAATAACTCGTGTGTCTTCAATTTTAGCTTTAAATGCTAAATTCATAGTTGACATTTGGGCGCTTCAGAGCTAAAGTCATTCGTGACATACATTGGTGTTGAAAAATAGCTATAAGTAAGAAAGCAATAGTAAGTAAGAAAATCATACTTACTATAGCTTTACTATCTAAGAAGAAAGCTATAGTATCTAAGCTATAAGCTATAGTATCTAAGCTATAAGCTATAGTATCTAAAAGCTATAGTATCTAAAAGCTATAGTATCTAAAATACTATAGCTATAGCTATAGTATTAAACTAAAACTAACTAAAATAACTATATAAAACTATATAAACTAAACTAAAATAAACTATATAAACTAAAATAACTATATAAACTAAAATAACTATATAAACTATAGCTATAGCTATAGTATATATAAACTATAGCTATAGCTATAGTATCTAAAAGCTATAGTATCTAAGCTATAGTATGAAAAATCTTACTTACTATCTAAGAAGAAAGCTATAGTAAGTTGAAAAATAGCTATAAAAGTAAGTAAGAAAATCTAAGACAATATGAAATGCAAAATTTAAGTAAATTTCATTTTGAACTCAATGTTTGCCAGTCCATGTTTGAGTTTTTCTTGATTTTGAATTCTTATAAGCATATATTTGGATATTAATCTAAAGCTTCAAAATCTGTACATTGCAGTAAATAATATATGAATCCAAAAATTCTCATTTCGAAATTAAATTCCTTACAAATGTATAAACGGATTCTGGAGGGGAAAACTCAAGGTAAATATTTTTTTTTTGAAATTATATTTAATTATCATTTGAAAATACAGTATTTGATATGATTATTTTCAAACTACTGGTATGTTCTTAATTGCATCTGTTTTCAACATAAAAAGAAACTAATTAAAAAATTTATTAGTTACTGCCTGATTTTTAGAACAGCTTTTTACGCGTTTAAAAATCTCAAAAGACATAAATCTACCAATCAAACTGCAGGTACTATTTTAAGTTACAACTCCTGTTTCAATGCGCTTTCAAAATCATGTAGTCTGATTTAATTAAAATAAATATTAATGAAGTTACCTAAATTTTGCTTTGATTATTAAACATTGTAAGGTTTTAGTTAAACTAACCAAGTTTATTTTAATTTAAATCTTTTCTATCTCCTCTCTGCTTCAACTTCCTGTCAGAAGAAGCGCGCGTTTTTAGCTTATGCTAATTTTTGAAGTTCAGCCAAGCACTATTTAAGACAGAGGTAGAAACCTCTCGGTGTGTGAGAGCTTTGCCTCAGATCACGGTCACGCTGCTCAACGTTCGCCTGACCAGCTAACAGTTTAAATTTATAAGCCATAGTGCTTACTACGTGATTGCTTTGTAAAATAAATTAAAGTGCGGTAGTATTTAGTATACCTTGCTACGCACCCTTTTCGGTAGAGGCCAACTTCCGCGAATTGCTCTGCGAAGCAAAGTTTAATTTAAGTTCTATTTTAATTTATTTAAATTTATTTGATTGTTAAGTTCGACCAAAGTGTGGTCTGTTACGTTCTGTATCTCTCCCGAATTGGGAGGTTTGTATTTAATAGTGATTGAATAAAAGAGGATTTCAAATCCCTTCACGTGCAGTTATTCTCCAGCCCAGCAGTTACATCAGAACATAGCGTACCTTCCGCTCCCTGTTCCAGTTCAGGACTTAGAACGTAAGGATAAGAACCCTTTACAGAATTTACAATGTTCTCAAAGAATACACACAGAATGCTAAGTCCTGATAATGGCGCCCGCACAGAAAGAAGAGGATGGCCTCAGCAACAAGAAGACGAACCTGAGACACCTGCTGTACCTGTCCAGAATCCTGAGATAGCACCTCCTGGCATAGAAGGATTCGGCTACATCGTACAAACCATGCGAGCAGCCATGAAGCCAGCGGCAAGTTTTGACGGCAAGACAGCCGTAATCAATTTCCTGGAAAAGCTAGACTCCCACTTCATGCTATATCCAGTCCACGAATTTCAGAAAGTCGCTCTTGCTACCAGCGCTTTGAAGGGCCAAGCGCTAAGTTGGTTCAAGTGCATCGGAAAGAATCTCTTGGGGGAACCAGGAAGCCCCACATACACGTATGAAAATTTCAAGAATTCTCTAGTGAAAGCATTTCCCGTGGTGCGAGATCGAGCCAGATTGGAAGCTGAACTGTTTAGCCGATACCAAGAAAGAATAGAAGATTTGTCTAATTTTATTTTGAGGAAAATTCAAGTTTTCAAGCTTTTGTATGGAAGTCGCCCGGATCCTGAAATTATTCAAGTTATACTTCCTAGGCTACTGCCCCAAGTTCAAGATTTCATCGAACTAAGAAATCCAACAACATTAGACAGATTATTTGAGCTCGCGGTACAATTTGAAAGCCGAAGAACAGCCGACAACGAACGACGACGCCAATTTGAGCGAAGAAGTCAGTGGAGTTCGCCAAGACCGCAGCAAAAGCAAAATCAAAGTTACGGGAATAAGGCGAAGCAATGGCCGAAGAAAGATGTGTCTCCTAAAGCGAGCGGCGAACGAAGGGAATTTAATAGAAGAACAAGCAAAGATTCCGAGGGCAACCAGAAGAAAAAGAATTTAAACTAAGAGGGATTTCTTCGAGGAAGGTGAAGAAGTCCGAAGCAGCGCAAAACCCTTCCAAAATCAATTTAAACACCGTGGTCGTTAAGAATTTGAGTTTGCCGAAGATTGAAGTTCTAATCAACAACATACCGGCGACAGCCCTCTTGGATACAGGAGCCCAAAGCAGCTTCGTATCGGAAAGATTCTTTAAGAAGCACTTTCGACGTTACAGAATTTTTAGTGCAAGAGACACGGATGTCATAGCGGCCCAAGGAGAAAAATGTAGCTGTTTAGGAAAAGTACCATTGTTCGTGCGTATCAACAACGAACAGGTAAGAATCCTGTTTTATATTGTGCGTAACCTGCAGACTTGTATTATTCTAGGTGTGGACTTTTTTAGTTTGGCAGAAGCAAAAATTGATTTCAAGGGGGGAGAACTAACATTAAATATGAAGCCAATTGAAGCGAAGAATGATAAGCCCCCGCAGCTGGACTTGGAACATTTACAAGCAGAGGAAAAAGAGAAAATCCAAGGTCTGGTAAGTCACTTTGCGAATTTATTTAGTGATGTACCAGGCTTTACGCAGGTGGTGAACCACGACATTGACACGGGGGACGCTCAGCCAGTTAGGCAAAAGCCATATAGATATGATAGGACAAAAGAGGAAATAATTGAACATCATATTAAAGAGATGTTAAAGAATAAAATCATCACGCCAATTTCTAGCAGTTATGCTAGCCCCGTTGTCCTGTGTAAGAAAAATAATGATTACCCGATTACGCACCCGAAGCGGTGGCGTTTTGCTATAGATTATCGCAAGTTAAATTCAGTTACAAAATATCCTGTATATCCGTTGCCGATAATTGAAGAAATTATTCGAAATATTTCGTCTACAAAATACATGACTACATTAGATCTCACGAGTGGCTATTTTCAGATTGGGGTAAAACCCGAGGACGTACACAAAACCGCGTTCATAACGAAATCTGGTACGTACGCATTTCTTAGAATGCCGTTCGGATTATCCGGCGCGCCGGCAACGTTCCAAAGATGTATGGACATCGTCTTAAGACCAGTCCTTGGTAAAAGCACTTTCATATATTTAGACGATATTATAATTACGAGTAGTACTCTAGAACAACACTTACAAGATTTAAGAAAAGTATTTTCATTGTTAAACGAAGCTGGTTTAAAGATAAATGCGTCTAAATGTAAATTTGCCGCAAAAGAGTTACGTTATTTAGGATTTAAAATTTCCCAAAAGGGAATCGAAACGGATCAGTCAAAAATAGTAGCCATTAGAAATTATCCTGTTCCTAAAACAGCGAAGAAATTATCGTCGTTTCTCGGGATGTGTTCATATTACCGGGCTTTCATTAAAGACTTTGCAAAAATAGCTGAGCCACTGCTAAAGTTGAAAAGAAAAAAAGCTAGGTTTTCGTGGTCAGCAGAAGCCAACTTGGCGTTTCAAAAATTGAAAGACGCATTGACTCAAGCTCCCGTCTTAAAATTTCCAGAAGGGGATAAGGGATTAGAGATTTCAGCGGACGCTTCAGATTTCGCGATTGGTGCAGTGCTTTCCCAAAATGGTCAGCCCGTGGCTTTTTTCAGCCGAACATTAAATGAAACCCAAAGAAACTATTCCGCAACAGAGAGAGAAACTCTCGCAGTGTTAGCATCAGTACAGAAATTTCGTGTGTTCTTTGGAAGTTCTCCAGTAACTGTATATACCGACCACGCGGCGGTCACTAGACTCTATTCTGGAAAAAATTTATCACCCAGATTAATAAGGTGGGCTCTCAAATTACAGGAATATAACCTAATAATTAAACATACGCCGGGAAAAGAAAATGTTGTGGCAGATGCTTTAAGCAGAATTAACTTAGATGAAAATGGAAGTGTAATTAAGATAGCCATGTTAACATCCAAAGTATTAGATTCTCGTGAAACAGTAATAGCCGAACTCAAAAAAGATCCGGAGTTCAAAAATATATACAATTATTTGGCCGACCCTGAGAATTTCAATCATCCGGATATTGTGCCGATAAGAAATAGGGCCGAAAATTACGAATTAATTGACGGACTGTTATTCTATACGAAAGCTACTAATGAGAATCATGAATATAGACCGGTTATCCCAGCTAGCATGAGGTTGAATGTATTAGAAGAGTTGCATGATTGTGCCATTTCGGCTCATTTAGGTATAAGAAAAACTGTTCAGAGAGTTCGCGAGGCAGTTTTCTTTCCAGAACTGCAAAAGTTTACTAGGGCGTATGTCCAGTCGTGCCCAACATGTCAATTAAATAATTATGTTAATTTCCGCCCGGCCGGGTTCCTAAATAGTATTAAATCAGAATTCCCAAATCAAATAATAGGCATCGATTTACTTGGACCTTACCCTCGAAGTAAAGTTAATAAAAGCCGATATCTTTTAGTTATAGTGGATCATTTTAGCAAATGGTTAGAGTTAATTCCGTTAAAACGCGCGTCTGCAAAAATTGTAGTAGATTCAATTCTAAATAAGTATATTTTAAAATACGGGGCGCCCCTAAAAGTTATTTCAGACAATGGTCCTCAGTTTGTTAGTAAAATGTTTGAGGAAATGTGTGCAAAACTGGGCATACGTCATCTAAAGATGGTCCCGTATCGTCCGCAGTCAAACATAGCGGAACGGGTGAATAGAAATGTAGTGAAAATAATTCGTAGTTATGTGAAAAACTATCACTCTACCTGGGATAGCCATATAAATGAATTTGCATTTGCCCTTAGGACCGCCAAACACGATACTACACAAAAAACACCCGCTGAACTCTTCTTAGGAAGAAAGATCTTGACCCCCCTAGATAAACTGTTCTTTGTACAGGAAAGGGCAGAAGAATTTAAAATGAGTGATATACAAAAGTTAATACGGGAAGCGACGGAAAATATAGAAATGGCCCAAAGAAAACAGAAATTGTACTATGACCTAAAAAGAAGAGAGGTCAAGTACAATGTGGGAGATGAAGTGTTGAAGATTAAACACAACTTGTCAAATGCCCCAGAGGAAAAGGTGGGGAAATTTTTTCCGCGTTTTGAAGGCCCGTTCACAATTGAACAAATTACGGGGGCAGTGGTTATATTAAAAAGAAATGATGGTCAAACGCTCAAAGCGAATGTGGACCAAATAAAACCGTTCTATAATCGCAGCAAAATGGCTGTATTTAAAGATTCGTTTCAGGATCCGAGGCAATCGACTAGCCAGGAAGATATACGTCAGCAAAAACAGCAGGAACCAGCTACAACGGCATCGAAATGTCAGAAGAAGAAAGCTCCCCCCCAACAAAGAAATAAGAACCAAAAAGGTGGTTTCAAAAGAAAGTCTCACGATGCAGGTGAACAAATCTACGAACGGAATTACGAGCGCACCAAGAGAAGAAAGCAGAATGGGCAAGGGAAGCCCAATGTATCCAAAAGAACTGTGGAATCATCGGACAGGTGCCTGAGAAGCAAGAAACGTCGATTGCAGCCTGAGAATCAACTTCCCGAATACAGCAGGAACCAGGACAAGCAACGAGCAAGGGCCCAGGAGAGAAGGGCCCAGTCCACCAAACGTCCAGCGGAGCAACCTCCTCTACAAAGGAAATTGCCGAGGATACAACGACGGAATTTCAAAAGAAAAAGAGACGAGCAGGCTCCGAAAGAACAACGAAAAACGAGGAAACTGAACCAGGCCACAACTTACTCAAGTTTTAAAGATTGGGCCAAGAAAAGGATGGACGATCATAATAAGATAAGTACAATTTCGTATTCAAAAGTTTAGTTAATTTTTGAGTATACTGCAAGTTGCAGGACTGATTTTACCTCAAGCGAGGTTGACTTTTACGCCAAGTGAGCGATAAGTTCTCATATGGAAAGTAAAATGTTTTGTTAAAAGAAATTGTAATTCTTAAAGATTTAAAATTACTTAATTTTGTAAATAGATTAATTCTGTAAAAGCAATGAATTGCTGAAAAGAATATGTTAACTAAATGATTTTGTACGACGCTTTGTCTAAAGACTTGTAAAATGTCTAGAATGAAAATTCGGAAAATTGAAAAACACGATTTAGTCTGTAGACTATTAATTCAATGTAATTTGATATTTCAAGAAAGTACCTTGAGAAAGGAATAGGAAGCACTTGCTGTAAGCTTAGAAATTTAACCTATATTTCTGTAAGCTTAGAAATTTAACTTCTATTTGCATTTCAGGATTGCTGTGAAATTGTTAATGTGTTATGAAATGTAACAAATAATATTATGCTAGCAATGCACGTTAAGTGCAATATTAATGTGAATGTTGTGTGCAAACTGCGAATTTGTATGCATGAAAAGTTAAAGATTCACTATTTTAGAATGCAAGTGTTAATTAGGCTCTCCACCAAATACACTTAAAGTGTTAGACATAAAGCTAGTGAGAACCTTAGGATTAGCTGGTTATAGGGCGTTTTTTTCAGGTCTCGTATGTCAAGTTCTAACTAATGTTAGTCGATTGTAGGTGGAAGAGTTGAACACCCCCGAACACATAAAAACCCGCAATGGCGGTTTGCTTTACATCCAACACCGGTGAGAGAGCATACGGGGGAAGAATTTAATTGTGCTTGAATGATAATGTGTGTGTGCAAAATTACACAGAAAAAAAAAAAAAGGATTTGTACCACTTAGAATTATTCTGTTATTATGTCATACTAAAGTTGTTTTCCTTCCAGATTTTGCTGGAAGGAGTAAGACTGTTTGAAGAATAAGACTTGAAAAAAAAAATGTTGAAGATTGTTGTTCCAGAAAATTTCGTCTGTATTTTACACAAACATATATTGCCTTGTAAGAGTTGGCCTAAGTTTAGAACAGTGAAATTTTCGACTATTTAGAATTGCTAGTTTTCAACATGGTCCGTTTGGACCAAAGTAGTTTAACTATCGCAATTCTGGCGGGAAGTATGTAAGGTTTTAGTTAAACTAACCAAGTTTATTTTAATTTAAATCTTTTCTATCTCCTCTCTGCTTCAACTTCCTGTCAGAAGAAGCGCGCGTTTTTAGCTTATGCTAATTTTTGAAGTTCAGCCAAGCACTATTTAAGCCAGAGGTAGAAACCTCTCGGTGTGTGAGAGCTTTGCCTCAGATCACGGTCACGCTGCTCAACGTTCGCCTGACCAGCTAGCAGTTTAAATTTATAAGCCATAGTGCTTACTACGTGATTGCATTGTAAAATAAATTAAAGTGCGGTAGTATTTAGTATACCTTGCTACGCACCCTTTTCGGTAGAGGCCAACTTCCGCGAATTGCTCTGCGAAGCAAAGTTTAATTTAAGTTATATTTTAATTTATTTAAATTTATTTGATTGTTAAGTTCGACCAAAGTTTGGTCTGTTACGTTCTGTATCTCTCCCGAATTGGGAGGTTTGTATTTAATGGTGAGTGAATAAAAGAGGATTTCAAATCCCTTCACGTGCAGTTATTCTCCAGCCCAGCAGTTACATCAGAACATAGCGTACCTTCCGCTCCCTGTTCCAGTTCAGGACTTAGAACGTAAGGATAAGAACCCTTTACAGAATTTACCATGTTCTCAAAGAATACACACAGAATGCTAAGTCCTGACAACATGAGAATGAAACTTGAACAGTATATTCTATGCTTCAACGTATGTTAAGGTTTAGGTAAACTTAAATAAAATTTTCCTAAAATTTAAAGAAACCGAATAACATATTTTATTACAAGAGATAAGCTTCTATATTGCGATGCATTTCTCTGAGGATAATTATTAGAGTAATAATACTGTACTTTGATATATCTTATTACTATTTCACAGATTTGGAAACCTGATGGCATTGAGCGAAAGAGGAGAAGCACCTTTTTTTCTCCTGAATCTTCACGAAAATTAATTCTATCAGTACAGATAACAAATTTTACATAAAAATTGCTGCGATATCAACAGAGTGTCAACAGTGAAATTTGAAGAAACCAGTCAACTTTCTGAAATAATTTTTAAAAGCTGATGTTTGATTTACTCGAGTTATTAGTTTTATTTCTGAGCAGTAAATGGGAGAAAATCTGCGAACTTCTTGTCGGAATTCGCAGTCATGACTTTCGTATTGCTAGCCGGACATGCTTCCAATTTTTTCGCAAACCAAAGTTTTTCTCTATCAACTGAAAAAAGAATGAAACCTTTTCGTTCGTTCTTCTTGACAGTGTTAGATGTCATTCGATTTTTGCCTAAAATAGCACGCTTACAGCAGTTAAAATAATTATTCTCACTCCTCCTACATAGTGTAGAATTAGAGCATTGCAAACTGTGAGCTGCGATTTTTGGAATATATTTGCGTATTGGCTGACGAATAGCTTTAGATTTCTAGTTAACATATTCTCTCTAAGAAATGATTGAGACTATCTTTTAAAATATTCAATTACCTGATTTTATATTATCTGGCACTCACCGCATTTGATTTGCTACCTATGTGCTTAGAAGAGCATTATTTGTTTGGGGATGAATAGTTATTTCGAATCAATAAAAAACTTTTTTACCTAAAAAGAAAACATGTTTTAGGATGGAGAGTCATTAGGCTATTTGAAAGCAGGAGATAGGAAGAATGAGCAATGCCCCTGCCGGGACTCGAACCACGGACCTCTCGAATACGCGTCGTGCGTGCTGAACACTACACCACGAAGATATGCAAAGAAGGCGGGAGAAATATCTTATATACTCCCCCTCTTAAAGGGCGACAGGGGATTAGGAGACCCAATCGCCAAATCACGGCGTGGAGAATCATCATCCATCACCTATTTTAGTTCGGGCGCCACTGCAGAGTCATTAGGTTATTTGGAAGGAGAAGAAGTGAAAAATAAGCAACGCCTTCGCTGGGAACTCGAACCACGGACCTTTCGAATACCTCTCTCGTCGAGCGTGCTGACCACTACACCACGAAGGCGTGCAAAGAAGGCGGGAGAAATATTTTTATAAGGATGCCCATTAATTAATTTTTTAAACATAGTTTTTTTTTCTGTACATAAAAAAAAGTTAGAAAACTTATATCCAAAAAATGTACAACACTTTATACAATTTTCTAGAGTTCAAAATCCTATAAATATCCTAGAATTCAAAATCCTATAAATACAGCATTTATGGAATGAGAACAAACGTCAAAGACATGGAATCGATAAAATTCTACGAAAGGCTTCATAATTTTTAGATTTTTTTTTTAGTGCTTTCTTGACCGTGATTTTCTTGTAGCTTGTTTCGTGGGTCTGCTGACGTGCCTGCTAAAATCTCTTTCAGAGCTGGTAAAGGCGCTCTCAAGAAGATTGGCTAATCTTGGTAGGTGTTAAGAAAGTTAACTTTCTATTTTGATCTCAAAGTGTTGCAAATTTGTGATACGGATATTGTTGTAATTACATCTTAATCATGGTTTAATGTCAAGCAGCCGATCGTTTTAAGTTTGTCGAGAAACTCTCAGTTTTAATCTGATTGCATTTTAATGTGTATTTTCCACAAATAGCACATAATAATGTTAAATGTTAAGTCTTAAATTTGATTTTCATCTCGTGTTTGATAGGTACGCAATAGCAAGGGCGAATACATTTCCGAGCACAGTGTATAAATTCTATGAATAGTAATCAAGAGTTTAGAAGATATATCGCAATATATTTTGCTCCACTGAAGTTATATCTTCCTGGAGAAAAATTACGACTTGAGGAATATTCATTCGTAATCATATTACGCGTGGGGAAAAAATGTACGACTTGAGGAACATTCATTCATAAATTCATTCATAACACAAGCAGGAGAAGTGAAAAATGTGCAATTCGCCGGGACTCGAACCCTGGACCTCTCGATACGCGTCGACTGTGACTTCCAGGTATACCACGAAATCATGCGAGAAGGAAAAAGAAATTACCTCATAAGATGAATAAACTACAGCATATTTCCAATTTTCATATCTGGAATTTCGATAAATGTAAGCTAATTTCAATTAGTCTTTATGGAATAAACAGATAACCTCTCTACAACTACAGATAACTTGTAATTCGTAAATAACTTGAAATTTAAATGCAAACCTAATTTCAAACGCAGTTGAGTATAAAAATTAAATTTATGGATTACAGTCAAACCATTTTTGCGATACTTATGCAAACACCATTAGAAACTTTTCTGGTAAGAATGATGGGAAACTGAATGAATATATGAATAGAACACTGCTACACATCTTAGCCATTAAAACTTTTCTCCCTATAGCTGTTGATAAAGAACTCACATGGGAAATAAAATATATTCGTGAAGTTTTGATGTCGTTAGAAGAACATCTTTCCAACGAATGTTTCCTTTTATTCTGATGCATCATCGCCGTTCCCCATGAGAGATTTAAAAGCTTAATTCCCTTACGGGTATGTTAAAGATGATGCATGTATTAAATTGATAAATCCGGGTGTGATTTTTATACTTAGATGCTTCCGTAAACAATCTTTTTAGCTAAACGAAGTTCATGCCTTTATATCTTCTCTAGATTTATATACCATAAATACAGTATTTGGGAAAGTCTGGCTTTTAACGGATTTCTGCAGTAAAGCCATTATTTTTATAGGCATATTTTTCTGCAATTGCTTAGAGAATCAGTTCGAGATAATTTTTCATTGTACTTATCTCGATCAAAATTTTACCTCATTCAAAGTGAAATATATAAGTGCAGTTTTATGTGATACCGCCAGGATATGAACTTATTATTATTTTCCTCTGATGTGAGTCATGTTTTAACTCTTTTTATGCATTTAATTTGTAGCTTAACGAAAAATTATCCCCGTTTTTTTTCTAAAAACAGCCTGCTAATAATTTCTGAAAGGAGCATCAGCGGCCGAGCGGTAAAACC
>KK115397.1:23616-35643 GCA_000611955.2 Stegodyphus mimosarum | reverse complement strand
AAGCAGTAAAACTGGTAGTTCTGTTAGGGTTGGGAGTCTTGGCGAACTGGCTGGCTGTGTGGGCGTTTTCGGGATTTTTTGTTAACGTTGATAAAAGCCAATTTCCCTTAAAACGTCCTCCACGGGACAGCCCTCTCTTTCCGTGTAGCCTAAATAGTGGAGCACATAATAAATAAATAAAGGATTTCTGGTAAAATCATTCGATTGATTACGATTTTGTATTCCACAGCGAAACCACGCTGCCTCAGGAAACTGGGATTTGCGTTTCATGTGTTGTTATTCTTTAGGTGGAGATCTTCTTTCTCCGTCAATTTTCTGACGCTTCTCTCTTTGACTGTTTTGCAATTACTTTAAGGTGAAAGTTTATTTCTACTAATAGTACACTAAGGAGAAGGGACTCCCAGACCTAATATGCCTTAACATATTTATAATGCCCAACCTCTCAAGACAATTCAAGGGGGCATATCCCCTTTGGTCAATCGAAGAGGACAAAAATGCAGAGAGTCTGAGAATAAGTCTGAGAACGCAAGAACTGGACCCCTGTCCTGGGAACCTCTAGGGCCTGCCTCTCAGGGTGAGTGTGTCCAAATTCCTGAGACCCCTTCAAAGGCGGCGCAGACCCCACAGTCCCTGCCCGGCTTTATACAAAGCATGGGACAAGGAAGAAACTCTAGAGAATAAGTGACAGAGGTTTGTGGCGACCGGCAAGCAATCACTAATAAAGAGAACATATTACGCCGTAGTCTGTTTGCCAGTGTTGACCAAGGGGAGCCAAACCACCAAGGATAACCTTCGATATCATACCATGTAATAACCCCGCAACCAAGGAGCAGACAAGACAGTACCAGTACTGTCCCTGCCGAGCCTGAACCACCATTCAATAAATAACGTTCTGGTCCCTGTGAAGTTTGATTATATACCTCAGAAGTCGAGTACGTCTACGTACAGGCCTTAACCAGAAGGCCGGTAGTGACACCCCAGTCGGAGATTTGTTAAGTTTTCAATCCAGATATGAATCGGTTCGTTGAATAACCCGGCAGTAAGAAATTTTACAAAAACCATTGAAAATTTTGAAATTAAGGTGGATAGTTGAAAATAAACATTTCACATGTATTTTAATATGAAAGCATTTTAATGCGTGCATAATAGGTTAGAATCATCCCAAAAGGTATCACATTAATAACATCTCTCTATTTGAAAGAACATATAAAGTACTTGCAGGCATATTTATATTCTAAAACAAATGCGGTTAGTTTTAAGATTTTTCAAATTTTTCCTTTTTCAAGAAAAGAAAATTTTCTTTGTATTTCTTGATATTTCTAGAGGAATTCATTAATAAAATAATATTCAATTACATTAAAATTACTTTTATTGCAGATGAATGTTTAAATAATAAGGCATCGGTTTTTTAATACTCACTTTGATCTCCGTGTTTAGTCATGAAAAGTACTGTTATGTCTTGTATATCTCTTTAAATAAAACTGGCAATGAGAGCGACTGTAGTAAAAAATTAAGCTTTTATTATATAAGCATCGACCGATATGAAAGAAATAAGAACTGAAAATTTAGAATGATTCAGGAATTTACTTACATGCAGGAAGCAGCTTAGAGGTTTCCTACAATTAATAAAACCCGAAGTATTTGTAAAATTGATCTGGCACATACAAATCTCAAACTATGACTTCGCTTGAATCTTCACCTTAAAAGAGCTCTTCAACCTAGTGCATTTCCCCCTTACGTTAGCGCATGGCCATTGGTTTCGCTAGTTGTTAAAAGCATAATAATCATTATTTTAAAGCGACTTCTTTCTCCTTTGTTTAACATCAATTTTTAGCTATTGATGCTCGTGTAGTAAAATTTCAGAATTGACAAAAGAATTTATTGACAAAGATATATAAATATCGTAATTATAATTATTTGGGAACTACTAGAATTATTCTAGTGTAATTTTGTTTCTTTATTATTTGATTTAATAGGGTTTTTTTATTTCACTAAATTCGTAATTGGAAATCAGTGCTTCAGTGTTTTTGTTTGGTTAATTTCTAACTGACAATTGTGACAAAAAGAAATATTTTATGTATGAAGGAAATCAGGAGAGCTGGCAAATATTTACTGTGCTATTTTCGAGTTATTTCGAAGTCATAGCTTGTTCGAGAACATTCTTTTGTCTTATCTTGCTTGGAGGACCTCAGTACATGTTCTCCTTCATTAAAGGTTAAAGGTTAAGGTTAGGTTACGCTGGAAGGTCAACGAGTTTGTCGTTGGCTGTGTCCACATTTGGCTTTCGAGCTTACTGGCTGCACTTGCACAAAGGGTTGTTTTCGACTGGTTTGGCGGAAAATTGGTTTTTAGTCGATTTGGGGCTACGAACTTCTGAGAATTTAGTATCCTGGTGGTTTTCCGTTATAGCGCGAAAAATTCTGTGATCTCGTCACTTTTTGCTTGTTCCCAGCTAGGAGAGTTTAGTATGCCCTCTGCGCTGATTGTTAGGGAAGTTCGAGTGCTAAGACGGCAGTACACTTTGAAATATGCCGTATATTATACAACAAAGTTTTCGCTTCTTTTGGAGAACTTCTATCTTAGTTAGCATTACCTACAGTTAGCAGTTATTTTCTTCAATTAGCCATATGAATTTTCTCCTTTGGAATTTTGTGCTGATTTTCGAGAGGAGCAGTGATCTAATTTAAGAAATTACTTGATCCATACTTAGATATAGTTAGATAACGAACTCGACGTCTGATCCGGTTTATTCAACTCGAGATGAGCATAAGTCACTATCTGCCAATGTCTGTCTGTCGTGATGGTGTAAATCAGAGTTTCTTAAACTGTGGGTCCCGGGACCTGTAGCAGGGGGTCGCCAAAAGTTTTAGCAGTTTTGATATTTCTTTAACTTATTATAATGATTTTACAATTACCAAATATTTTTACACAATGTATCTGAAAATAGATAAAGATAAGACAATACACACAAAGAAAAAATGATTCGACGCATTCGTTTTATAATATAAACGTTCATGTTACTTGCTTTGCACGTGACGCTGTCATTTCGTCTGTTACTTATTTAAAATTTTCACATTTTTCTATGTCTTAAAATCAGAAATTAAAGCTAATGATCTAAAACTGCAATAGTAGGTATATTACTATACAAGTGAAAAAACTGACAGTTTCATATCGCATTTGCTCAATGCTTAATGGAGTCCCACAAAATTTTCGTAAATATTATGGGGTCCTGGGGTCGCGAAAAAAATTTCAGTGAGGGAAAGGGGTCTCAACTAAAAAACGTTTAAGAAGCCCTGTGTAAATTATGTTTGTCTTTCATGGACCAACTCAGCTTCATCGTTTAACTACACTGGTGTGCAAAAATTAAGGACGAGACGGTTTTTTCAATATAACTTTGTACAAAACCTTTCCAAATCAACACATTTAATACCGTAAGATCCCCAATACGTAAGGACATGAGTAATGTAAGCAACACTTACTAAAAGAGAAATCAGAGGGATAAAAAGAAGCTTTATTGAAAAAGTAGCATGGAGCGCAATGCGGCTGAAGGCCGAAACATCCCTGTGATGGGTGTCCAGCAAGAAACATCCGGTCTTTAATACGGGATATGATCTCCCTTGACTTCTAGGCAGGTTTCACATCATTTGTGCATGCTGGATATGTGGTTGTTAATGAGCTGTTGACACACTGCTGCTTGTTCCTCTTGTAGCACCAATCGCAGTTTCGGAATCGTTACTGGCGATAAGTTACGTGCTGCCACGGGTCTCCCTAGTAAGTTCCGTACATGCTTGACGGGATTTAGATCCAGAGACTTCGCCGACCAATCCAAGTGTTCAGTATCTTCACTTTCCAACAGCTCTTCGACAGTAACTGTGCGATGAGGTGGAGCGTTGTCGTCCATGAAGAGGAACTGAGGACCCATAGCCCTTGTGAAAAGACGCATGTAAGGAAGAAGAACCTCGTTACAATAGCAGTCCCAGGTGACGAACCTCCTTGGGACATATGAAGGTCGGTACGGCTACCAAGCATTATGTCTGCTCGAACGAGAACTCCGCAACCTGCAAAACAGTCCTTTTTGATGATGTTGAAGGGGTTATTGCGTGTTCCCCGCTCTGTCCAGATGTGTATGTGTTTAGAATCGCAACTCAGACTAAATCTGCTCTCATCTGTAAAGAGTACTCGTCCCCATTCATTGTCTCTCCAATTCCGGTGTTCCCGGCACCACAGTGAACGTCTTCTCCGATGCGCAGGCGTTTGAGGTAGATACCGTACAGGGCGTCGTGCAAACAGACCACCACCGTGCAGTCTTCTGGCCACGGTAAAACGCGATATCGGTCGTCCAGTTGCCTGTGTCGTGTGTCTAGCGATTTCTCCCGCTGTCTGCCGCCTGTTTCTTCTGACCTGTAAGGCAATATACCGGTCATCTGCGGGTGTGGTTCCTCGTGGACGACCACTACTAAACCCCCGGATAGCTGTTCCTGTAGTTTGAAATTGTCTCCAAAGTCGTGAAACGATGCTGTGAGCAATTCCGAACTCTGCAACCCAACTTGTCACACTGCGGCCTTCCTCCAACTTCCCAATGATTCGACCTCGGGTAAAAGCATCCAGATGTCGTCTAACAGATTGATTATTCGCCATTTCTCGCTGAGGCAGCAACTCGGTGTGATTTTAACTGCTATACGGCGTGCAATCTCTTTTCCACAAATACTGATCTTACACCGACAACATGCTTTATACTACTCAGACACTCCCCCATTACGTCTACCTGCATATCTGCGCATGTGCTACCGTACGTCACCTTACTTAATCTCCTGATTGGTCTTTCTGTCCGCTCTGCCTCTTCGTTCAGCTGATATGCTAATTTTTCGACTTCGTCCTTAATTTTTGCACACCAGTGTATATGCAAGCGGTATCCACGAGCTTAATCGATTGAAGTCTGGTTCTACAGTTTCCGAAGTCCGTAATTCTTTCGAATGCGGTGCCTAGTTTACTTTCCCGGTAATGGGCCTGACTCAACTTCTTCATTGAGCTTTTTCCTGCGTTCGAAGCCAAGCAGAGAAAAGATACGGATGTCAAGAAGTTTCTCTCAAGATAAGTTCATCGTGTTATTATTTTCCTGTTTATTCTAGAATCCTCTAACGGATAGAAATTTGATGGCCTGTAGTTTTACTTGCGAGTCCTCCTGATTCCAGAAATAATATAAGTAAGTTTGCTTAAGAAATAATTTGAATTAATCTTACTATGTTAAGGAAAATGCTTCTTTCGCCTGTGTGGCTGAGGATCAAAATTTACTCTTGAAAGAATAATTTAAATATCTTCTCTTTTGTTCAAAAATATGAAAGGATATTCTGTAGTAGTTCTTAGAGTTAACCAGGTACATAACTTTATAATTATTTATTAGGGTGCCTATTTATTTATGAAATATTGCCTAATTAAATACTTCTGTGTAAGAAAATAGAGTAAATAACCTTTAAACGTACTAATAAAATAGAAATAAGAAGAGCTGAATCGAGTCTGTCAATTGTTTATTTTATTCTAACTTATTACATTATATGTTCTGTTGAATGGTTATTTGATATATATTCTAATATGTTTGTTACCGACATATTTCAGTATGGTTAACTTAAGTTTTGAGAATTTTGATTTAATGAGTGTATGGTCATTCAACCGGCACGAACCCGGTATTCTAAATCACAACGCAACAACCACATACTCGGTTGAATTTAGGTTGTGAGCAAGGTAAATTCAATTATTTATTGGCTTAATAATTGTAGTGCTTTCTGAATGGTACTTCTTCTTAGTACAATACGGTTTCCAATGGTGCCTTTATTGTTTAAGTTACGTAACCAAATTCTTGAGTGATTATTTAACATTAATGGCACCTTGAAAGTTCTAATTAATTAATTGGCTCCAGAAGAAGTTATATTTAACCATGGTACTGTTCAAAGTTGAAAATATCGCATTTGGTACTGTGAGGGTTTAAAAATATTACATTGATGCCGCGAAAGCGGTAGTGAGCATTGGTGCCGTGACTGGCATGTGAAAGCTCTATATTAAAAATATTACGTTGGTACCGTAAAAATGGTACTGAAGAGTTTAAGAAGTCTTAAGCATCCCAATTTAACTTAATTTAACTTAACAATCCCAATTTAACTTAACAATTTAAATCCCAAGCTTAACACCCGTTAAACTCAATATGAGCTAAATGCTCTTATGTTTTACGTCTGCGGTTAATAACAATTTTCTTCTCTGGCAGTTAAATAAGCATTTGATGTGCCTCGATTAAGTGGGAGGTACAAATACAGAGCGAAAAAAGAAGGGAATTGAGTTAGAAATGCCATTTTCGTTGAAATGCCATTTTAGTGATTTCGAGTACCATTCAGCGCATAGTTATAACTTCTTTTCAATATGAGCCTATTACAGATAGCATTATTCGACATTATGTCAGATTACAGAAGTTAGACAAACGTCACAATTTCTCTCTAGTAGCAGATTCCTTCGCAGTCATTACGTGCATTTTGTTACCCAAGTGGCAACAGATGGTTCTAGAGGCGGTGAAAAGGGATCTCGGAATGTTGCTAGGAGATCTCTCCTGAAGCGGCTATTAAGGAGGATGGAAGCATGGGCGCAGACAAGGTAGCCTCCCCTCCTCTCTCATGCGTTCTACAGGCGGCACTCCACTAGTCATTAGTGGCACGTCACTCACCCCTCCCTCACAACTCCCTTTTCAATCTCCCCATGGCGTTGTTTATTTTATTTGCCTCTTTTTTGTCCCTTCCTTTCTGTTATAATACGGGCTCAGCATTGCATCCCTTTTTGACTGCACCTCTTCGGCTATCGGCATAAGGGATTGCCAATCGATGATGTAAATGTAATATCGGTCTTAGAGCCGTTTCTGACAGTGTCGAGTGGTAGAGATTTCCTCGCGAAAGTATGAATATTCAATGAGAACCTAATTGAATTTTGGTTAAAAGCAAAGTAGTATGTTACTTTTCGTATAAGATATTGTCTGATTAGATCTGCCGGGGATTTAGAAAGGAATTATAAGACCCGCTCTTAAATCGTTCCCAATATTTGAGCATAGAAATTGGAATAATAGTTAGTTGCACCACAGAAAAATAAACTTATTCACAATTTGAAAACTTAAGTAAGAAGTAATATTTTGATTAACTTTTGATTTTTATCAACGCCTTCAAAAATAGTTTGTTTAGCATGAAAAGAAGCTATCAGTAATATGTAATGAATATGGTTATTACATATTAGTAATAGTTTCGTTTCTCGTTAAACAGTGCATTGCTTCATTAGCTGGGTACGTGGATTTTGTTATTATCTGAATTTAGATTTAATTTTTTCGTTTGCTTTTATTTGAGATACATATGCTATATTTATTTGAGATACATATGTTATGTTCGTTTGCTTTTACTTGAGATACATATGAAGTGAAGAAAACATATGTTACATATAATTTTAAATAACAGCGAAAACATTATGGAAAGCTTAAATTTTTAATAATATTTTTACCAGATAGAGGCATAAAAATATGAATAAGAATATACAGGTTTGTTTTGATATGTACCGACATATTCAGTTAGAAACGTGCATTCAAGTTTTCACAGGTTTCGCGATTTCATCGGTTTACATGCCATCGTTTTATATTACCTTTCGTTCTTTATCAATAAAATTAACACAGATCTTTTAAGATAAATGCGTTTTACAGAAAGAGCAGGTAAGAAAAATTTATAATTTCTAGGAAATATGTGATTTTCAAAGTTTTCACAGTATTCATAATGCGCGTCAGGTAAAATTTGCAAGTTTGAGGGCATGAATGTTTTCAGTTTTCAAAACTGCTATTTGAGGAACTGTGTCCAAACTACAACAAATTTCCAAAAAACCTTACTAATTAGAAAGAAAACCATACACTTAAGAACAGCAGTTTTAAGAACTGTGTCATGAGCATTAACAATTTATCATACCTTGCATAAAGCAGCGTTATATAGTGCTCAAGCGACAAATCCCTTTTTCATGCGAACATGACGCAGTTGAAGATGGTTCTTTGCGATTAGTACAATTAATGATTAAGTATATTTGGTATAGTGGTATAGTGGTTAGCGTCGCTGACTGCTGTGCCGAAGGGCTCGGGTTCGAATCCCGGAGGAGGCATGGATGTTTGTAAATGTATAGTGTCGGTGCGGCATGGCGGCGCTTTAAATATGCGACGAGCCGAAAGTTCAATTATGTGGTTTGATGGAAGGGGAGAGGGGTGGTGCGATTTTAGCAACTTGACTGGTTTAGAATAATGAAACTTGTATAAATTCTGGATATATGCTTTCATTTTATTTTAAAACTGATAGTTATACATTGTAAGAAAATTGTTGATTGTTAAATAATTTGAAATCAGAGGAAATATGCTATAACTGTTAATAGAAACATTTTGAGATTTAATATGTTATATGTTCTTTAACAGGAGAAATGTTCTGAAATTTAATCACGTTCGAAATTAGAGATTTACCTTTTATGAATAATAGTTTATAAACTTAAATATTCATAAATTTAAAATATGATATTTCTTTTCCTAATTCATATGATTTGTTAATATATGGACATATGTTAATATATATTCATATGATTTGTTAATATTCACATATTTGTTAATATATGAAATTTTATTATTGTTGTACGTTTAAACAAAACTTGCTATTTGAACTATGTTCAAAGAAGAGAATATATGCTAGTCTCAACTTCTTTGGTAGCATATAATGCTGAACTCTAGAAACTCTGCAGAGGAATAATCCTCTTGCCTTAAACTGCAGACAGATAAACTCAGAAGAAGCGTGTAAGTAGCCCTTTTATTCGAACACAAAATTAACAAAGACCCAGCTTGAGTTTACCCAACCCAAGCGCTGCTGGCTTAACATAAATACGTAACGTTGAACAAATTCAAATGCGGTAGAGTAGCCTAACGGGTCACAGAATAGTTTAATGCGCAAATAAGGCTCTGGTTTGTAGAAAGTCGGCGGGACAAGCCAAATAGCTACTCAACGCCGCAGAATCAAATTGCTAATAATCACGGCACATCGTAGACTGGAATGGGCAGACACTCTCTAACACTAACTTCCGAAAGACTTGCTTAAATAGCCCTTCTTTCTATTTTACATTTACATTTTGGCAGGAAAAGCGTAGGTGAAAAGAGAGTGAAAGGAAAGCTTAAGACTTAAAATTAACTCTTAGTTAAAAATAAAAAGATAAACCTCACAATGCGTTTCTCCTCACTCTTTATAAATATTAAAATGGTACTTGTACGAAATCTAATGAAGCCTTAAAACCCTCGAAAAAGCCTTAAAACTTTTCTCTGTGCTGCATATTCTGAAAATATTCTTCAGTTGAATTTCCGTTAAGTAAATAAAAGGAACTTAATATTAGATACCTATTGCTGGTTTAACATTTCTATTTGGCAATAAATAAATAGCGGATAAAAATATTTTTTCAATGCGACTGAAGTTTAAAAATAGCAGATGTGTTTTATGATAATTCAAATGCCTATGAAGTATGCTGCAATATGTTTGTCAGCAAAAAATTCTTATTCAATCTTCCAGTTCTTTAGAAGTGTAAAATCTTTATTTAAAACTGCTAAACATTTTTGCCATCTCTTTTTACTATCAGAGCTATTTTAGATATGAAGAAGCAGATTTGGCGCTTCCAGCATGGTTTTATGAGTTACCGAGTGAAAAAATAAGGATTCGAACAAAAGTTTAAGTACCGACACCTTTAATGTGCTGAAACAATAAACACCTTATTATTATGAAAACCAAGTGAACATGCAACGAATACTTTGCTTTGTCATAGTTTGGTCTAAAACACACAGTTTTTTCAATTTTTACTTCCTTGTATGAAGTAAAGGAAGTACTGTAATCGCGAAAATCTTCGAATATCATATTTCAACGAAAATATTCATTTTGACCGCTCTCGAATCCATTTTAACAATGTTTTCTGAGTGACATCTGTAAGTACAGACAGAATAAAGAACTCTTTTTTCCTCAAGGGATTGTAAAGTTTATTTAAAATGGGTTCAGAAGAGATTTTTTCGTGGCGTCTGCATGTACATACGCATGTATATAAGCCGTAGAACCTCGAAACTTTTATACGGAAGAGAGATGTAACATGTAGTTGTGTACCTCCCTTTTTGGATGCAATCGGCAACCCCTATCGTAAAAGCTATTAAATTAATTTGTGTTTGATTACATGGAGATTTTATTGTTTGATTATTTTACGCAAGTTCAAAATTATTGTTTTAGCTAAATTATATTTCAATAAACATAGTTTGTGCAATTTTTTTAGAAAATAAAATTTTTTTGGTTTATGTTGGCACGTTAAAATTATGGGGGCTGGTTTTCTTAGGTAGCATAATTAGGCCAGAACTCTAGAAGGCAAATGATAAATTTTCACTGTGTCTTGTAAGTACCATAGAGACAGGGAAAATGTGTAAAGGGCCCTTTACTCACTTTTATTTAACTTGAATAAACTCAGTCGGCACCAACTCGTGCTTACAGAAGCCAACAGCTTGGGCTTTAATGAACTTCATTTGAACTAAAGAGATTAAGTACAGCCTAACCTCTTCACAGTATAACTAGCGCCCAAGCTGGCTCTCACCGAAGTCGGCGTAAACAAGCCTAATGGCAAGAATTAGTCAAAGTCGCATAATATTAATCGCTAGAGATATCAAAGTTGGCGACGCGGCCTTCAAGCAGGCAGAACACGCTCTCATTTTACTTTCTGAAACCTTTTTTTAAATACTCTCTATTTTCTATTTCATTTGAATATCGAGAGAGCTAAGAATTTACATTTTGCCATGAAAACGGAAAATAAGTTGATAGGATAGCACATTAACATAAAATAACTTGTTAAAAACATATATCCCACTTTATAAAATAATAACGAGTTTACATCTTTAGTGTTAGATTTCAAATAAATGTTATTAATTCTATTGTTTTATTTTAGTAAATGTACTAATGTGTTAAGAAACTGAAAAATAATTTTATTTTTAATTTTCTCAAAAAAAAATGCATATTTTGGTTCACAATGTATTTTTTTCAAACGAAATTCTTTTGATTTTATATTACACCCAAAAGGAAGTTTTTATAACGTTTTGCGTGTTTCATTTAGTTATTAATTATGTTCTTCGCACTTGAATCACATAAAATTCAATTCAACAGTAATATCACAAAATACTTAAAAACAGCATATCTTTATACTTTCCGATAGGCAATCTCAGGACGCGCTGGAGACATTCTTTTTCTGTACAGTGTTGCTATTGTCCGATGTGAAATAAATAATAAAACAAATTTGAAATTCAAAATTCGGATGTCCAGGCGCCCACGTTCGGTAGGTATCGTTATTAGGATTACGTTATTCAAAATTTGATGGCTCCAGGTACCGTTGTTTTTTACAATGCGAGAAACATGCTTACATTCATGCACATTCTCCTTTATTTAGTTTCTTTTAAAATAATGCAGGGCGATAATTTAGTGGCAACAATTTGAAAAGTGACTCAGCTTTTTACAGTGATTCAACACAAAATCTCGTTTCGAGACTAATAGTTTGAGCTAAAGCTCCTTAGGGAACGTATAAGTATAAAATATGATAAACGGAAAAAAACAATAATATTTGTCCTGCAAAAAAATTCATCACAATTAATCGTATAATTTTTTAATACCAGATGGACTTGTGGTGCCACTTATTTTAAATATTCAAAGTGTTCAAACTTTGAAAAACCACATGAGATTATTATGCAACATAGCATATCATGTCTACCAATAACATTTGGATCCCACGTAATGTGTTTTATTTATGACGAATTTTTAGTGTTTCAAGGCATGCTTTAAATGCATGTTATATTTACTATACATGAAAACAGTTCTTAATAATATATTGACAGCCACGTAAAGGAGCACTTTTCATAACTTTTCGGCTGTCTGGTTCCATTTGTGAGAAAACATTTGAGTGTTTTGGTATTTACTTATAATTCCTGCT
>KK115397.1:2205-23592 GCA_000611955.2 Stegodyphus mimosarum | reverse complement strand
GCTGAAATGTTTGCATTAGAATGTTCTATACACTTTAATAGGAACTGCATCGATGTTTTCAGTCTTATTAGGTAGCTTAAATTCCACTTTTTAATATGTTCACCAAAAGGTTTTGCCGTGCCGTGAAGTTTGCAGTATTTCAGCTTGTTTTTTGGAGAAGGATGCTATCGTATGTACAGAAGAAACAAATAAAGAAATATCATTCGGAATAGTGTAGTTCTTTTTGTAGCTCAAATGAAAGTTAAAACGTCTTGCGAATATTCGGCACAATATCACATTTTTAGCAAAGAATGTTTGAGAAAAAAGAAGAGTATCGTTTGTCAAAAATATAATTATGATTCATAAAATTAAGAGAGCAGCAACTTTGTGTTTGGCTTAGATTTGTTCAAGAGCTCAGTCGGTTGCAAGAGTAAACAAGTAGAGGTCGTTCTTCATCAGGAACAAAGAAATATGTAAGATTGGAAAGCAGCGGACCAAGTGGTTATATTTATACCCTACGGCAGTAAAGCGAAAGAGACGAAAGCTGTCGGCAAAAATAGTAAGGAAATTGAAAAATTAAGGTAATAGAATTTCGAAAGCGTTAGGAAGAACTGGATTGGATTGTATTTAGAATTTTGATGACACAAACCACCAGATTTGCCAGATTACTTAAACTCTAGCCTTGTTACTGTCTCTTATCAAAAGTGTCAACGATCTTAGGTAATTCAATCTATTTAAATAATGAACTAGTCATTTTATGGCCGATATCAGGAAAGGTTTTTGAGATTTATAAGAAAGTTAATTACAAATTTCTTGATTTCTCAATTTGTAATTCTAAGTTAAGACAAATAGCGTCATTTATCTGTTTTCTTCTAAAAGTTCTAATCAAGGCCAAGCTTGCCTATACAAAACTTCAACGAACTGAAATGTATATTCCAAAAAACACTTTTATTTCAAGTAATTCTTACATGTCGAACACTAAAAACGTAGTTACAAAACATTGCATAGCTATATAAAAACAAACGATCAGAAAACTTACAGCCAACGTTTTAATAACTTTTGAAATCTGAAGTCTTGTTGCCAAAGTTAATACAAAGAAAACAGTTAATGACAATGAGAAAAGGACAAAAGATTTCCCACCAGGCGCCATCTGGTGAGAACATAAAAGGCACTCCGCCTGATAAGCATTTTACGCCATTGCAAATATAAGAATATTATGCACATACGTATTTTAATATACAAATATAACCAAAATTTTATTTGTCTTTCAAAGCCACTATTCTGCTTGGGAAAGTACCCAAGTCTGATGAATATTCTGTTCTTCCTAATAGTTTCATGCGTCTCTGATGACAGATAAACGAAGTTGAATTCGTAAGTATTAAGTATTCCACTACTTTGTAAGTTCTGCTTCAGTTGTTTCTCCTTAGTAGAATCGCAAGGTCTGTTACCAGCTAGAAAAATATGTTATTACTTAAACATTTCCTTAGACTTTTCCAGGGTATTAGCAAGAAGGTACCTTTTCAGTAAATATAGTGAAAACGTTTAAATAAAGTCACATTTGGAGTCTCTTCGAACGACAATTTAAGGATCCTATCAGATTTTACAAAAATTGGCTACCCAAGCCAAAAAATGCATAAAATCAAATTTCTCTTGTGTCAAAGAGATTTGTGTTTTAAATTTTAGCAAATGAAATACTTTCATGTTTGAAAACTTCTGCTTTCCACTTTAAAATTTTGGTATTAGCAGAATAAATGAGGAATTCGTTTTAGTTCCTAAGTCGCTGAAATGCTCGTAAGAAATTTTCTATTTTTGGTGTTCGTTAATTGCTGCTTAAAGAGAAAAATCTGATGTAGACACCCATGACTTCCTTATAAGGGCCCAGTAAATTATACACATTGTTTTTGCTGCACTCCATTTAAACTTATTTCCTCGAATTTCATTAGAGGTATATTTCTCATTCAATTTATTCAGTTCTCTTTTCGCGGCAGAGCAAAAATACATCAAAACTCAAAACATCTTCATTACAAACTGTAAAATACAGAAAAGCATAAAACACCAAATACCATTAAGACAGTTAAAAAAAACAGTTTTTACAATTAAAATTAGAGTTTCTATGCAAAAGCAATCAATTCGGCCAGAAGGGAAGAAGGCAGATTTTTCGGTGCACAAAAGTGCAAGTTTATGTTTGGTTCCACGCAGCAAAATGAGAGAAGGTGCAGAAATTGACTTATTTCATTATTCTACTGAGTTTCAAACGTAAACAAATGGCGGTTCGTTAGCCTTAACTCGCCACTTAAATATTTAAATTGTTCATAATTCTACAACAATTGCATACATATTGATCAAAACCATAAAAACCTTAACCAGAACATAAAAACTGTATAATTCAATCATTTTTAAAGCAAAAAATGCACAATTTACCAGCATATACGAAGAAAGAACCTAAGCTCACCGATTCAGGTAACAGAGTGAGAATATATATTGAGAGATGTTTATACACGATTGGTGCAGCTAATTGCAACAAAAAAAGGAGGTGCACAGCTACATGTTATAGCAGTCTCACATGCTAAATTTCAACGATGTACAGACGATAAAAAAACTCTTCTGAATCCAAAAACGTCCTTTATTTTATCCATAGGTACAGATGTCATGCAAAAATATCCTTCAAATGGTTTCGAGAGAGGTTGAAATGGATGTTTTTTTTTAAATACGATACCCGAAACTTTTCGCGATTACAATACATCCTTTACTTCATACAAGGAAGTAAAAACAGAAAGACTGTGTCTTTTAGACAAAATTCTGACTCAGCAAAGTATTCGTTGCATGTTCACTTCGTCTTTATAATAAGAAGGTGGTTGTTATTTCAGCACATTAAAGAGATGCCGGTACTTAAACTTTTGTTAGAATCCTTATTTTTTCATCCTTATTTTTTTTATCATACAACGATGCTGAAAGCGCCAAATCTGCTTCTTCATATCTAAAATAGTTCTGATAACAGCATATTCTTGAATACCGGAACGAGCTAATTGCTTTTAGTGACTGAGAGTTCCAAACAAGAATCGAAGACATCTTAGAATCGAACTTGCAAGAAGTATCGAAGAAGTACTTTCTTTTCGACAATTCTCGCTCAAATAGTAAAGACTTTATGTCATCATTTTTCAGCTTCATGGCAAGTAGAAAATGTAAACTTCCAACAGATGCGTGCTTGAAACAACCAGTAACTGTTTTCATAAATCTTGTACATTCTAACAAAGTATTTTCAACCAGAGGAAAATATTATAGTTTCAGAGGAAGAAAATGCGATCAGGCTTTTGTTTAGCTGTTAAGTATTTAGTTTTAATTAAAGAATATTAAAAAAAATCTTTATTTAAGTTTTGCTATTTATCAACATCATCTATACTTTTTGCTACTTAATTTATGAAACACGTTAAAAATAATCTAAATCTGTATAAATATATATTTTTCGAGTTTTAGAGAACAGGAGAAAGTGATCTTATAACAATGGTGAAAGGGGTTCCCAAGAGAATATTTACTTATTTATCATTAAATTTTTTATAAAAGTTACTAGCCGCTGCGCGGCCAGCCTTCGTCTGGCTTTTAAGTGCACCAGAAAAATGCTTAAAGAGAACACCAAACATTAAATTTGAAAACTGCACAGAATTTTACTCTGCAGAACAATTTTATCGAAAAAGAAACAAACAACAACGGAAAAAAATTCAGTTAAAAATGCATTACATATAAAAAGCATACAACGAAATAAGCAATATCCCTTAATACAAATATCACATCAAATATTTATTAGGATATTACAAATATCCTAATAAATAAATTAACCAACTTCCCTTTGTAAAATCTTAAGAACTCAAATGGTATAAACAGATTAAGAACTTAAACAGATTAAAAAATATCATGCAAAACTTTTTTATAATTAAAATTATATATAATTAAAACATAATATTACAATGAAATAAGCAATATCCCTTGATACAAATGTTAATTATCCTAATAAAGTAATTAAACAATTTACCGTTGCAAAAAGAAACAACTTTTTAATTACTTAAACTTTTCAGTCTCTTAAAAACAGTAACATAAGAAATACGACGAAAAATTGTTGCCAAACCGAAATTTTTAAAAGAATAAAACTATTCAAAATGATGCAATTTTATCAAAAATCTCTCAACAACAATAAGAAAGGAAAATTGTTGCCAAAACTACATTTTAAAATATCTGAGATGTGAGAAGTGTATTCGGAAGCTTCATTTAAAAAATTTTTAAAAAATACAAAATATTATTATTTTTCCAAAATTCCTTTTTTAAAAGGAATAGAAAGGATTAAAGTTCAACGTGTCCAAAAATCAAAGGAAAATAAACAGCAGATTTTTAAAATAAGTTTTTTAAAAAAAATTCCTCTGAAAAGGTGTTAAGCTCACCTTCCTAAATAAATTCGTATTTAATCGATTGAGTGAAATACGAAATTTATTTTAAGTTCGTAAAATAGCTAAGTGTCTACGCTTCACGAAGATGTAAAAATGAAATGTATAGAGTGAAATCTCGCTTTGCTGTAGCCCATTATGTCTCAAAATGACGCGATTTGGTCACAAAACATTAAATAAAAAACATTCTAATTCGAATTTCGAAAAAATCGCTTCGAGGTGCTCTGGCTCTTGTGTAGATACACCTATGTACCAAATTTCGTGGCCTGGGTCTATTACCTTACTCGCAATACGAACGAAAGACACACACACACACACACACATACACACAGACTCTTTGTTTTATTATATGTAGAGATGATGTCTGTTTTTTTCTGTACTCTTAAAATCCACAAGTGTTCTCATATTTATTTGTCTTGGCATATTCGTAACTCTTTTACAAAGAGTCTTCTTGTAAAAGTTTAGTCACGATTATGAAAAGAAATTTTTGTCTGGTATTAATATTAGGTGTTTTTACTAAAATCACTGAAGATATCTGCCAGCATTCATTAACTTATAAGAAACTAAAAAAGGATTTAAAGCTTTTATTTGTGCATTCAGTTTCAATTTTTTTATATTTTTAATACCATTAAGTTTTTAAGAGAATATCTGGGTTTATATTCTCCTTATCTAATAGCTTTCAGCCAAGTGTAACTTCAAAGTATCAATCAGATCTTTTTTCATCAAATCTCCGTTTCGTTAAATTGTAATTAAAACTTGATATCAGTCATGTAATTAAGTTTGTTTTAAAAAAATGTCTTCTTTTTACTTACACTACTACTCTTTTTTTATCACTAACTTTTATCAAAATTATTTTTATTTTTACTACTTTAATAATAATTTGATTGATTTATATCAGTTCCTTTGTTCAGAATACTCCCATTTCTCCTGTCTTCTAAATAGTTTTTTCGTTAAAATGTAATACTTTTATCTATTTTTTTCCATCAAGCCTGCATGCTTAATCTTTTCGGAACAGTGAAGGCTAGCCTTCGGGTTATTGCAGCTTCTTTATTCTTTTGCCATAAATAAAAAAAAAATTAAAAAGTTATTTTAATACTAAATGCCTTTTAATAATATGTGGTACTTAAGACGAAAATGATAAGGAAATAGTTTATATAAAGAACTCAGAAACTAAAGTCTCCAAGATAAGTTATTTTCCATTTCTTTTTATCATCATGAAAACAGCATCTGAGTATTTCAATTTGATTTATTTTGAAGCTGAGAACGTCCTCATACTACTGAAGCTACATATCTTAATTCTTCACCTCATTTTACCAGAACCCATTTTAATTTTTCAGTCTCGAAAACAAATGCAGTCATTACGAGGGTAATATACCTTTTAAATTCCTAAGATTTTAAATAGTAAAGCTGAGTTGGAGGACTTGAGTTTGACAAAAGTCATGTGAGCTCTCTAAATAAGGGAAGAGATGTCTTTATGGAGGACTTTTTAAAGTAAACTGACCCATATTAACGTTGCACAGAGAAAATCCTACGAAGGCCAACCCTGCAGTCCGCACGTTTGCGGAGTTCGAACCGCAGTCGAACTACCAGAACTTAGAGGCCTTATTTACTCGACGACAGGTGGGCCTAAATAATAATTTTTAGTAACGTCATCTTAAAATATTATTTTAACCAATACAAAAGATTTATTGATGCAATGTGTACCAAACAGAAAATTCAAAATTCATTCTGTGGATTTCATTTTCCATGTTAATGTCATTTTTAAATACCTTTCGTGGAAAGTACGTTTTGTGATTTTATGCAAAAGTGACATTTTTATCTAAATTGTATACATAAAATAAATTGTTTTCTGCTCAGAAAAATAGCATTGTTTAACTTTCTGTCACTTTTAAAGCAGTGAATCAATAACTCATACACGAAACAAAAAAAAAGGCACGGTGAAAATTAGTAGTATTTTACTTTCAACTCAAGAATATTTGGGAAAAAGAAAATAATTCTCAAGAGAAAAGAATTAAATGAAAGTTCATAGTCATAAATCCCCAGTTCCTGAAATGCTCTTTTGGTGTATTTTCAGGTCGGGAAATATAAATGGTCCGCCATAAAAATATTTCATCACAGAATGGCGAAAATTGTTTTTGCAGTGTACTTTCCATTATCATGGCCAATGCCGGGAAATTGGGTCAAGGATAACTGAACACACGAATAATCCAAACTATCACTTTCCATGTATATTTTTATGTGTTTATTTCTTTAAAAAAATCAGCAATTTTACTTTGTTTTTTAACACATTTAAATATTTGTCAAATTTTATTGCCTGTTTTCCGAGTGGTATTTTACCACTGCATTTGAGTCCTCTTTTATTTCACAAACTCTAGTACAGTTTCAACAAAAATCATTGCTGTCTCGGTACTAATGTAATCGTCAATATCTTTTTCGCTCGTATTTTCATTATCACTCTCTCTCTCTATTCTGTTCTTGTGACATTTGAAACGATATCCTCTGTGTTCAAATCTTTAGAATATTGTAAGTTTTCGTTTTAATGTTAAAGCAGCTTTCTTGCGCTAAATACTTGCAGCGAGTTTTTTATTCATTTTTTAGTTTCTAAAATTTTAAATCAATTTTTAAAACCACAAGAATAAGTTTGAACGACATTTTATAAAATTGTATTTTTAGTAATTGATATTATAGGAAAGGGCTGCAAATTAAAAAATAAGGTAAGTGAAAAAGTAATTAATATTAGATCACGGCTAAAGCGCTGGACGGGTTGTAGCGCTAATTCATGCAACTGACTCTAAGAAACCACACTTTGGTAAAGCAAAACAGGAAAACCTTTATTTCCACTGTTAAATTCCTTCCTTCTCTTACAATGATATATGCCAGTTGACAGTATTGGTTAATGCAGTGAAGGTAATCCCGAAACAAAGTAACACATTACGAACTCAAGACGTTACAGCAAATAGAAGTACATGAATCATTTTAAACTAGTAGTAAACCTCGATTATCTAACGAATCGAATAAGCGAACGCGTCAAACTCGCTACGGTATAAAGAGTATGAGAATGAGAATAGAAGGAGACTGTTAGAATGTAGGAGCTGAAAAGACGAGATTAAATCTCCGTCGAGCCGAGAACCTAAATGTATTTTGTGGAAACAGTTTCAGGACACAGGCGCCATTCATCAATTTCCACAATGACGAATGAGGATCGTTATTTGGCACTTTCAGAGCGGCAACACAGGACTGCTACAGCTTCACAGCTCTCACGTGAGCTTATACTTTCCCTAAAGCCCAGTTTCAAGCTTTACGTTCGCCCGAAACTTCATGAAATAAAGCTGTATTCCAGAAGAACCGCTTTTGCGTCCCTCTCACAGCAACATGCAATAGAACGCTTTTAGCGTGATGCAGATAATATGCTCCTTTGACCAGACTTCAGTGGAGCACCGTGCTTTTTCCAGATGAGTCCAGATTCAGACCGGACACTCATTCTCGGCGTACCTGTATCTAGAGAGAGCTTGGAACGTAATACTATACCTCCCCTCACCAGGAAAAAAGGATCATTACTGTGGTGGTGGTGTAATGATTCGGGTAGGCATTATGTTGAACGGCACCCCCAAATGTATTTGACAAAAGCTCTCTGGCTATTATGAGTAACAGACAGGAAATCTTTTAGCCCTATTTTCGGCATTACAGAGCCGCAGTTGGTCCTGGCTTTCTGTTAATGGACGACAATGCCTGTCTGCTTAGCTCTCAGCTGGATGACGATTACCTGGAAAGGAAGGATATTTGAGCATGGATTGGCCCTCCAGATTTCCGACCTTAACCGTATAGAATACGTCTGGGATGCTTTTGGAAGGGCAATAGTTGCACACTGCATTGCTGTAGGAGTGGCATGGACTGCCTCAAGGACTTCTCAACTGTCTCCCGTCCAGTACAGAACCAGACCAGCTGATACTGGACTCCTTTTCAATTCTATGTCAGAACGTGAATATTGGACATCTCTGCATTATGAACTTTACAAATAATCATGCGTACGTGAAATAACGCTGGAATAGTTGAACTCTTTCTCTGTTGTAAATGTACATTCATACCAAATTTCATTAAAATCTGTGCATTAGATTTTTCAGAAATTCGATGTAATGTGCAAATGCTTTTAATTTTGCATTAGCATACACATAGTTTCTGAAATAATGAATCATTTACTAAATTAGTTAAGATAATATAAGCTATCACATGTTTGGAAACATACCACAAAATTTCTGTCACTATTATCATTCGACACATCTGCTATGGCAGAGAATTCTTTAAAAATATAACGTCTTTTTTCTTATATCAAATTCTGTATATGCTGTTGTACAGTACTCTTTCTTATTCTTTACCTTTCACTTTTTGTAGTTTTTTTTTTCCAGTTTTTTGGTTCTCTATACTTTAATTCTGAATTCTCTTTCGAAGTGCTAAAATTATGCATAAAATGATTGCGCTTTTGGACTTAGTCCACTCTTGTTTGAGAAACATTGAATGTTGCATAGGAGATTCGCCACCTTATTTAAATTACGTTTAATTTAATTTTCATAAGGATCTATTTAATCCCCTAATCTATCTGCCTTCTGAAGATACGTGCTGCGCTTACTTTGGCAATCTAAAATTAATGTGAAGTTAAATTAAGCTATTAGCTGAAGTAATACTTCTTGTATGGATCATACAGAATAAATTTATTTTGCGTATTTAATTTTAATCATAATCACATTTATTTTAACACACCCACATTTCTCTACATGTATTTTTTTGCATAATGCTCTATTAGCACCACTTTTGCAGCATATCTTCTCTATTTCTCATATATTATTGAGGATAAATGTGGAGAGCAAAAATAACTGAATTATATTTCTTGACGAAAGCTTACTTCTTTCGTTTGATTTGTTTTAAAATTTTTTATTTCCAATTGAGAAGAAATATCAACTTGTATATGTATTATTGTGTTGGTCTCTATTTATGGAAACTTCTCTGCCTTATTGAAAAAATCTTGCCTGCCTTCAGGACAGAATCACTGAAATTGGGTGTGCTGAAAGCTGGGTCAATAATGTATATCAAAGCATTCTAGAATTTGTATTCAGAAGATAATCATATATTAATTTGCATACATTTTCAGAACAAAACGTACCATTCGAATTAATTCTTAAGAGATTTGATTTTGAGTACTACAAATTTCATGTTTTGGTTCTAAGTCAAATATATCTTACGCTAGATAGCATAAACTTAAGTTTGGTAAAAACAAATATCAGTTTTTCACTTACAATTTATACTGAGCATACGTTGTTAGATTTTCTACAGAAGGAGAGCGGTAATAAGTCATTGCTTTCCCCTGTATTAAGTCACTGCTGTCTTTACCTAATCTTTAAATAAAGCTTTATTATTATCCAAGTAATATACTTTAGCTGAAGTTAAATATATAACAGGAAATCAAACTCTCAAAACAAATTATGTACTATGTATAAAAAATAACTGTATAAAACTACAAAGTCATCTTGTCTCACTTCCGGTAGCTGTCCCGAATGAGATTGATTTTTCATACGAATATTTCATACGATTGACTCGGATGCTAGCTACCTTAATTGGGATGCATTTTGCTAGAACGTTCTGGAATAAATCGTCCTTTATTAGTGGGATTAAAGCAATACAACTTCCGAAGTTACCACTTTCAGCAACCAGAATAGTACCTGGGACGAAATAATAATGTTTCGTAATGTTATTCTTCTGCCTCTGATTGGTTAAACCTGGGATGGACTATGAATTCTAGTAATCTTTCTTTTTTCTCTAACAGCTTGTAGGGATTTATATTTATTTTAACTAACGCGTTAAATTTAATTCTATGCATATTTTCGTATAAGCCTTCCTTTCCCTTTATTGTCAATGCCAGAATATTTAAATTTGGTAGCGCTCGTGAAGTAATGCAAATTCTAACTTGAGATGAAAAGGTTTAAATACAGAGTTCTAGAAGGGAAAGTTAGAGTTTGGGCAAGAGCGGTATTTTGTAGCGTGAGCTTCTGTTCTGCATTTATTGTTGGTTAACGTGGCGTAACAGCTATTACTTTGCTGCCACTAGATATTCGACGCGATTTTAGGAAACAGGATTATCTGAGCCCTGTAGAGTAATTCTACTACTTGTTACTATCTTTGAATTTTTAGTTTAGTTCTTGTTAGTTGAGTTACCGCCCGAGTGAGGGGTAGTGTGTTAGTATCAAGTCGAGGCATTGTAAATTTTAAAGAGTTAATAAAGGGTTCTTTTTATCCTTCTCACGTGTGGTTTCTACTCGTAACTTCAGTTGTCACTTCAGAAGACAGACAAGTGGGTCTTACAAGCTTTTGAACAATTCCTTCAGATTAATACCAAAATTCCTATTTTTTATTAATAGGAACTTATAATATAGTTCTTACATATAATATCAATAAACCTTTTATTAAAATTTCCATGAATTTAAATCCTTAATACGAAAACCATAATAGTTGAACAAAATGATAATTCAGTTTATGTTTTACAGTGTTACAACATGAAAGACTAAACTTCATTCTCTGTTTTTCTCATGATTTTCATTGAATAAAAATTATAATTATTAAAACGAAAATGATAATTATTCTTGATTTGGAATATACATAATTATTACTATGATTAATATCCTAAATTATTTTACTGAAACATGTGAAAGGGGACTATAATTCTCATTTTATGCCCAATCGTCACAATTTTACTATACATCACCCAATGGGTTTTAATAATCTGTATACAACACCCAATCGGTTTTAATAATATTAAGTAAATATGCCTGTATAGCGGCAAACCTTATTTCTCATTTTGAATGACATTTTATTATCTAGCAAACTCTCCATACAAAGGATAACAGTGAGTTTAGTAATTTAAATGTGTTGGTTATCAGCTGAGACAACATAGTAGGATGAAAATAAAGACTTACTATCTTAATAGAGTTTTACTGAGTTACGAATAATTTTACCATATTAAAACCAAATCCTATATTTTTAAATTTCAGAAGTAAACCTGAATGTTTTAAACAAAACGTTGGATTCTAAAGAGAAATCCAATATAAAAACTGCTGCTAAAGAACGATAATACAATAATATGCAAAGTAAAAAATTTATGATTGCAAAAGAGTGCCACAAAATCGACATATTGTGGACTGAGAGACTGCCGAGTTTTAAAGAATAAGGGGTGGATTTTTCAGAACTCTCAGTATTTAACTGTAAATTAGTCTAGATAATTGTAGTGCAGTATTGGACGCGCAAAAGTACAACATACAATTAAATTAATGTTGACTTTTTATGTCAAGTTCTAGCACAATAAGGTCCTAAAAAGAACAAACAATAAGTTAATTGAGTGAAAGAACTTACATACAAAAAGGAAAAAAAATGTTTAGTAGTTCTTGGTAGAAAAATATAGTACGGTGGTAGATTGTTTCTCACACTCGTTCCGTCGTCGTGCAGCTTCATCCCGTGGGCGACGGAGGAACAAAATGTCCATACCAGATGCACCTTACTTCTCCATGTGACTGAGCATTCCTTTAGGGGCCTTCAGTTTTTCACTATGGGTCATCATTCTAGCTTTTCCGTTGTCTTCAATCGCTTCGTTTTCTGATTTCATCTTCATTTTTATCTTGTCTTTCACCAGTGCAACTATTTCTGCATATCAAAAAATTTCATGATTTTCATCTTCTCCCATCCATTCTTCAACATCACCATTAATAACTTTTTCGTAGTATGTAATTTTCTTAAGTAAGTGAACTATTTCAAAATTTTCTTTCTGTTCTCTGCTTTGGTAAAAATCGTTTCCTGAATGCTCCCGCAACTTTCTCTAGGAACAAACGAAGCTTATCTGCTCGATTTCACTCAAAGAATCAACTATCCATCCGACAATATCCAACGAATCTATTTTTTTCAGTTTCTCGATCATATCACACATTTCCTCTACGACTAAGACAAGAGACGAAAGAAGTTTAAGTCTGTATTTTTTCTTCAATGCTTCTGGAACGTCCTAGTCCATTAGATGACACCTGAAGTTACGTTAAAAGGTAAAAACTTGGTTCTTATATCTTCATCTCTTATATCTTCGTCGTTCTGCATCAGGCTGGGAGGAGGCATTGTCGAGAATGATGATGGCTTATCGGTACAGTTTTTGATTTTAAAAACTTTCCCACCGATGGAACGAGCTGCTGATGTAACCGGTCATTAAATATTGCTCCATTCATTCATGCCTTTGACTGATTCCGGTACCAAGCAGGAAGATTATAATTGGTTTCTGTCCCATAAGTGTATTCTTTTTTTTTGGTTTTTAAACTCCCGCGGATTTTTTGTTTGCCTATAAGGGTTGTTTGAGCTTATGCTGCCTGTTGCATTGCTGCACGTCAAGATTGTGACGCTCTCCTTGCTTCTTTTGCAGCCAGGTGCCGATTTTTCTTCCCTCGTTTTCGAAGGTGGTATTCGAAAATTGAAACCGGTCTCATCACAATTTTAAATTTGATCTCTAGGTATGCTGTCCATTTCAATTACTTTGTGGAAATTATCCTTGAATATTGCAGCACTTTCCAAGTCAGCAGATAGTTTTCCCCACAAACACATTTAACTGCCTGATTCCATATTTCTTTTTTCATCTGTCAAGCCAACCAGCACTAGCAGTAAATTCAGACTCTCCTTCTTGAAACTCATCATAAAATTTTAGGACTTTTTCTTGTAAAACTAGTCCTGAAATAGGTGTTCCCTGTTCCCTTTGCTACCTGAACCACAAATAAAGCTCCTCACTCACTTTGTCGTATTCACCATCTTTCATACGTTTTCTTCCTTTTAAACTATTCACACATGTTCTTTTCACATTCCAAGACTCGATTTCAGGCTTCTTCTTTCTTCACGCTATCAAATTAGGCCATCCAACCATGGTAAATTTGTTTACTTTTTCCCCTTTGTCCTTGTTACCATATCCATGGTAAATTTGTTTACTTTTTCCCCTTTGTCCTTGTTACCATATCCATGGTAATTTTGTTTAGACTTTCCCCTTTGTTCTCTCTTTAAGGCATCTAATTTCATTTCAATTGTCACGTTAGTTTATTTTCTCTTCTTTTCGGAAGACATTTTCACTTCATTAATATCAAAAGTTCCCTAAAATATGTGATCACTTATATGCCTGGATGTGAACTGAGGAGCGATACCCACAATGAACTGGCGTGAGTTTAGTTTGCAATAAGATGCAGTTACAAAACTTCAGACAAGTCTTCTAACGTTTCGCAACAATAGAAAGGAACGTGAACCAGCGGCCAGCTGCTGTCTAACTTTCTTCTTATCCTCTAAAGAAGAAAACAGCGTTGTCGAGTGTTACAACAGATCTTGAAATTTGTTAGGCAGTTCCAAGAATTAATGGCGGTATGTGAAAACAGCAAAAATTACAGGAAAAGAACATTCAGTCTTTGAACAGAGCAGGAAAGACATACGCATAAATAATAGTTATATGTACTGTATGTAATATTTGCTCTGTTTGGCCTAGAGTAATTTTTAAAAAATTCCTAAAGATTTACAAGTTATATGGAATGTCGAGATATCGGGGGTCGAGTTTGCGGGACTGTACTGTATTGAAATATTTGTCAGTTACATTCAAATTTAGAATTTACATTTTATGCCGTTTCATTTACTCCCTTACCAGTAATGAAAGTTACGTTGGAAGGGCTGGGAACCAAGTAATGATGCCTATTCTCAAAATAATAACAAAGTTAATATATAAATATAAAATATCAGTTTTTAAATCGCAAAGACTTCGGACCAATCTTGTACACAAAGAGCAGTCTCCTACGTTTTTCTTCGCATTGACAGAGTTTGGAAGCAACACGAACTCCTATATAAAGGTCAAGAGTCAGTTACGAATCTTTTGCCAAAGTGTTTTACTCTCAGGATAAAGAATAAAGAGTATAGATATGTATAATGTACAAATAGACAGACTGAAGCCAGCATGCATTCCACCACTACAAATTCCTAAACAAGAGAAATATACAACTCCAAATTGTGTAAACAATGTCTTAAGAATTCTACCAATTCGGGATTGTCTTAATGTTGATTTGATTTTGGGTTGAGCACAGTAGGTCTGGTTTGAATCTCACCCAGCGTAGACGCATTGTTTACACAATTTGGAGTTGTAGATTTCTCTTGTTTAGGAATTTGTTGTGGTGGAATGTATGCTGGCTTCAGTCTGTCTATCTGTACATTATACATATCTATACTCTTTATTCTTTATCCTGAGAGTAAAACATTTTGGCAAAGATTCCTAACAGACGCTTGACCTTTATATCGAGTTGTTCGAGTTGCTTCCGAACTCTGTCAATGCGAAAACAAAACGTAGGAGACTGCTCTTTGTGTACAAGATTGGTCCGAAGTCTTTGCGTACAAATAATTTAGGATATCTGTCTGTTGAGGTTCTTTCACTTGATAAATGGCCCTGGACGACTTGATAGCATGGGTGTATAACCGGCGTTATAACGTTGTCCACGTAACTGGGAGCTGCCATAGTGTCTTGAAGGACAACTAGAGGAGATCGTGTGTCCCAACAAATCGGTAAGTAGATTCCATATGCTTTTAAGATTCCATTACTTGGACTAATTCCATATACTTTTGTAATTTATTTATAAAATTTCCAAGTGGTGTATGATTTATTTTTGCTTCAATTAATTCTCCAGGAAGTTTAATACTTTCTCCATATAGCGTTTGAAATATTTCAGATCAAAATTTAGATATCGTCATCGAAATACATCTCAGGGTCCTATATAAAAAGCTGTTAAATTGGAATTCAGACTAGAAAATCCAACTTTTTAACAGGATTCAAAGTTATGTTTACCTAGTAGATGTTTTTTCATTAAGGCAATTATTTTCCTTTTAGTTTCTTTTCTTCTTAAGTATCAGGAATACTTTTTTTCTGAGTATTGACGCATAATTTTAAAACGTTTTAATTAGCTAACACAAAGTATTACATAAATTAACATAACAAAGGGTAATTTTATAGCGTTTTGCTTTAGCTAGCGATCCTTGTTACGTAAATTAAAATGTGATAAAAGTCCGCTGTTATACCCTGAAGGAAAAGTATTTGGAAAGACTTTGTCAATATCCATTCATCCTTTATGGACTAAAAAGGTATTCATTCTCTATTAACAGACTCTGTCATCACAAACAGCCGTAACCCTTTATTTCTCTTCTTATACACTCCATCAATTTCCGTTCTTTTGTCCTCCACCCATCCGATGAAAGCCATTTTCTGCCTTTCTCAAATCATTAACGTCTTTTCTCATACCTCTTCACTCTCCTTCCTATTTGGAAAAAAAAAGTTAAAATTATTTCTTAAGTGGTGATAAAAAAATAGCAAAATACCTTCCCCGCTTCACTCATCTTCTGTTTGCGGCACTTTTCTCTTCTCTTGTCCCCCCCATCTAAAGCTTTTTTAAAGCAGTAAAGATGAGAGTGGTATAAGAGTACAAAAGGTAAATTGAAAGGCCTATTTCTCTCCCTACTTTCGTTTCATTAGCTGGTGATTTTATTTCCATTTCGTTAGAATTATTCAGTGTCTTCAATCCACTACCTAGATTTTAATTAGGATTGTACTGTCATTAAAATCTCATTTTAAAAGTTCTGAAGCACTTTCAGGTTGTCACGTAAAGAATAAAAGGCCGAAATGTTTCATGTTTCGTCTTATCAACAGCTGTATAGAGATATTTCTAACCTGAGTTAATTCCTAAAATTTCATCATTCAAAAATATCACAAAATTTGAAAAGTTTGAAAAAAAACTCAAAGCTTTTTTTATAAATTAAAATAATCTACTTTCCTCTTGTAATTATTATGAATCGATATTCTTAGGCACAGTCATCTGTACTGTTCTTGTAGTTTCCTGCTTAATATTTGATCTAACTAATAATTACACGGAAAAAAAATTATTTGCTACTGAATTCTGAATCCTAATCCTACCAAAATAGCTACCGTCATCCTGCAATTTCAGTACATATCGAAACAAATTTCTAGAACATGTTGTAATATGGAATTCAGAAATTCCGGAAGAAATTTTAGTTTACTTCGTGCATAGAATGATCAAAATTCTCTGTATAAACCTTAAAGATAGGTGAAGCACGCAACAGGAAGCCATACTTATAATGGTATATATACTCGAAAGCGCTGTTCAGAAGAACAAGTAAGCGCGCTATTTGGAACAAATTAATTGGGCAGTGCTAGCCACCATTGCCCAAGTCTTAAGATTTGAAAATTTACATGAATTGGATGCATCAAGACATTAATGGAGATGAAACAATGTACTTCAGGTTGTAGAGACATTAGGCATTTGTTTGAAAGCAGGAGAGATGAAATATGAGCAATGCCCTTACCAGAATTTGAATTACGGATCTCTCGAATACGCGCCGAGCGTGCTCACGAAGGCATGCTAAGAAGGGGGGAGAAATACCTTATAAGGTAACAGGGGCAGTAAATGGGAAAGGACAAACGTTGGCCCTTTTCATTGTGATGATTTCCCAATATTTTGCTTTAACACTAGAGATTCTGAAATTGGATAGCATTCGGGAAAAAAAGAGCAAAACTGAGGTCAGAAACAAAAGACTCACGCACTTACATATGAAAAGACGCTTGTTCAAGTCGCGCGACTATGGTGTTTCTCAATCTAGCGGTAGCGAGTATTAGACAGGGAGGGCTTGCATCCCTTTCACATGCCATGGGTTCAGCTCTTGGGTGATAGGAAGTTACATCCGGCATGTGCAATACACATACTGGCCGCATTTTCATGAGAAGCTGTTATTGAGGTGCATGATTCTGTTTATAATATTTACACGCTTACCTGTGGATGAATGAGAATTCACAAATTACACATTCTAGTTCTGCACAGTAGCGATTCGCCACCATTGTTTCAGCAGGCATGTTTGAAGACTATTTAATTGGGCCATACCTTTTCTGTCACAGTTCGATGAGAATATTGATGAGATTTTTCCGTAGTTTTTCTTGCCGAACATGTCTGATTTTTTACTTGCCATTGCACCTTTCATTGGTAGATAGTATGTCCTTCAGCGAAGAAAAGAAACGTTGTTTGTCACTGTGTGAGGTTTCATCATACATGTTAAGGTATAGAATATTTTCAATGGTCGAGGTACTACCCATTGCTACCACGATCCGTACTTACGATCCGTCCTTCATAGACTTTTTCTTATGGTTTTACTTTAAAGGTATCATCACAAAACTCCGTTGAATTCAAATTTCACTTTGTTACAAGAAGGACTGAGATAGGTGACAGGTGACGGAGGACGGGGACACTGGTGTCTAACAAAGGTAAGCAGGTATATGTCCCAAGGCCTCCGTTATCTTAAACCGGCAGCTCGCGAGTCCCAGGAGACCTACCTCGGGAATGGACTTGCTTCTCTGTGAAGTCGCATGAACAAACATGGACCTGGATGATGTTACATGAATGAGTTAAACGCATGAATGCTTTGGCAATGCTTCACCTTGCCATAATTCTTAAATACATGACTGAAATAGTAGGTTGAGTCCGCAAACAGAATGTGCTTTGCGTTTGTATGTGTTTTTTTGATCTGGGAATCGATGTAGTGAGATGTGCATTACAGCTGATGGAAAAATTCAAGGATGAAAAGGCATGCTTATGAAACCTCTTTTTTTATTGTTAAATATCTTCAGAAGTATGTTAATAGCATTAAAAAAGATTACAATAGATTACAATTACTTGTAATGTGATAGCGGTTAATATTATCATTCAGATGTTATTACCGAATCGCCGAAGTTCTACCCGTTTGGATATGAAAAGTTGGAAAATACATCGCTTGTTGTGATCAGTTAATATTGTCCAGTATTATAAAATAAATTTATTTAAATGGAAGAAAAGTCAATAAATAAAAGATAGGGTCGCCAAATAAGGTCAAAGTGAATTATGAAAATTGCGAAGTGACAGAGATCTTAAAAAAAGGATCAAGTCGTCAAACAGGTTGTTTTCTATTTTAGTCAACCACTTGATATTAGGCAAAAAAGCAAACTAAGTTTGGGGTATATTTCGAATAATTCTATGGATTTTGAGAGTGATTGGACTTAGGTCCCTCTTCTTTAGAAGCAAAAACCTTCCGTAGTTTTCTCCCTTCTTGTTAAAAAAATGTCCATGAAAATATTTATACTAGATTAAGATTCTTTTTACCTAATTTTAAATTTTGCATTGCATGTTCTGTTTTAGGGAATGACAGTTGCTCTCTGAGTATTAAAATTAGGAATAAAAAATATCCAGAAAACTTATGAATAGTTCTTAAACTTTTCCATTTTCCTAATTAAAAAAATGCTGTGAAATTATTTGCGTTTCTACTTGTCAGGAGTGAGTGTTCTGTGCATGTTCTTGGCAAACATCTTAAAGTAACTCCTTAAAGTCCTTAAGTCCTGATCTGGAACAGGGAGCTGAATACAGCTATGTTCTCGTTGTAGATACTATGGTTAAGAATAACTGCACTTGAAAGGGATTTAAAATCCTCTTTTATTAAATCAATATTATTTACAAATCACTTCCCAACTCGGGAGGGATATAGAAAGTAAAAGACCACACTTGGGTCTAAATGAACAATCCGATAAATTTAAACTAAAGCTAAATAGAAATTTAATTGATCTTTGCTCACAGAGCTCTACGCGGAGTTGGCCTCTAACTAAATGGTGCGTAGCAAGAATTACTAATACTAGCGCACTTGAATTTATTTCAATAAGCAATCACGTAGCAAGCACTATGGCTTAGAATTTAGCTGCTAGCTGGTCAGGCGAACGTCGAACAGAATGACCGTGATCTGAGACTAAAAGCTCTCTCACACTGAGAGGTTTCTACCTCTGGTTTCAATATAACTTGGCTCTACTTCAAATTAACATAAGCTGAAAACGCGCGCTTCTTCTGACGTTAAGTTGAAACTGAGAAGAGATAGAAAGATTTAAATTAAAATAAAACTTTGTTAATTTAACTAAAACCTTACATACTTCCGGCCAGAACTGCGGTAGTTAAACTACTGTGGTCCAAACGGAGCATGTTGAAACTCGCAATTCTAAACAAATAGTCAAAATTTAACTCTTCTAAACTTAGGCCAACCCTTACAAGGCAATATCTGTTTGTGAAAAAATTTATAGACGAAACTTGCTTTCTTCATGATTCTTCAAATTTTTTTTCATCCAAGTCTTACTCCTTCCAGCAAAATCTGAAAGGAAAGAAATTTTAGTACAATATAACAACAGTAATTTCTAGGTAACATGCTTTATTTTCTTAACCGTGTAAATTCGCACACACACATTATCATTCAAGCACAATTAAATTCTTCCCCCAATGCTCTCTCACCGGTGTTGGATGAAAAGCAAACCGCCATTGCGGGTTTTCTATGTTCGGGGGTGTTCAAATCTCCCACCTTCGATCGACTAACATTAGTTAGAACTTGACATACGAAACCTCAAAAGACGCCCTATAACCAGCTAAACCTGAGGTTCTCACTAGCTTTATGTCTAACACTTTAAGTGTATTTGGTGGAGAGCCTATTTAACACTTGCATTCTAAAATTACTCAAACTTTAACTTTTCATGCATACAATTCGCAGTTTGCACATATAATGCTTCATTCACATTGATATTGCACTTAACGTGCATTGCTAGCATAATTTACATTTTATGAAACTTTAACAATTTCATAGCACTCATGAAATACAAATGTAGGTTAAATTTCTAAGTTTACAGCAAGTGCTTCCTATTCTTTTCTCAAGGTACTTTCCTGAAATATCACATTACACTGAAATAATAGTCCATAGACCAAATCGTGTTCTTCCAATATCAGACTTTTCATTCTAGAAATTTTTACCAGTCTTTCGACAAAGCATAATACAAAATCATTTAGTTAACATTTTTTTTTCAACAATTCATTGCTTTTACAAAATTAATCTATTTACAATGCTTCAGAATCTACTTTACAAACATTAAGTAATTTTTAAGTCTTTGCAGAATTACAATTTTTAAACAAAACCATTTTTCTTTCAAGATAAGTGCTTATCGCCCACTTGGCGTAAAACTCAACCTCGCTTGAGGTAAAATCGACCCTGCAACTTGCAGTACACTCGAAAATTAACTAAACTTTTGAATAAGAAATACTACTTATCTTGTTATAGTCAGCCATCCTTTTCTTGGCCCATTCCTTGAAAGTTGGGTAAGTTGAAGTTTGGGCCAGTTTCCTTGCCTTTGGTTGTTGACCATTTTCCGCTTGTTGCTCCTACCTCTTCTTTTTGGAAATCCCTTTTTCCATTCTGGGGTACTTGCGCTGGGGAGGAAGTTGCTCTGCTGGGCGTTTGCTGGACTGAGCCCTTCGCTCCCGGGCCCTCGTTCGTCGCTGCTCCTGGGTCCTGCTGCATTCGGGACGTTGATTCTCCACCTTCAACCGAGGCTGCTTGCTTCTCAGGCACCTCTCCGATGTTACCGCACTTTTCTTGGCTACTTTGGGCTTTCCTTGCCCATTCTGCTTTCGCCTCTTGGTCTGCTAGTAGGTCCGTTCGTAGGTCTGCTCACCTGCATAGTCAATCTTTCTTTTGAATCCACATTTTTGGTTCTTGCTTCTACTTTGTTGAGGGGGAGCTTTGTTTTTCTGACTTTTTGATGCCATTGTAGCTGGTTCCTGCTGTTTTCGCTGAAGTACATCTTCTGTGCTATTAGATTGCCTCGGATCCTGAAAAATATCTTTAAATACTGCCATTTTGCTTCGATTATAAAATGGCTTAATTTGGTCCACATTCGCCGTAATTCTTTGCCCATCATTTCTTTTTAATATAACCACTGCCTGTGTAACTTTCTCAATTATAAAAGGGCCTTCAAAACGCGGAAAAAATTTCCCCACCTTTTCTTCTGGGGCATTTGACAAGTTATGCTTCATTTTCAGAACTCATCTCCCAC